>CM055907.1:5296164-5386164 GCA_029582155.1 Panopea generosa
AGTGTTATGGGTTGGAGGCCTCCATCACATATATTTTATAGTTTTAAACGAATTCAATTGCGGAATCGAGTTGTTGAACTGTCTTAGTATAATGTGTATATAAAGATACACTCCAGTATACGGACCATGATTCACCATGGCCAAAACCTCTTTACACAGTCTTGGGATATGTGAAAAACCTGTACATAGTCTTGACATATGCGAAAACGCTGTACATAGTCTTGACATATGCGAAAACACTGTACATAGTCTTGACATATGCGAAAAAAAATTCCCAGGTACTTTTGCAAGGAATGACAAAATCAACTATATATACTATGTTACAAGGACAGACAAAAATATTCTAGATAAAATTGAACTACCCGGACAAAATCCCATTTGTTGTAATTGTAGGCTATACCATTTAAATAGTTTAAACAATAGTAAATGCTCACCATTTCTCCATAATTCTCCATAAATTCTTTATTATCAAGTGTTTTATTTAGTGTTACGAATACATATAAACAACGCATTTCTAAGTAAATAATTACATCACAAAATATGACACAAATAAATATACATCCACCACGACCACAAAAACGTACGAGTGAGAAATAGCCTTAAACAAAGCCATTGTACAGAACAGAACAGAACATATATTTTATTTCGACATGAGCATATAAGCATATATATATAGTTGAATTGAGTTGATCGTGAGAGTGATCATTGTGAGCAGGAATAGTTTAAACAGTATCAAGTTAACAAATCATTAAATTCCTCAAACTTTAAGAGCAGCTGCTCTTATTTTAAATCCTTTTTGACAGTAAATTGGTAGTTTTATTATCAATGGTTTCTTATTTGTATTCAGAAGATTAATCAATTGAAAAACACTTGGTTTATTAAAATAGTATTTTGGAATGTACGCTTTCCTTAAACAACATTATTTGTTTTCATTTTTTTATATTTATGAAAATTAGGGGACGGGCGGGGATGATAATCAACTTGAGCAATTTACACATTTAATTGAAACTTGTATTGAAAGAGAAACTCCATATTTCCCGTGTTTATAGACTTTAGTAAACTGTTTGTAGACTTTGGGATAAACTAAGTAATATTGGAGTAAACGACCAAATGTATAATGCAAGTCATTATATAAATAAAGCCATTTGTGTGTTAGATTGATTTGGCTTGTAACCGAGTGGTTTGGTGTCAGAAATGGTTTACGGCAGGGCATCAGGCTGTCTCCAATCATGTTTAGTTTTATTGATAATATGGCACGCAAGCTGGAGTACCTGAAACTAGAAATAGATATAGGACATAATAATATATAAAGTATTAAGTAATGTTTATATTAATATATTATATACCAATGATGTTGTATTGTAATGCCAATCTAGAAACTGGTGAAAAATATGTTTATCTTGGACTTACCATTGATGAATAGTTAAACTATGACTGAACTTACTGCTAAATAACCATGTGGCACAAACTGAAAGTAGAGCACAAGGTTTACTAATATCTAAAACTTAAAACTCTAAGAACATGTCTTATAAAGTATTCGTAGTCATGGCATGGTCCTGTTTTCAGTGGATTCAATGCACGCAGAGCTCTATCACACTCTATCACCGACCTGCAAGAGAGTCAAACAACGAATAATAATTTGGCTAAACGCAATATTAATAATTCGACTACACCGCACACACTTATATATTTGTGATTGCATAAGTGTATACTTATGTTACGGAATATTTCGACATTATTTTACACAGTATACCCAGTCAAAATGACGCTTCACAACCAGATATCCGAAAAGAAACAAACATAATGATTAAATGAATGAATGAATGAATGAATGAATGAATGAATGAATGAATGAATGATGAATGAATGAATGAATGAATGAATGAATGAATGAATGAATGAATGAATGAATGAATGAATGAAATAATGAATGAATGCATGATGAATTAATGAATAAATAATGCATTAATGAATTTATGAATGACTGAATGAATGAATGAATGAATGAATGAATGAATGAATGAATGAATGGCGGAGAGTAAACGAACGAGCAAACGAACGAACGAATAAATTTGGGTTTACGGCGTACCAGTACATTATAGTTTATATGACGTCAAGAAGGAAGATTCAATATTTACTCTCCATGTACAAATAAAAAACAAAAACGAATACACAACCATACTGAAAAAATACCATCACCAAATATTCAAAATGGGCCTAGAACTTTGACACCTGCAGAACTGTAGGATTCAGCACAGCAGACTCTAACCAATACTCAATATGTTGCCTTTCACAACATGCCTGAGCTACATTAGTCCTACTATTGCCAGGACAGGGCAAAAAGCGCGCAACAAGCAAACATTCAGTGCTCCAAGAAAAAAAATGGGGGACTAGTCCATGGCAAGTAGGTTGAAAAAATCTACTTGCTCTGGGTGAAAAGTAACTTGCCTTGATCAAAGGTTGACTTGCCAAGATTTTTATTACCAATGCACTTTGCGGAATAATATGATATATGTAAACATACATAGACTTAAATGTATTAATTTTTATGTAGGGTTAGCTCCCTTAACATTATGCATGTTTAAATCACAAGTTTTAGAGTTTGAATAAGACCGGGAGAAGTGAGAGAATTTCAGGGAGAACTGACTACGTCTCTATCAGTATGCCCGACTTATTATGTTGTATTTAATCTTTGTTCTTTATTGACCATCATTTCTGTTCTGTCGACTCTGTGGCAGTGTGGGGGGCAAGAGTTTATTTAAAACATTATTTTTAATATATTTTTCTTCTTTGCTAATGATTGCTAGCTGTCATAACATACAATAATGGCAATACCTTTAAAGCTATTCAATCCACCCAAGAGACTTGGCAATATAATAAATAAATGCAGTCTATAGTAGCCTTCAAATATCTAGAAAAGTGCAACTAGTCACCTACATTTCAAATATTAAAAAAAACAACACATAATTGGTCTTAATTGTTGTTTTCAATACTATATTTAAATCATGATATGACTGCCAAAGAAAATTATACGCTGAAACTACACAACCAAAAAACAATAAGTTTATTACTATAATACCCCATCCACATTTTTCTTTACCGTAAACTCGATTTAAATATTAACTTTCAAGTTTTAACAGAAGAAAATTTACATATATACAGTTCCAATTATTGTAAATCTAAAAATACTGTCATTGAAGGCAGATTTTTGTTCTTTATTCTATAGTAAATAATAAATACTTGAACACTTGTCAGTCGTAGAGAGACCCAAATGAAAGAAATGAAACTTACATTTTGCTATTTGTCAACCTCTGCACTACCAAAATATGATGAGAAAAGTAGGGGTCATATGTTATTTAAGAGATTTTTTTCTTTCTCAGTGTGTACACTGCTGACAAAGTGAAAGTAGACTTCCGAAATCATGTATTCATACCCCAACTTCCAAGCATGAATTAAAACGTGACAATGCTTTCAAAATGTTCATATACATCAATAATGCCATTTAGATAAAAAAAAAAAGAATGAGCATTAAAATAGGGAAAATGCGTTTTTAAAGAAGAAGAAAAAGATTTATAATCGCCATTATGCGAATATCCCACGGAAGCACTGTATTTTTCCAATGATGGTACTATGCCTTTTAAAGCTTTGCTAGAGTTATACCCCTTTCCAAAATGGCGAAGAATTGACCTTACGCGAGCTGCCAATCAAACAAGTCGATTATCCAATCAGCGATCGATATTGGTTGCTAGATCACCATTTTCCTTAGACAAACAAACGATGTCTGAGTAAACACTACATTGTATTTACTCGGATACACAATACCACGTGGCCAGTAGGCGGTGCGATAGTCGTTCTCACATCAGGTCAAACTGTATAAAGCCTGGTGTACGTGTCGGTTTGTTTTAATTTTATATTTGGCCAATGTATATATGTAAAATCAATTGAAACAATATTAAGTGAGAACGGAGCAAATAAAGTCGTATTCCCCTTTAAATTTCCCCGTTAATTTAGTATATATGTGGTTTAACTTAGCACACCATGTATAGCATGACAAAACATTCCATCTGTGGCAGGTATTTTCAAAAGCAGTATACAAACACACATTCTCATATCGTTACTAAATAAACAACACGACATATTTAACTGCGCAACAATTTGTGTCTAAAATGGCAATTAAATACTTCAGTTTAAAATGTTTGATTCAAATACAATTATTAAATCCATAGCTATACTAGAAACTTCATGTGTCGCGAATTGTATCAATAATTCTAGATTAAAGGGACACGTGCCATTTATAATATATTTTCAGTTAAAACTGTCCCTTACAACTACACATCTACATGATGTAGATATGAAATTGAAATACACAGTATTCACGCCGCTGTTAAAATTTGGTTTCTAGTATGAAAAGGGGCATAATCCTGTAAGTAAGAATGGATCCAAGAAAACATAATCTTTTTAAGACTGAGTTACTTGCGGAGATGGAAGCGTTTTAGTACTGGTTAACATTCCAGGATCCCATCTGAAAGATTGGTTAAGTTAACTAAGATACGATGGAGCAAGTTTGTGTAACGTTTCATAAGAGCTTGGTGACCCCGCCGCAAAAAAAGTTTCACAATAGCAAGGGAGCAAAACAAATAAGCCACAGATGTAATAAAACGTATCTAAACAGGAATGAGTATCAACAAATAAGCCACAGATGTAATAAAACGTATCCAAACAGGAATGAGTATCAACAATTAAGCCACAGATGTAATAAAACGTATCCAAACAGGAATGAGTATCAACAATTAAGCTACAGATGTAATAAAACGTATCCAAACAGGAATGAGTATCAACAATTTAGCCACAGATGTAATAAAACATATCCAAACAGGAATAGGTATCAACAAATAAGTTATAATTGTGATAAAAAATATCAAAACAGCAAAGACACACAGGAGCAAGGACAATAACCAACTAATGCAACAAAAATCTTCATGAAAACTAAGTAAAAATATTTAATAAAATCTGCATATAAATACCCCTCATCCCCGCAAAAACCCCAAAGCAAAACAACATCAAAACAAATCAAAACAACAAAAAACGCTAGAGACCAAAGAAAAATGGAATAAATGAAACAAAACAAATATACATAATACAAACATGTATTAGTAAAACTTCACGTTAACGTTTAAACTATAACATCCTAACTTTTCTACATGTTTTGGCTTATTTCCAAACATTGTTGGCTTTTATTTTACATGCCGCATCAATAATTTCCCATTCTTTGTTTTATAATTATCATAAGTTCGAAAGATTGTACTTGGGATTCCTGTAGGACTGCCACCATTTGTACTACTGTTCGTTTTTTTTAAGTCTAAAACATTACATGTATGTAAAATATTTAGCCGCACCAATTTCAATTTCGTGTCAAGGCCTTTGTCCTTGCCAGCATGTAGTTGGGGGGGGGGGGGTCATTAATTACGCAATATATCGTTTGACTACATTACACGTGTGTTTAGACAAGGATAGCTTTACAAGTCCTTCGTTTAAATAAACAGATAAGGTTGAAAAAGAAATAACCTTTTCTTTGAAGACGGTAAATTCGTTGCGTCATTTCCTTTGCCGACCTTGGATGTGTTCAAATAGGCTTGCTCTTAACAATGACGAATTGAAATCCGAATTAATTAGTTTTCTGCTCTGCGGTGTTCTAGTGGTTAGGCTGCGCGTGTCCTTGTTAGATTTCTGTTAAGGTCACGTTCGTGTGTTCATAAATCATTTTACATATTTTGTGTGGGTTTGAAGCGAGCACGTCCATAATGATTTTATTTGGCATGGTGCTGTGATTTTTTTCTCATTTCTCGGATGGGTGGCAAAGCCGTAGATCCCGTGTGCAGACTGGACCATAACCTGTATTATCTGATGTCAGGGAAGAACTTATTTGATAGTCCAATTTAAACATATAACATATATTTATGTACAATTATAATGCCTCCGTGGCATTGTGATTTAAAACGCTTACTCTTCCTCTCGCCCCTGAGGACAATGTTCGATGTAACTTTTACAATATTAGGATATAGTAGGAAAGACAAAGAGCAAAGTTACAAATGTGAAATGTTTCATTTCCCACAAAGACTTAAGAAGAAAGAAACATTTACACCATTGCACAAAGAACAAACGACAAATTTCAGACTAAGAGTTATGTCGGTAATACCCTTCCGTAATCTGCGGCATGACAGTGCTCAGAACAGTGTCTCAAGTATACACCGTCGTGATATGACTGAAAAATTGTTGAAAGCGACGTTAAACACCATACAACATGTTTTGGATAACTTATCTTGTCATTGTTTCTGACAACGAAATTATGTCTGCCAAATCAACAATACGTGATTATACGCACAAATTACACCCCTGTCGCTGTATATTGATGAAGGAGACAGATAATATTGCGAATATTCGTACAAAATTGTTCGTGAGCATTAAATGAATTAATGAATTTGCTCGACAGTTTGTTATGTGCGTATCTGGTATAAATTCACGAAAATAGGAAATTGTTTTAGTTGTTTGGCTGTGAAGTGATGTATAATGATAAGCCTTCAAAACCACACGGCAGTAGCAAATATTCCTCCTTGATTTCTATTACTTTCAAAATATACCATAATTTGCAGAATTTGTTCTATTCGGTTCTTCTTCCTCTCCTTCCTCTTCTCCTCCTCCTTCGTCATCTTTCTTATTCCTTCTTCTTCTTCTTCTTCTACTTCTTCTTCTCTCTATTCTTATTTTCGTCTATCTTCTTACTTTCCTCTTCTTCTTCTTTTTCTTTTTAAGTTTTATCCTACAAAGTCTTACTAGAATGTGCCCATGGCCCACTGTTTACACTGTGTTTAAACAATTTATATCAAAAGGCGTAAACCAACAGCCCTGAGTATGCCACAGGGTATATTATTTGAACATTTATAGGCCATTAACAAGACGTATGAAGGATACTAGGATGTCCGTCACCTATAGATACTATAATGCGACGTTATGACCATTTCAGCCCGTGTGGTTCCGGCTAAGAGTAGAATCACTGCTGATCTCTGCAGAGGGGTAGGAATCTTCCGAATGTGTGTCATGTTCATTTTATCATTTTTGTCATGTTCACTATTGTGGTTAAATTATCAACCGCTGTGTGGTTTCAGGGAGACATATGACTGATGGCAAGAATAGGACCACTGTGGCTCATGCATGTCGTAAGAAGCGACAATTTGAGTAATACGATATAATTTGCTGAAACTCTGCAATTCTGCAGGTATCAAGGTTTTAGGTTCATTCTGCAATTCGTTTGTTGGTGTATTTTTTTTTAATCTGTATGTTAATTTGTTGTATTTGTACATGTAGAGTGAACCTGGAATCCTTCTTCCTGTTGGCGTCTAATAACCTATAATGTGTTGGTATGCCATAAAACCCTATTCATTTATTCATTTATTATGACCATTTCACGTGCGAGCGAGTCTAAATTCAGAGTCTTGTAGACTGGAAGTTATCTAACAGAAACCAGGCTTGACTGTAGTTTATGTCAATTTTTTTATATTATATGGTTGAAGAACTCTTACTTACTTAAAAACAACGTATCCAAAATTTAGTCAATTACAAGGAAAAGTATTCAGGATATTCACCAAGATAGACCGATTTTTACAAAAGAAATCAAATCGTACAGTCTCGGAGTATTCAGAAGGGAGACCGAGTTCTTTCATATTTGCAAACTCTAGAAGTATTCAGGATATTCACCAAGATAGACCGATTTTTACAAAAAAAAAAATCAAATCGTACAGTCTCGGAGTATTCAGGAGGGAGACCGAGTTCTTTCATATATGCAAACTTTAGAAGTATTCAGGATATTCACCAAGATAGTCCCATTTTTACAAAAGAAATCAAATCGTACAGTCTCGGAGTATTCAGAAGGGAGACCGAGTTATTTCATATTTGCAAACTCTAGAAGTATTCAGGATATTCACCAAGATAGACCCATTTTTACAAAAGAAATCAAATCGTACAGTCTCGGAGTATTCAGGAGGGAGACCGAGTTCTTTCATATATGCAAACTCTAGAAGTATTCAGGATAGTATCCGAATAAGACCGACTTCCTTAAAAAAGGAACCTTCAATATGGAGCTTACATAATTACACACTGGTAATCATTTAATAGTAGTATTGGATGTTTTCTGTGTAAGTGCTTTGAAGTAGATATGCTTTAGGGCCTCATGGAAGACTAACGTCAAATGTTCAAATGAGTTTTATCGTTAAATGAAGCATTGTAGACTGGTTTATAATGATATTTTATTGTAATTATTTTAACATTATTGTTGTTTTATTATTTTTTATTATTTTTAATATTACTTTCATCATCATCATCATCATCATCATCATCATCATCATCATCATCATCATCATCATCATCACCTTCATTATCATCATCATCATCACCATCACCATCATCAACATCATCATCACCATCACCATAATCATCATCATCATCATCATCATCATCATCATCATCATCATCATCATCATCATCATAATCATAATCATCATCATCACCATCATCATCATCATCATCATCATCATCATCACCACCATCATCATCATTTTCTTCTTCTTCATCATCATCACCATCTTCATCATCATCATCAACATCATCATCATCACCATCATCATAATCATCATCATCACCACCATCATCATTATAATCATCATCATCACCATCATCATAATCATCGTCATCACCACCATCATCATCATCATAATTATCATCATCATCATCATCATCATCATCATCACCACCATCATCATCATCATCATCATCACCATCATCATCATTGTGATCGCCATCATCATTATTATTATTATTTTTATCATTATTATTAATATCATTAGTAGTAGTATTCATGTTTCAACAGTCCCCAACAAAAATAACCTTAATTTGAAAGAAAAGACCACTGCGCCTGTGAATTCACTTCCACTACTCACACGGCACCCCGTTATCAAAGAACCGATAAACTTGCCAGTCACACTATACACACACTGCCCCCTGATATCCAGATATGGAAACTACCGCGACTATTTGTTCAAGATAAGAGTAACGTGGCTGACAGTCCCGTCATGTATATATATATATATTATCTGGGTATCAGTCAGTCGATTATCAGTTGGTACTTGAGAAATTTTAAATGGAATGATAATGTCTTAATCTTATGTACACACAGTTTTAAACAACGGGTTAAACGTCCCCTTTAGTAATCCGTAAACGACATACTTAATATATAAAACATCAAGTAACTCAGTGCAATATCATGGGCGCATATTCAAGTCGATTATCAGATTAGACGTAATTTATATTACATCGAATACACGTTTAAACCAGTACTTAGCTCTCTCTGGCGTGTCGCCTATGTAGTAGTTGAATTGTTGGCAGAGCTCGCGGGTTCGGTACCAAGCTCGGTTCGCTGGCCCGAGGCTTTCAAAACCAAAACTTAGTACTGGTTCTATCCAGGAAACCATTGATGTAACCTCTGACCTTTCTTCAAGTTCGAGCAAAAATATATATTTGTATAAACTAAAATTTGGATTTTTTTGCTCAGAGTAACAGAAAATAGTGCCTATGGGAGGCCCCGAACTTACCCGGCACGACCGTCACATCTTGGACTTTTTGTAAATTGTATTTTCACATTTCCTTGAATAAAATGTTAGTAAAAATCAAGTTAATATTTCAAATAAAGATATATATTTCTAAATAATATCATGGAATTATATAGGTCCTTGATAGTTTATTGTTCACGAATCCTAACATACATAAACTTTCCTTCGTATCGGAACTATTACTGACCATGACAGGTTGTCTGCGAGAGACGGTAGTATCTTTTAAAATCACTAAACCAATTAAATTGGACATTTTGAATGTTTGAATTCTGTTCCAGAAGAGAAAGACTTCATTGAGGAACTCCTGATTTGTTACAGGGAAAATAGTTCTGAAGAAAACACGCGTAGGACAGTTAAACGCGGGAAGCGCCGCCTAGTGGTAAAACAATGTTTCTGCACATCTTGCCAAGACGTTTGCTTTTTTAGAAAAGCAAGCGTCGCAGATGATCAAGACTAACTTCCGTGCAGCCAGAGAATAAAAGTGCACATCTTCTTTGATTTAGAACTATTATTAGGTTTCATAACACTAAAACATAATCATAAATCGATCCGTGGAACTTAGAAGGTTTTAAATAAGTTTTGCAGAAGTGTTCTAGTGAAAGAATGCCAAGATTATTGGTTGAGTATTTATTCGGTTCAAGGACCTATCTCTCTAATTCCGCTAGATTAGTCCAACCGTTTCTTATCATCCTACCTTGACGAATACCAAAGGCTTAAAAAATGCTGTGAGAAACTTTCTCGTTTGTTTCACAGCATTTACAGGATATAAGGCAATCTTGATAAATATCTTTCAAAGAGATTTATGGATTTTCCATCACACACAAGCTTAACAAATAACAATCCCTGTGTATACATTTCTAATCAGACTGTTCGCCAGGAATACATTTTAAAGCGTAAAACAATTTAGGAAATTCGTGTCAGACATTCATTAAATGAATGTGCTAAATAAATATTAATGTTATGTTCAGTTTTCGAATAAGAGAGAGAGAAAAATCATATAAACAATTATAGTTCGCCCATTTATTTAAGGTTGGATATTTGATTGCATTAATTTTATTCTTATCACCATCCCTTATTTTGTTTCATACTTCTGGTTCGAGCTCTCCCTAAAGTTATCGCTTCTCAATTTTAAATGTGAGGAAATTAATCAAATTCCAACTGAACTAGAAAAATAAAGATTAGCAGTTTTGGACTAATAATGGTTTTCACATTTTATTTTGAATTCTGATGTTTGAAGATTTCTTCTCTCAAAAAATTGAATTAAAAATACAGTAAAAACGTTTCTCTTTCATTTTACTCGGTAAATTCTAAAGTGAGACTCATTTGTAGTTGCGCTCGGTCTGGTAAGCTCAGTCGGTAGTGCGTAGTGTCCTTGAGCAAGACACTTTTTCCGCATGTGTTTAGTACTGGTTTGAAGTAAAATAAATAAGTTTAAAACTAAAAAAAACAACAACAACAACAAAACAATATATCCCTGAAATCCTACTGAAAAGAGCGTCGAACCAACCAACAACCAACACATATTCGAGCACACAAAATACTGACATTAACATATGTTTGGTAAGTGCCATTGTGTGGTTAAGCGTGTCTTTAGTGTTTAAACTCGAACAAAAAGGATTCGTATTTTCAAGGTCACGATTCGAAACATCTGACTCTAGACATATTCGATCAATCACATGTACGTGTTTTGTTACTTACTTACTTACCAAATATACGATCAGTTGTCTCTAACTGAATGTACAAACGTGTAAGATCGGGGAAATGATGGTATGTAATTCAACCGATATTCACAAGTTAGGAATGTTGATTTGGAGATACAAGAGGTAACTTTATTGTTTAAATGCCTTTCTGAAGAAACAACATCAATACATATTGTTACATGAAAATTGAATCGAAATGATTTGCCATTGGACATGAGCTCAGTAAAACTGTTTACTTCTTGAAGGTCGTGGTAGATTGTATAAATGAAATGATTTTAAAAGGCGGTAAATGAAAAAATATGTAGAGAAACAGGATAGCCAAAACAAACCACTTAGCCCAACATATACATATACAGTTAAACCTGTGTAAGCGGCCACCTGTATTAAGCAGCCTCTTGTCTTAAGCAGCCACATTTGCTATTTCCCATTTCTATGTTTTCAGAACAAATTAACCTATATTAAGCAACAACCTGTCTTAAAAGGCCACTATTGCTTCTTCCCTTGACTGGCTGCTTAAGACAGGTTTGCCTGTACTATGAAATGATGGGTATCAACCCCACCCCATTCTCTTTGGTGACCTAAATTCATGTCACCTTTTTGGTAATTTGCTCGCTATGATTGCTTATAAAGACATAGACATATTTTTTGTTTTTATGAACACTCTCGAGTCCGTTTCCTTGGTAGAGCTAGTTATGTGTGATTTTTAGAGTCCATCCGGCCGAGTTGGGGATCAAACCCGCAATATCTAGTGTGAGCGGCCTAAAATCTATCCACTGCACAACCGTCGCCCCGAGTGTACCAGTTCTATGTCCTGCACTGTGTAACAGAGTCAGATTTATCATTCTTTTATACTAAAATTATGCTTCTGGTAAAATTACACATAAACGATTATTGTATCCATAACTTGTTATTGGACTCCACGTATTGCACTTACACACGAGCCCGAATTCGCTATGTCAAGTAAGGGGAATAACGCGTTTTAACACAAATTCCGTAAAGTGTACTCGTTACTTCCCGAACGAGCTAGCTTTTATTTTTGAATGGGGTTTAACGCCATTTTCAACACATTTAAGGTTTTATATGATATATCCAGTTTTATTGGTGGAGGAAGACCTAAGAATGAATCTGAGTAGAACCATTATCCTTCCGCAAGTAACTCACAAACTTTTTCACAAAGTTTTTGGAGCGAGCGGAACTCGAACCTATGACATAAACGGTGAGAGGTAAATGTCTTAGACCGCTCGGTCACGGAAGACCCTAAAACGTGATACCTGCAGAACTTATAGTTTTATTAAATTTTATCTAGTAGTCAATTTACGCTTCTTACGACACAGGGGTTAACATCTTAATCATAATAAAACAAAAAAGAAGATAAAACGGACGTCCATTTTGAATTCGTACTCAACTGTAGTGCTTAAGGCATAGTACCACCATTGCAAAAAGAAAGTGCTTCCGTGGGGTAGTCGCATGATGGCGGTTATAAATAATCCTGATTTCTTCTTCTTTAAAAATGCATTTTCCTTATTTTAATGCTCATTTTTTATTTGAATGGCATTATTGATGTATTTTGAACATTTTGATAGCATTGTCATGTTTGAATTGTGAATTTAGAAAAAAAAATTGTACTTGGAAATTGGGGTATGAATACATGATTTCGGAAGTCTACTTTCACTTTGTCACCAGTGTACAAACTGAGCAGAAAAAAAATCTCTTATGACACATGACCCCTACTTTTCTCATCATATTTTGATAGTGCAGAGGTTGACAAACAGTAAAATGTAGGTTTCACATCTTTCATTTGGGATTCTCTATGAATGACTAGCCTTCAAACTTTTATTATTTACTATAGAATAAAGAACAAAAATCAGTGGTGGGGTTACACCTTAACAGTGGTCAGTTTAAAAACCGGAACTACACGGCTTCCGAAAAAGTATAAAAAAAATTCCTGTAAATGTTACCGGATCGTCAACTGAGAGAGTCGGGATCAGTTCACTCAGCGGGTAGCGCGTCTGGCTGTCAATCGACAGTTATTAGTTATTACGGAGATATGTGTGTTCGAGTTCTGGTTAAAAATACAGAAGCCCGAGAAAGAGTGGTTATATTAACTGATCGTCTGTTAGCCCGCCTAGATGGCATAAAGTGCCACTAAATATCCAAATAATCAATTGAAGAAACCATGTGAATACATTTCAACCTGTGATATGTATAAACTATATTTTTTCTAAATTCCAACAATAACTTTGTGGGTTTATGTATTCATGTGTGTAAGAGGATATGGGTGAAAATTGCATGATATTTGGTCACAAATATATTATATATTTTGTGTATGTAAACAAGTTTTGAATTTTCACTATCACACATGCTCTTTATCTCAACCACTGTAATTTGAAATTAATGGAAATACTGGCTGAATGAAAGGATCTACGACGAACCTACTGCTAGTCCAGTCGGACTAAATGACTAATTTTTCAGACCACCTCACTTGTCTCACAACATATCCATAGTATACCTTCATCCGCGCCATTGAGAATGATAATAAAATAATTATGTGTTCGTATATAGATTTTCCTGTAAGTAGAGTTAATATCAGTTTTATCGCCCCAAGTATTTAATCGTATCTACAAATAATCGTTCATGCCCCGTCTCTGGAGAAAAGCTCATAGACAATTCTCATTTTGCAGAAACGTTTTTTGATGGTTTATGGCAGTTATTCAGATAAAACGCTAGTTTATACTGTCGTATGTTTTTATACAAAGAAGAACGCAGGGCCTATATAAGTTAACGTTGTATAAACGCCGTATGGTGACTTTAATATCTTATCAAATGTAAGAAGGAGAATGTGCATGGTATTTTACAGTCAAACCACAAAAGGGAAATAACAAACATAGATGGCTGCTTAATGCAGGGTAGTTTAAACTAAAAAATATAAAAATGGTAAATAGAAATTGTGACTGTTTAAGACAAGTGGTAGCTTAATAGAGGTGGACCACTTCTATAGATCAAGTTAAACTGTTACTGTCTATGTACTTATCCATTTTCATTTTTTGTAAGTGAATAACTCGGTGTTGAGATGATCAAACGTGTATTAAAACGGAAATGTGTCCATGGTACATGGATGCCCCCGCTATACATGTACGTTAGTAAATTTTACCAAAATTCAAGTAAAAAATTAATCACAAATCCTGCGATCTATGACCGACGTTGACAAATATCGAACTTGGCCGGTATTTTTATATTAGTATAGCTACACAACAAATACATTTTGACCAATCAGAAGTTTAATATTCAACGGAAATCAATCAGATGGATGGACGCGACGCGTTTAGCATAAAAGCGGACGAATAGGGTAACATTTAATGCCCATTCATAATAAGTATGCCACATAAAGCAACAACACAACGTGTTCGTGTACTACAATCGGCTATACTGTAACTAGCCATTACAATTCCATCTACCCCGGTAACATGCCAACTTTATTGAAATGTTTACACACACCGATTACTAATCGAACATGGCCACAATCATCACGTTCTAGTCGAAGTATAAGTGCAGCGAATAGAGTGTTGGCGGTTTGCGGCAGAACTAGCGGATTCCGGTTGGCGGCAGAACTAGCGGATTCCGGTTGGCGGCAGAACTAGCGGATTCCGATTGGCAGTTTGCGGCAGAACTAGCGGATTCCGGTTCCCCAGTTCGACCCATAAGCCTCTCAAATACAACACAAATTGTTGATGAATTTAGGCCCTGAGCTTACTTCGCAATTGAGCTAAAATTAATTACTATAAAATAATGTCGTAGCCAGCTATATGCAAACAACAAGCTCCGATTACCAATCAAATGCAGTTACTATAACACCCAATTCCACTTTAGAGATGCATATCGTTTTCACAATCTAAGCGACACATTAACTATTCCAGATTATTATAGACCGCGACCGTCAAAACAATATTGCTTTTAGCATTTGTTTTGAATTGTGTTTGAACTAATAAAGCCATGTGCAACATGTTGGAGGTTATATCCCATTAATTGGTGGAGTCAGTCCTCAAAATCATGTACAGAAGGCCAGTCCTGTCTTAAGGAGTCACTGAAGGGAAAGAGTAAAAATGCCCCCCTAAGGCAGGTTGCTGCTCAGATCAGTGTGATAAAACTAAAACTATAAACAGGATATACATGTATAGAAATTATAACTGTTTGAGACCAGTGGTTGCTTAAAAGAGGTGGCCGCCAGCACAGCGGGTTTGACTGTATATGAATATGAATAAAACAACATTAATTTTGCAAATAACTGACAATTTTTCTCATTTAACTGTTGTTTGATAATAGCTCGACCCAAACCCGTGACATCGGCGATGAGGGTTAAGTTCTCTTGAAATTATATTTTTTGCGTTTCATGTTTTTGCAACATCGATTTTTTTATTTATTTCATATATATTTTTTACAGAAGCTCTAGCGTGAGTCTTTCAAGCAGTTTTGCTTTCATAATATACCCAGAGTTAACATAGACTACATAATTACATCTACAAAAATGAATTCATTTTTGTAGAGACAATTTTCATTTTTATTTTTTTATGTATTATGAAGGTTTCCTAGTGAATTAGATGTGATAATTCCATTGTTAAATATTCTTATGTTGTTGTGTTTTTTTTTGTTTCTTTTTTATTGTTGTTTTTGTTTGTTAACTTTCTATTTATTTAAGAGAAAAACACACACACACACTCAAAACATTGATTTGCTTCCTCCAAAATTGATACTAACTTAATAGCACTATATGGTAAAGTCCAATGTAATTCACTATTCAAATAATATAATTAAAACAAGATTTTATCTGTAGAAAATAATCTGTTATTTATGTATGTAAATACTATACATGTTGTTAATTGATATTGTATAAGCATATTGTAATATCTCATGTGTTGGAGAATGAAAATAAAAAAAAGTTCTCTTGGGACGGTACTTAGACCATTTGGCCGTGGTAAACCTGGTCTCTTGGGACAGTACTTAGACCATTTGGCCGTGGTAAACCTGGTCTCTTGGGACAGTACTTAGTCCATTTGGACGTGGTAAACCTGGTCTCTTGGGACAGTACTTAGACCGTTTGGCCGTGGTAAACCTGTTTATTAATGGTACTGGGACATAACGTGGCGATTTTCGGGCCTTAGATTCCCTAATATTATTATTCGAATGTCTGCTGCTTAAAGGCTCTGTAAGATCGATTGCATTAAAAACGTTTCCATTTATCTACTATAGAGACTTTTACTACGTTTGTGTAGTTAATCGAGGCTTATCACATTTTTTGGTAGCTATGTTTCAAGTTATACCTTCCTTCTATTAATCATTATTTCTACATTACTTTAGATATAACCTATCTCGGCAGTTTGACACTGTTTGTTTGAGATTTATACGCAAAGATAATAAAGATTTTATGTGTTATGGTGTCTGTCGTTAAGCGCGAAATTCACAGCCATTCACGTAATTTTGCGAAACAGGAATATAAAATATGTATTTTATTGTTAAGCTTAGACATTTCGTGTTTTTTCCAACACCGTCGTAGTTTCAACTTATCTGTGAATGTCAAATCAAAGTATTTTCATTTAATAGTGTGTGTTTGCTTACGATTAAAACACACTGGTGGTCCAGTGGTACAAAGCTAACGCCGCATTCTGAAGATAAAATAATACAATAAATTTGAAATCAGTAACGGAACGTCCTCCTGTAAACGGGCAGAATAAATTGGCTCTTAAAGTTTGAATGTTTTACAAATAGTAATAAATGGAAATAAGTAAGAAATACAATTCCATTTGAAGTAATGATATCAACTCGATACGGTCCTGGCTCTCCAAGTAACATATACGGACGCGGATTGGTCATTTGCTTCAACGGAAGTTGAATTACGTCAATGTTTGAAAATGGAAAAGGGTGCTTTAACTTGTGGGACGGGCAGGGATTTCCATAATTTTGCAATAGGGGATAACATACCTAAATCGCAAGATGCCAAGTACTGAGATAGATTACGTACACATTTAGTTTCTTTTTAATAACAATAATTCTAAATACAGTTTTCAAATGAAGTAACTAATATTGGACGTATTAGCAAATAATTATAATTATACAAGTCTTTGATATTAGTAGTCCAATTAAAACAAAGTATTTCGGGAAATCCTAACTTAAAAATATAACATAATATTTATAAGTTATATCCATGGACAATCGAAATAATAGAACGGTAAACCGCTTTGTCATAAAGCCAAACTTCTTAATATTATGTTCTCCTGAACATCACGTGATAACCAAATATATGAAAGGAATTGACAGTAAGCAGTGAATACCCACAGAAGTACTTTAGGCCTATTAGACATATCACAACTGTGACAAGTTTCACATTTGATGAGTTGTTAAGGCAACTCTAGAGAATGTTAAAGGAATAAAAAGACGTTACAAGACGTCCTTAATCAATTAATATGATAAAAATATGAATGCTTTAATGGGAAAATAAAAATGAGAGTATACGGAATAATTAATTTTTGTACTAAATATGATAACATTTTGAACGAAAGAATGATATTTCACGGTACGACGACACATAAATAGGTCATTTTGTGCGCAAAAGTGTTTATCAACGTTAAGGAAAGGATATATATTTTGGTAGTAACATTTTATTTCATGCATATTACTAAAGCGTGCAAGAAGTGAATATTTCTAAAGAAAAAGGGCGTAGACTGTCAACATTAAGAGCTATATGAATCAGAGTGCCACAAAATGAAATTGTTCTGGGACTTCGTCTGACGTCTGAGGCTCGGTACGGTACTTGGCTGAGATAGACAACTCTCTAAGTGATATAGAATATGCGATACACAACTCGAACGACTTGTTCATGAAGTTAGCGTATATATTTACCAACTAAAACATCTTAAGAATTACCTCCCTTGTATGACAGTAGCAAGATTCTTACACCCATGAAATTACAGCTGTGTAAAGTGGTTGGGCAATTTTTTTGTCGAAAATGCATAAAATGTCATATTTTTGTGCATATAGGAACATTAGAACATTTTCATGTTTGGAAGACATTGAGAACTGTTTGACGAAGCTATAACAGTTTAAGGATGCGTAGTGATACACTGCAACAAAAGGGCAGATTGTCAAAAATGAAGAGACTGCCATCAAACCATCGAAATTGTGAAAAAGCCACCTCCATTCTGCATAATTAGACCAACAGAGGAACAATGCACTTTTAGAACCATTGGTAATGTATCCAGTGTTCCAGAAGTGCATTTCTCTATATACACAACAGTACAAAATTAATTGTCGTGTGAATAGTTAACTGTAAAACTAGCCTGGAACAATATCGCTGATTGGGTCAATAATAGAATAATGCAACTCCATGGTAGTGAATGGCGTTTAGAGAAAGATCTGCACATGCTAAGTACTGGTTTAACACAGGAAGACGTCAATTACTAGTATGATTTGTCTAAGTTTTAAGAACATGCTTCGCAATCGATGTAAAATAATAAAGTTAAAACTAAAATAGTGAATTGGTATTATTATTACAATAGTACAACAACAACAACAAAACAAAGTACAGCTCGATTTTTCAGCACACCATGGTAATTGCATGATTTGGCTGTGTATTGTGGTGTAAACAGTATGTCACTTTATATATGTGTGAGATTAACGTAATGGAAACTGCTCTCTCAATTAATTGCCGACATAATGTCGCAGAACTCAGCACACTTAACATCCACCGACGACGTCGGTTACATTAGTCGCTGCAAACAACTGCCTTGTATAACACATCTAAAATAGTTTATAAGCGACTTTACAACTCGGTAGAATGCGTAATAGTTTTTTTATTGTCAATCATGTTTGTTTATTGTTTTACTCCCCCAATCATTCTATTTTTCATTTACAGACTGCAAAATCGACGAATGTGGAACCAACTAAAAGCAATCGTCAACGCAATACAATACAATCGACAACACTACGGTGCCTCATAACACGCTCATTTCGCCAGTTTCATCAGATGGTATAAATATGTCATTTGAAATTAAGATATCTATTTTGACGTTCGCTTAGAGAACGGTTCCAAGTGCGACATTGTAATGGGTCTCCATGGGAGGATAACAACTTAGATTATGCGCGATCACATTAGACGTTATAACCAAAACCAAACACCATGGCAAAGTGAATTTACAGGTCCCAGAGGAGCTGGTGGTAATCGATTTAAAATATCACACTTGAATAACATTATCAAGGAATGTAGTAATAGTTCATACTGCATGCAATATAAGGTGATTAAATGGAGTAAAATGCAAACCAATGCATAACAAATATTGATATGAATAAAACGTAACCGTGATTAATTCCTGTACACGATAACTGATTGTGAAAATCCAATTTTAGAACAAAGTAGTTCTTCATACAAACATGGGATTACGTATAAAAAGGATATATAAAGAGTTAATTCTACTCATTGGATTAGTGGTTCTAGTTTCCTTCACTCTACATTTGATACCGTTCTACTATGAAATCCAGAACAATGTGTTTATGGCGATGAATATTCCCAGATTCGACATGTTTGCCAATTATTCATTCCGGAAGCGGAAGCCGAAAATTTGGAAAATAGTTCCCGGGGACGATCGGATCGAAGAACAACTGTTATTAAAACCGAAAGTCGACCCCGGTTCTCCTCCAAAACGGATATTGGTGGCTCATGGGGTAGGTGGGTGGGGTTTACAAGCCGGTAAGCACGAGTTTCTGCAACAGGACTGTCCAATCAATAACTGCGAAATAGTGGACCATCCGCTATCAGGACAGCTCTACGACGCAAGGATATTTAAAGAGAATGATTTAAATCCGTTTTTAATTCCAATTTATGCTGATGAAACTCCGCGACATCCTGATCAAATCTGGATCATTTTTGCGCTTGAGAGTCCCCAAGCGTCTCCCGAGTATGAAGGGTTAAATCACGTGATCAACTGGACAGCGACCTACCGATCCGATTCCACGCTGGTTACTCCTTATGAAAAATGGTCTCCTTTTAAAAACTTTTCAGGTATTTCCAACAAATTGCCGAAGAAAAACTACGCGTCCGGCAAAACTAAAATGGGTGCTATATTTGTGTCGAACTGTCCTGTATCAAACGAACGCTTAGTATATATTGAAGAATTAAAGAAGCATATTGAGGTGGATGTATACGGTTCATGTGGGAAACACTTTTGCGTGAAATCAGCACAGAATGACTGCTTTAAGATGCTGAAAAAAGAATACAAGTTTTATTTTGCATTTGAAAATGCCAACTGCAGACATTACATTACGGAAAAGTTATTCTTGAATGCCTTACAGTAAGTATGTCGTTTGCTATTTAGAAAGAGCATAATCATGTTGAAACTTGAAGAAGATGATTTTATATCTTCGTTATAGGTCTAGTGGGATCAAAACCATCCCACAATAAAACGTGACAAAGAATGCTAATTATTTTACAAGCATTGTTACTCACGAACAAAACAAGGATATAATTAAAAAACACATTTTTATGGGCTATTTTAAAAAGTCTACTCGATGTCGGACATCAGTGCGACTAAATAAAAAAATGAAACATAATTTCAAAATGAGATATGACTAACATTCCCAATAAGAGAGAGTAATTATCTCAAGTAAGCATATGGTCGCGGTACATACTAGGTTTTAAATAATAAAAATTTACTTGAAGAAACAAAACCGCAGATTTACTAAATAATTACTTTTTAAGAATTGTGTTTTTCCTTAATTCAAAATATTTGAATTGTACTTGATTGTGTTTTATATATTTTTGGAACTCCAATTATAGAAGGCCACGGTAAGTTTAGATGTTGAAATTATTGCGAAATGGAGTATAGGTCATGAACAGTTTTGCTGTGTACTTTCTTAAAATGGATAAATAGCATCTCATTATCATAAATAAACAAAATCCGAATGGTTTGGTATGTCACATCCTCCGAAACGTTACAAAATCGATGTTTCAATAGGAGTTGCAAACTTGAAATGAAACTCCCATTCTAAAAATAGACTACACTTAAATTCTTCTGTATGAACATTTCATTGTCATTCCGACTCTTTTTAAGACGAAACGAAGTTTACAACGTGTAAACCTTTATAACGGATCAAATTACAATCAAAATGAAACATGGATCATTAAACATGTTTCAAAATTCGTTGCAATTTTAAGCGGGTAATCTATTTCAGTCTAATCTAGGTGTGTAGCCCAAGTTAGGAAACCCCTTTTTAATATAATTTTTGGCATGTTTAAATAGATAACCTTTTAGCAGTAAAGATTTAATGAGTATATATAAACATGATATATTGGAAAAGAATGTTTTAACCAATTTTAAAATTTGAAAAATCCCGATATATTCCCTTTAAATAAAAGTTGTATTTCCTTTGAATAACTGAATTAATGAATAGGGTTTTACGGTGAACCAACACATTATAGGTTATCCGACGCCAACAAGAAGAAAGATTCCAGGTTCACTCTACATGTACAAAAACAACAAATTAACATACAGATTAAAAAAATACATCAACAAATGAATATGCAGAATGAACCTAGAACCTTGATACCTGCAGAACTGCAGAGTTTCAGCAAATTCTATCGTATTACTCAATTTGTCGCTTCTTACGACATGCATAAGCCAGTGATTCTATTCTTGCCACCATTCATGGCTCCCTGGAACCACACAGGGGTTGATTAATTTAACCACAATAGTGAACATGACAAAAAATGATAAAATGAACATGACACCCATTCGGAGGATTCCTACCCCTCTGCAGAGATCGACAGTAATTATATTCTTAGCCGGAACCACACGGGCTTTGAATAACTGTTATCTTTGTTGCAATCTTATGGATATGAATACAATGAACGATTCAAACCACAAACATGCTCATTTATTGACAAAATATTGTTCTGACTTTTTGTCCTCAATTCTAGGTATTATTTACAAACCATAAATGGGTAGGAGGAGTAAACTACGGCGGATTAATTTTGTTTCATAAAAGACAATCTTTCGTCTTTTCGAAAATCTGTACAAGTGTATGATAGTACGTAGACTAATTTTAAACTAAAACATTCATTAATTTCTGATGTTATCAAATATAAACATTTTTAAAACAACACCAAAATATGCATTATTAAAGGTTGTTTGACAAACATTTTTTTAAAACGCACGACAGCCTATTGTTTTCTTTATACATTCTGAAAGAGCTAACGTTTAACCAAAGGAAGCTTAAATATAAAAATGTCTTATCTTCCCAAGTTATTGTTTTATAAGTTTTGATTAAAAACATATATAAAAGTGGGGTATAGCATATATTTTTTCTTAAAGGGAGTGTATCAGCAAAAAACCCCACTATAAATATCTTCTAAAATAAAATTTTTAAAATTGTAAAAAAACACATCTTATTGTTATCAATATATAAAATCCGAATGGTTTGGTGTGTCCAATCCATTAAAACGTGACAAAATCAATATCTAAATTGGAATGGCAGAAATTTCCATTCTAAAAGTAGACAGTACTTGACTACTTGACAATCTTCGCAACGGCATTCGGATTTTTTCTAAGATGAAATATGTTTTACTACGTGTAATTCTGTATACTAAATCAAATTGAAACCAAGATGAAATCACGAGATACATATAATACGTCACATGTGTTGCAATTTTAAGCGGGAAATCTACTTTAATCTTACCTAGGCGTGTATCCCAATTTGGGAAATCCCTTTACAACATATTATTTCATTATGTTTTTACCAAATTTTAAAAGCTTGAAAAATCCTGGTAAATCCCATTTAAGCAAAAGTTTTTAAGAGAATATCTTAGTTTTCAGTGTATAATTCGAAAGATTAAAATATTTGTTAGCCATTTTTAATGATGCGCATCATAAGTATCATAGAATGGTATCTTAAGGACAAAATTAACAAAATATTATATTTTGACTTAGGTTGGGCAATTAACACGTGACCAATGTGTTTGCAAATACATTAAGCATATTAAACGTTACTGGACTTTAAACTAACACTTTCGTCTTCCGCAGATACGACGTACTTCCGGTTGTGATGGGCGCGCATCCAGATGACTATAAACGTGCAGCGCCACCTGGATCCTATATTCACGTGGAAGACTTCGATTCTCCAAAAGATCTAGCTGACTATCTTAAGAAGTTAGATGCGGATGACGACGAATATAACAAATATTTCCGCTGGAAAAACACGGGAAGATTTATAAATACAAAGTTTTGGTGTCGAATATGTTCGATGCTGTGGGATCCAAATAAACCAAGATTATCTGTGCCCGATTTAAACCAATGGTGGAGAGGAAACAACACATGTATTGGTGCAAAACGCTGGAAAGATATCACGTGATAATCTTTATAAATGTCTTTCTATTTCTTTTGTAAATATGGTTGATTCCTTAAATAATTACTGCCTTAATTCATGTTTGCATTTGGTATACTACAATTAATACAAATACACTGTCGTCTTCTAATAAAAAACATCGTTTAATTAACTATGTTAAACACACACATTTAAGTATTTTATACTTTGTTATAAATATTTTTTCTGCTCTTATTCTCTTACAATTATACCCTTTTCCCCCTTTATATTTATTTTATTTGTTCATAACTGCCGTACTCTATATGTTAATTGTTAAACTGTAGGGGGAGGGCCAAATCTAATGTTGGAAGAACTCGTGGCCAAACCTCATTTCTGTAAACAAGTATATAAATAGAAATAAAATATGTTAAAACCATTAATACAAATATATACATGCATAACCTACTTTTAACAAGGTCTGTGTCACATGGCATTTTCATATGATTCTATGTTCTTTACCAGTATGCAGAACTCTGGAACTATTTCGTGAGGTTCATCAAAAGATATTATTCGTAGAATTATGCCAGAGTTATTATCTGCATGAAAAAAGTTTTAGATATTTTTGACATGAATAAATGCTATATTGAGGGATATATATAAATCCCAAAACATATAGGAAGCACGAAAATCAACTATATAACAATAAAACAATAATGATTATGTTAATAATGATAAAGATAATTATGACGAGCGTATGAAAATGATGATGATAATAATAATAATAATAATAATAATAATAATAATAATAATAATAATAAAAAACTAACAATAATAATAATACTGATGAAAATAATAATAACAATAATAATGATAATTTAACAAAAATAATGTTAATACATAATTATAATTCAATATCAATGAAAATGATGATAAAACTAACAGTAAAAATAGTAATAACAATAATAGTAAAAATTATATGGAATACAGACGAGAAAACACATCTGAGTAAGCTCAATCACCCAAGAAGCCCTCAAACAGGTGTTCAAAACGCTAGGCCTATACAAAGCGTTACATTAATTCTACAAGATAAATATGAAACATGATGTATCAAAGTTAATATCAAATAAAAACGAAACATATATATATATATATGAATCATAATTAATCGAATAATATGACATTTCAGACGGTCGATTAATTTTATTTTATATATAATAACCCGAAATGGTCCCAGAAAATGTGTATGAATCATCACGTAGACTGAGGGCGGGCTGAGATGCCAACTCACGATCACGGGATTGATATTCTGACGCGCTACCGACTAAGTCGCAATACTGTAGAAAAGGTTTTAGTGTTAAGTACATTTTATATGTTTAAAGTATAGACATTAACCAAGAAAGTGGAGTTGATATTGACAAGTTTTAAAACTTACTCTTTAACGTATAAATGAAATATCATATGCATTAGATGTGTTTAGTTTTCATGAATAAAGAAGTTATAAATGGTTACATATGTCTAGCAATTGTGCTTGTATATACCAGTATTGTAAAAGAATGCAAACGACCAAAAACACAACATAAAAGCAAAGTACGTCAAGTACTGATGACCCAGCTTTAACCATTTACTTCATATAGACGCCTTTGTACGCCTCTAACATAGACGCCTTTGTACTCCTCTAACATAGACGCCTTTGGACACCTCTAATATAGACGCCTTTGGACACCTAATATAGATGCCTTTGTACGCCTCTAACATAGACGCCTTTGTACACCACTAATATAGACGCATTTGTACACCTCTAACATAGAAGCCTTTGTACGCCTCTAACATAAACGCCTGAATGATTGGGTGAATTATGTTTTTATTAACTGACAGAACGGAAAACAGTGCAGGAAGTGTTCAGATTGCCCGTTACGAGCAATCTGAACTCTTCCTGCACTGTGTTCAAAGGCCTTCTGTGATTGGTGCGGGAAAACGCGTATCTATGGAGTAAAGGGATAATACATATTTATACGACTTTTACATTTGATTCAGTGATATTATTGTAGCGTTTGGATTATTTTATGTAACAATTTTTATAAATAACATAATACAAATTCGGCCTAGCCCTTTTATTTAAACACTTAACTTAAACACCTACTAAAAGGAATAATTTAACTCAAATATGAACAAATTTGGCTGGTCGGTTCTTGAGAAGAAGATTTTAAAATATTAACAATTTTATCCCTTGTTAGATATAAAATTTAATTATGAGGACAAATTACGAGTTAATTTGTCACGCAACTTAACCCCCACCCCCTACAAACTTTTACTGCCAGTGTAGTCAATATTTGTAAGAGGAGACTATCAAGATACAATGCTACACTAGGCTATCTGCTGATGGTGAACTAACAAAGATCCATGTGTAGAGAGTGCATCTCCCTAGAAATTAATGTTGTTGTTGTATGGTGTTTAGCGTCGTTTTCAACAATTTTTCAGTCATATCGCGACGGTGTCTACTTGAGACAGTATTCTAAGCGCTGTCACACTGGAGTATCATGCCGCAGACACATGGTATGATACCCCACCCAGTCACATTATACTGACACCGGGCCGACCAGACCTAGAACTCTCCACTAATGCTGAGCGTCAAGCGAGGAAGCTTCTAGTACCATTTTAAAAGTCTTTGGTATGACCCGGCCGGGGATTGAACCCCTAGAAATTAAACTTTGATTTTTGGCAGTTGAAGTCAAGGGCGGATTGGGGGTGGGGGTGGGGGTTGGGGGTGGGGGCTTGAGTATATTCTACTGTCGCCCAGTGTTTGGTCGTTTTTTTTAAAGTTTTTTTCCTTGTCGTTAAATGTTTATCGTTTTGGGTAATTTTACGTGAAACAGTTTGTTATGGCGACACCATCAATTCTACTGTAGCCCAGTGTTTGGTCGTTTTTTTTAAAGTTGTTTTCCTTGTCGTTAAATCTTTATCGTTTCGGGTAATTTTACGCGAAAAAGTTTGTTATGGCGGCACCCTCAACGCGAGCAAAAATAAAAAAAAAGCTGAATAGCTTTTTTTACATGTAGATCATCATCTGCAGAAAGTCAAACGCAGATAAAAATGTATGTATATTTCCATGTCATAACATGTGTTTATGATTTTAAATGGACCAGTATACAATTAAAATATCTACACTACGTAGACCAAACCTTCAAAAGCACCGAGACAGAAACAACCAAACTGGTGGACAAACTGAGGCAAACAAATAATCAATACAACACTGAAATCTATGTTTCATCTATTTTCATTCAATGTTATATTAAAAAAAAAAGATTTAGCCAGAAAAACAATATGCCATCGGCCTGCTCCTAACAAGAAAGTGATGTGCTATGATTGTGTCTACGCCTAATTCTAAGTGTTGCTGTAGCGTAATAGGTAAGGCGTACGCCTGTCAATCTTGAGGTCTAACGTTTTAGCCTGCCTAGCGACATTTTTTTTTGTTACTAAAAATGTTTATAAAAAAATTAAAGGTATACGTGTTATTATGTTTATCTTTTTTAAAATAATAAAGTTATAAATGTTTATACATTCACTTGAGTATATTTGCCGACCCCCACCCCCACCCCACCCTAACATCAATTCCTGGACCCGCACCTGAGAGCCCCCTCTAAACTGAAATACTGGATCCGCCCCTGGAAGTTTTTTTTTCGAACTGAATATCAACACCTTTCGGAAATTATTTTTTGCCAATTAAATGTATTAACAATAATCTAGTAGTTTGCAAAATGATGACAAAAACATTGCATTGGTGACTGTGAACTTTTGAAAAAGGCTTCTCCGATTTGAATCATATACAAATGTACTGTATTGCATATGTATATAAAACCTGCCCCCAGAGTCATCTGGCGGCTGTTATCATATGGCAGTTGGGGATTTAAAAGTTAGTGTGGTTCTTACGGTGGTAGACTATTTATATCGACGCCGTGTAAATAAGGCACCCGGTGCTAACGATGTGAAATACCCGACGAATATGCATGTACAGGTGAAGCAACGCCCGTCGGACCACCAGTACCAGGCACAATTTTTTCATTTAAAAAGTATATAAGGCAATCAAATTATTTCTGAAAATTAAGTATCGACATCAGGCCATTATAAATTAACTGTTAGATTCTCATCCAAAATTTTCTTAAAAAGAGGTGTGGCACAGACTCTATCTTACTATAGCTTTTGGATAGCTATATATAGTAAATAATGGAAAGGTAGGACACTTCAAAATTAACATATCTGGTTTGAAGAATATAAAGATGTGAAGCGAAAAAACTTAAATTAAATCCGCAGACAAAATCATAAACCTACTGACTAATGTTGATCTGTTTGAAAACAGTTATTAGTAAAAAATATGCATTTTTCCGCGAAATCCAAGTTTCTACATTTACGAAGGCTGTACACATCCGGTACTGACACGGAGTGACTATGTCGTCATTGCATGATTAGCCAAAATTTAAACCTTACATTTTGAAGGTTAGTCCGAGCCTTCTCTGACCCTGTCACAGCCTTTTTTACGATTTTTGACATTTCATTTTGCTGTGTAGGGTCAGAGGAACTCGTATAGTAAAAACACTGGGATTTCCTCACCCGTGTGGGAGAGGAACTTTAAATCAATATATCTATTTGAATATTCATTGGATTAACATTTCAAGCATATCAATATATTGACAATATATTTATTTACCTATCTGAACCGAAATATTTGTTTTGTAAACCTTTATTACGTTGTAACCAAAGGGGGCCAGCACGTATTTTTAGCTATATATAGTGTAAATATAGACAAGGGGTGGAACTCGCCGATTTCGAATTTCACCCCTCAACTCGTTCTCGCCCTAATAAAATTTATATCAGCGAAGTTAAATACACTTTCCTTGTAGCTACGTTGAGCTAAGACATTTATCTACCCATATACATTAAATATTCTCGCACTGTCAAAATGAATAACAATCAAAAAAGAGCAATTGATATTGCATTAAAAGGACACAATATTTTGCTGTTAGGTTCTGCTGGCACGGGAAAGTCATTTGTGATATCAGAAATAGCTAAACGCCTTTCTAGAGAATATTTTGACAAATCAGCGCGAAAATTCACGTGAGGATGTTTACCCTTTTCAGCTTGATGATTAGTTAATTGGGGATATCCAACAGCCAATCAAATGACTTCTTTCAAAATACAGTTTGAATGACATCACGTGACACAATATGGCCGGCTGAAACCCTCATCCCTGATGAACGAGGAATTTATCTTGATTTTTACTAATAGCAACCATATCCCACGGGTATTGCTGTTGGTGAGTACTAGTTTTACGATTATAAATTGAATTCTTTCAATTCTTTGCCTTGCCACAGTCGAATCACGTAGTTTACCCTTGTAAAATATGACGGCGATCGTGTACGCGACCTTGTCCGACTAAACAAAAATGACAATTTTCGCGGTGATCGAGCATAGATTTCTCAGCTATCGTGCATACAATGTGTTTGATGTTAATGTATATGGGTAGATAAATGTCTTAGCTCAACGTAGCTACAAGGAAAGTGTATTTAACTTCGCTGATATAAATTTTATTAGGGCGAGAACGAGTTGAGGGGTGAAATTCGAAATCGGCGAGTTCCACCCCTTGTCTATATTTACACTATATATAGCTAAAAATACGTGCTGGCCCCCTTTGGTTGTAACGGTCAATCCTTCTCAGAGTAAGTTAAAAATAACTCATTCCTTCATGTAAAAGCGTATTTAGGTCACACGCGACAACTGTCACGTGATCGAAATCCGATGCGATATAAATTTGCGCCCTCTGAAATCGAGTCCGGGTGAGTCCGCCCACAATTTTTTCGACCGCGTCTTTTTCCGAACGTGTCTTTTTCGGACCTTAGCAAAAAAAAAGGCTATATATGGTTTAACAATTGTTTGTTTTTGACTAAAATTCCATTACACTCGTTAACTCCCGCCAGATTGGTAAATTAAATATCAATTCATCGATATGTCTGGCTAAATTACCTAAAACATGAGACCAAACGTCAAATACACCGTTGAAAGTGCTTGACTGTGTGGTTTTCAGTAATCCCCGTGTTTTTACTATAGGAGTTCCTCTGACCATAAGCCGCAAAAAAAAAAAAAGAAAAAAAAAAGGCTATTAGGGTCAGAAAAGTCTCGGATTATTTGAAGGTTTGACATTTGGTTAGAATATATCAAAAATACTAAATATAAACATGAAGAAAGTTCAAACGATATACCCTTGATGACAACAATTAAATAGTAATTGTTTAATTATGTTTAATTATAATTTAACGTTATCGTGTGTGTACGGAAAGATCGAAAACGTATTTCCCGCCATCTGTCAAACGGTACTTGATAACCAATCAAATATTCTCACACCGTGCAACCGGAAGTAACTAGGCAAGGCAAATGTTTGACTCATTTAGGAACGTAAAATATTAATTTTATAGGCAAAACGCGACCTATCTGTTATTATTACATGATGTTTATGATTAGAATATTAATTTCTACATACGTCATAACTTTATTTCATTGAAATCGGTTATGGATCATGGATTCGGCGATTTGGGTAATTTTGAAGTGCCCTACCTTTCCATCGTTTACTATATATAGCTATCCAAAAGCTATATAAGATAGGGCCTGTGGGGGTTGGGGGAGGATTTAAAAATAAAAAAGTGTCGGAGCGGCATATAAAATTAATGGACAGCGCACACAGGGATCCGTCACATGCTATGATAGAGGGGATTTTTTTTTAATAATAAAAAAAAAAAAAAAAAAATAGATAGAACTTTCAGAGGTTGGTAATTGTTTGCAGTTAGTGTATTTATTAACATTCTTATTAATTATAACCTGTTTCAGCAAGTTCTCCCGCTATTTATTGCCGTTTACTCTTGGACACGACCGTGTCGATGCTTGTCGCGATCTTGTCCGACTTGCAAACACAACCGTTTCGGTATATAGAAAATCATAATTTACGAGTTTGTGATACATTTTAATGTGGTAAAAGTTTACATTTTCTGTTAGAATCATTCTTTGCTCATGTAGTTGAGTAGTATGAGTCGGATATTATGAAAATGTGGCGCGATAGCATGGGGTACAAGAACGTTGGGGTCAAAATTGAAATTCTCCATGTTCTTCCCCTTGTCTCTATATATGGTTTATGTATGTATATTGTTTTTACATATAAGTACTTGAATTTCATAAAAAACAACATTAAACAAAAATATATATATTTTTTTTTATTAATTTTTTTTAATTTTTTCCCCTCTATCATAGCATGTGACGGATCCTTGTGGCGGCGCGGGGATGATAATCAAGCAGTTTACTTACTATTAGGGCCGAAAATGCCTGCAAATATACAATCAAAATACTCCACTATAATTGGAAACACACACACACATATGCACACACACAAAACGAACAAAAAATTATATAAAACATTTTTATTTCATATTTCACTTATAAATGTACGAATAAAATATATCTGTATTTATTATGTATTTTCAACAAACAAATGTCATAAAATTTACAATTTACCAAAACTTATATAATCTGTAATATCTTGACTACATAAATGACAACAGACCTAAGATTGACACGTTTCAAAATACATTGACATAATTTCGTTCAGCGTCAAAGTAAGACTCGTGTTTCTAAAGTTGCTATTTCCATGAAAAAACCCAAATCATAACAATTTTACTGCATTCTCCTGAAAATATGATTAATTTTTAATGAAACCTTCACTAAATATTCAGCTTTATTAAACCTTTTAAAGGAACATTCGGCAATTTTGATAACTGTCCTCTTAATTCTTTTTCTGAAAATATCTACGAGATCTAAATATGAACTCGGAAAAGCTTGAGAGCAGCATGTGAGGAGACCCTAATTATCGTTACTATTTTATCAAGGGGCATTACCATTGTAACTGTTTAAAGGCATATATATATTGCATAATCGTCGTCATATACGACAAAATGTGCTACATTTATTATTTTATATAAGTTTTTTTATCTACGAGTAGTAAAATTCCAAAGAAATTCCTAATTGTACTTTTTTTTAAATATTGTTTACTCATATTTTAAAAACTAGCGTGACATTTGCTATTTTGATGAAACAAAATGTTTCTGAATTTCTTTCGTATAAGTTCCGGACAGGTTGATTTGATGTGGGAACATCAACACATTGCCGTGTATCCGTTGAACATATAGAGCTCAATGGAATCTTTATTACTCAAAAACTCTATAGACAATTTATATGTTAACATACCATCGCAACTATCCATTTCTGCAACCAAATGCAGCAACTATCTTTTAAAAACTGTTTTTATCAGAATGAAAATAATGAATATTAGTTTGAGATTTAACAACCAATGTATGTATAAACATGTACACAACCGGGGCCCTTTATTCAACAACCTTTTAAAGTTAAAACTCTCAGTTAAATTTCACAAATATTGTCAATTGTCAAATGAGAAGCGGTGAATAGTGATTGTCATGTCTTAAATCACAATTTGAATAATCATCGGTCACTTCAAATAACCCATGGTCACTTCAAATAACCCTGGGTCACTTCAAATATTCTGCGTCTTTTCAAAGAACCCTTGGTCACTTTAATAATAGATTATATCCGGATCCAGTACTTCCAGGTTTGTCCATGTTGGCTCCATCAGTCGATCACATTGCTAATTGAAAATTAATCATACAGAAATGAACTGTGTTGTCCAATCTGAATTTTGTATAGATACTGATAACTCTCCTTGGCACCTAAATCTGTGGGGAAATCCAAAACCGCCATCCGTTCCGGACAGAGTTTATAATCAAATATTGTTTTACCCGGAATATGTATTGCCCGGTTATAGTAACACATATACAGCTTTTCCATATGTATCTAATGCATTACAACACACATTACCGAAAAGACGAAATCCCTATGACAAAAAAGCCATGCTTATGAAAATATTGCATTTTTTTACAAAGGTCGACTCTAACACAACCCATATTATAAAACAAAATGTTATTAATATATAATTATATAAAAATAAAGTAGAAGATAAGGCAACAACTCTCTGTCTGATACAAGGTGCAACTAATGAACCACGTGTGGTGATGACGTTCGTGCATTTCATGAAAGACTTAGATATATGCATCTGTAGTCCGACGCCCCTACGGACAGCCCCTGCCAATATCGCCAGGCCTAACTCCCGACCTTGAAGCCCATTTCTTCCAACAAACTCTGCGGCTCCTCAGACTCCTACAAAAATTAAAAGAACTGGTTATATATGGGCGTGAAATAAATATATATCAAGACGGTTAACAGTAAAGTATCATTATAGACAACTAAAAGTTATTGTGAGTTTAATACATGAACTACACATAGTCATAACATGTCCACGTTAAATCTACCACCAGTGACAAACAAGCCAGCAATATCACATACATATAGAAACACACACGTACGCACGCATGGACATACAGACAGCCATTTCCCCCCATAAACATACACAAACACATTAACATCCATCACCATTTTATAATGAGATGTTGTCCTACTTTCTCAGCCAATGGGATTGCTCATTCACCGCTATCCAACCCGAAAATAGAACGCTAAATTTCAATTTTACATAGAAAACATCAACTTTGTTTTCAGTGACGGACGCGTCCCCCAAACCATGTGTATCCAATGATAACTTGGGAAAAGCGCGCGAAAGAATGGTACCCAGAAACGAGAAAGTAGATTAACATCTAAGCCGATTAGAAATAACACGAAATTTTCAACTGAATAAGAAATTACAAGTAACTTGTAACATGCAAAGGAATGAAGAAAAATCTCATTAATTGTAAGATAGAGACGTGTTTTACACGGCAATGGATAACCATAGAAGCGAGTACCAGAAACTCAATAAATGAATGGCCGACATCAGCAGTTATACAAGCATGTATAGATACACCATGCAGTTAAACATAGCGAAACAGTGCTCCGGGTAAGCTTTTCTTCAAATGAGTATTTTACCCCTTAAATTATTATGCAATGCTTATTTTCAAAAACGTTAAGTGTAAAAATTAACTTTCTTATCAAACTGTCGTTTAAGATCAGCTAATCAACACCGAAATTGAAAATAATCAATGCTATCAACACTGAAATTGAAAATAATCAATGCTCTCAACACCGAAATTGAAAATAATCAATGCTATCAACACTGAAATTGAAAATAATCAATGCTTATTTTACCCCTTAAATTCAAATTTCAATGCTTTATTTAGAAATTTCAATGCTTAAATACACCCAAATAGTGCTTATCTGGAGCAATGGGGATAGTTGCAATCATCCAACAAATACATGAAAACCATGAACTACTTTTCTTGAGTAGTTTGAACCGATTAGGAAGTAGTTAAGCAGTGGTGCATAGGTAATGAGCTAGATCATTTACCAATAGCAGAGGGTAAATAAAAACTTAAATTGACTGACCAATAGCATGAGGTTTTCAATCTAATAAATATACAACTACTATTTAAAGAATTGCAAGATATTCTGGGCGACTCAAAACGTGTTTTCTCAGTGCGTTGTGATTGTTATGATGTTTAAGTCAAGTATCTCTTAGGATTTAAATTTTTCTTTTAATATTAGAATTAATACATTTTGAAAAAAAAAGCATCACACAAGAACCTCCTTCATATATTATGTCATGAATAATCACCAACATATTAATTACTTTTACTTAATATCTTCTGCCCCACCACCCACACTGGAGTAATAGTCAAATTTGGATTTTGCTTGTAGTTTTGCATAATCTTGATGTAAACATCACGAAAATGTACGTTAGTCGCTTTATGCACACTAAATAAACGTTTTTTATTTCCTCCTCGACAGTAGGAAGTTGTGCCACGGGTGCATTTCCCTCCCCGTAAACAATGATATAAGTAACTTCTTCGGTTGACGATTATCAATTAGAGACCTGCTTGGCCAATAGTAAGACAGTATACCTGCGACTGACTGGGGTATATAAACCAGGTGCCTACTGTGCTGAACTTACTGCTTCATCATATCGCTGAAAGCTGAAAGCGGTTTACACAGGAGCACCAATTAAATTACAATAAACCCGTCAGTAGCTCTGACTCACTTTAGAACCGCCAGTTAATTACATTTTAATTCAATTAGTATCCATATCATATCGTTTATATCTGCTGTAGTTGAAGAAATATGACGACTGCAATCTGCGTCACATAACACGCTGAATGCACACTCCATATGAATGTTATTTTTCATCTACTCTAGAGGGAAAATTTTAATACTATCCCCTGTTAACTATTTATAACATAATTTGGGGAATATTAATCTCCATGGTAACATTAGCTCATGTTCTTTGACTGCAGAAGAGTTGATTTCAACGCACACCAAGGTCAATTAACGATTCTCTTTCTACAGAAATATAAAGAAAGCACGTTGGAGCCGTGCATATCAGTAGACATATTATAAGACCTATAAGTATTAATCATTAATTTAATATTATTATGTATTAATATTGCCATTATTATTTTGTTAATAATTACTATTTTCTCCATTACAATGAAACATTTGCGATAACAGAATATGCAGCACAAACAAATGTGCAAATTCATTATAAAAAAAACTAATGGTATTGAAGACAACACGAAACCAATAGCTCCCCCTATATGATTTTTTTTTAAATTTATTTTTCTGTTCATGCTCTTCTTTTCTATACTACACGTGACCCTGTATGTACACACGTATACATGTACACATAGCAGCGTTTTGGAATGGTTCACAAATTATTATATGATTTGATACGACGTCTGTCTGTTACAGCCAATCCTAGGAGGCCATGTGAGCGTCTATCATTCTGGAACACGTCTAGCTGATTAGTGCTGGGTATACAGATAGATGCTTCATAAGTCTCAGATGACTTAATATGTTTTACCGCGCATCTCTGCACGACCAGTAAACACTGATAACCGTAGGACGAAAGCTTTTATTAATAAAATATCAATTCCCCTCGGAATCGAACAATTGTATTATATTGGATACGCTCTCTGCGTCAAGATAACGGCATTATTTTGCAAACAATCGTTGAAACAGCAGGTTACGTCAATAACTGGTCCATTATTTGTGACAAAACTAGAAAATCGTATGTCCCGTTTGGGCTTTTACTTTTTTTAATTTTGGGCCAAACATCGTAGTAGTATATACAATATATCCAAAAAAATATGTTCTTGTGATTATTTTGCACGGTTTAGTTATAACAATTTAATTAAGCTCGAACGCAAACGTGGAGCGCGTGGTCCAGTGGTGCAGCACTGAACCCATGATCAGAGGGTCGTGGGTTCGATCTTCCGCCACGACTATGTGTGGTATCCTTGAGCAAGACACTTTTCCGCATATGCTTAGTAGTGGTTCCAACCAGGAAGACTCCGAGCGTGATTTGCATAAGTTGTAAGAACTTGTTTCACAATCGAAGTAAAATAAGTAAGTTTAAATTAACGCGAAGAAAGTTCAGAGTTCATACCAATAGCCACCGAGAATGTTTCCTATCCAACCTACGTAACTAAAGTCCCGCTTGATTCCCATGTCAATGATTAATTCAGCCAGTATTTTATAACGTATTTTGCAAAGTGCTTCAAAATTCCCTCCCTATTTATCTAAAAACAAAAAAAGACCAAGGTATTACGCAGCTTAGTATGTCAATACTTGGCTATTAATCACGAACAATGTGTAACACATATCCATGTTGTTGACATATTATTTATCCCGTACTTCGACAAGACTTCTTGTGTCAATAACAATCCAGGTATCGCGTACCTTAAAGAAAAATGTGCCCGTTGGACTTGTATGCTCAGGGTAAACTTCTCTCTCTCTCTCTCTCGTCCATTCGCCCACCGCAAGTCAGCCATCGTTATAATAATACACACTCATATTACTCAAATTGTGAATCAAATGTAAGAATCGAACCACTGGACCCGTATTCACCAGAACGTGAGAATGTAACCACTGGACCCGTACTCACCAGAACGTGAGAATGTAACCACTGGACCCGTATTTACCAGAACGTGAGAATGTAACCGCTGGACCCGTACTCACCAGAACGTGAGAATGTAACCACTGGACCCGTACTCACCAGAACGTGAGAATGTACCTGCTGGACACGTATTCACCAGAACGTAAGAATGTAACCACCGGACTCTTATTCACCAGGGGTGCGTTTCACAAAACAACTTACGACAAAAATCGTCGTAAACGTAAATCAACAATCATTCATAATATGTTCGATTTTCATTCAAATGAAGCCAAGTTGGCTCAAATCATGCCGAAAGTTATATATTTTATAAAAATGCAATCATTTTAAATGTCGATCAAAATTTGAACACACAACGGAGAAATTGTCAAATTGACTTACGTCCATTTTTATCGTAAGTTATTTTGTGTAACGCAGACCTGAACGTGAGAACGTAACCATCGGACCCGTATTCACCAGAACGTGTGAATGTAACCACCGGACCCGTATTCACCAGAACGTGAGAATGTAACCACCGGACCCGTATTCACCAGAATGTGAGAATGTAACCACCGGACCCGTATTCACCAGAACGTGAGAATGTAACCACCGGACCCGTATTCACCAGAATGTGAGAATCTAACAACTGGACCCGTATTCACCAGAACGTGAGAATGTAGCCACTGGACCCGTATTCACCAGAACGTGAGAATATCACCACTGGACCCGTGCTCACCAGAACGTGAGAATGTAACCATTGGACCCGTACTCACCAGATCGTGAGAATGTAACCTGTGGACCCGTACTCACCAGAACGTGAGAATGTAACCACTGGACCCGTACTCACAAGAACGTGAGAATCTAATCACTGGACCCGTACTCACCAGAACGTGAGAATGTAACCACTGGACCCGTACTCACCAGAACGTGAGAATCTAACCGCTGGACCCGTATTCACCAGAATGTGAGAATCTAACCACAGGACCCGTACTCACCAGAACGTGAGAATGTAACCACTGGACCCGTATTCACCAGAATGTGAGAATTAAACCACCGGACCCGTATTCACCAAAACGTGAGAATGTAACCATCGGACCCGTTTTCACCAGAACGTGAGAATGTAACCACCGGACCCGTATTCACCAGAACGTGAGAATCTAACCGCTGGACCCGTATTCACCAGAACGTGGGAATCTTACCCCTGGACCGTACTCACCAGAACGTGAGAATGTAACTACTGGACCCGTATTCACCAGAACGTGAAAATATAATCACTGGTCCCGTATTCACCAGAATGTGAGAATCTAACCCCTGGACCGTACTCACCAGAATGTGAGAATGTAACCACTGGACCCGTATTCACCAGATTGTGAGAATCTAACCCCTGGACCGTACTCACCAGAATGTGAGAATGTAACCACTGGACCCGTATTCACCAGAATGTGAGAATGTAACCAATGAACCCGTATTCACCAGAATGTGAGAATGTAACCACTGGACCCGTATTCACCAGAACGTGAGAATGTAACCACTAGACCCGTATTCACCAGAATGTGAGAATCTAACCCCTGGACCGTATTCACCCGAACGTGAGAATTTAACCACTGGACCCGTATTCACAAGAACGTGAGAATGTAACCACTGGACCCGTATTCACCAGAACGTGAGAATGTAACCACCGGACCCGTATTCGCCAGAATATGAGAATCTAACCCTTGGACCGTACTCACCAGAACGTGAGAATTTAACCACTGGCCCCATATTCACCAGAATGTGAGAATCTAACCCCTGGACCGTACTCACCAGAACGTGAGAATTTAACCACTAGACCCGTATTCACCAGAACGTGAGAATATAACAACTGGACCCGTACTCCCCAAAACGTGAGAATCTAACCAACGGACCCGTATTCACCAAAACGTGAGAATCTAACAAACGGACCCGTATTCACCAGAACGTGAGAATGTAACCACTGGACCAGTATCCACCAAAACGTGAGAATCTAACCCCTGGACCGTACTCACCAGAATGTGAGAATGTAACCACTGGACCCGTATTCACCAGAATGTGAGAATGTAACCATTGGACCCGTACTCACCAGAATGTGAGAATCTAACCCCTGGACCGTACTCATCAGAACGTGATAATGTAACCACTTGACCCGTACTCACCAGAAAGTGAGAATGTAACCACTGGACCCGTACTCACCAGAACGTGAGAATGTAACCACTGGACCCGTATTCACAAGAACGTGAGAATGTAACCACTGGACCCATATTCACCAGAATGTGAGAAGGTAACCACCGGACCCGTATTCACCAGAATGTGAGAATATAACCCCTGGACGTATTCACCAGAACGTGAGAATGTAACCACCGGACCCGTATTCATCAGAACGTGAGAATGTAACCACCGGACCCGTATTCACCAGAACGTGAGAATGTAACCACCGGACCCGTACACACCAGAACGTGAGAATTTAAACACCGGACCCGTATTCACCAGAATGTGAAAATTTAACCAACAGACCCGTATTCACCAGAACGTGAGAATGTAACCACCGGACCCGTATTCACCAGAACATGAAAATCTAACCACTGGACCCGTATTCACCAGAATGTGAGAATCTAACCCCTGGACCGTACTCACCAGAATGTGAGAATGTAACCACTGGACCCGTATTCACCAGAATGTGAGAATCTAACCCCTGGACCGTACTCACCAGAATGTGAGAATGTAACCACTGGACCCGTATTCACCAGAATGAGAATGTAACCACTGAACCCGTATTCACCAGAATGTGAGAATGTAACCACTGGACCCGTATTCACCAGAACGTGAGAATGTAACCACTAGACCCGTATTCACCAGAATGTGAGAATCTAACCCCTGGACCGTATTCACCAGAACGTGAGAATTTAACCACTGGACCCGTATTCACAAGAACGTGAGAATGTAACCACTGGACCCGTATTCACCAGAACGTGAGAATGTAACCACCGGACCCGTATTCGCCAGAATATGAGAATCTAACCCTTGGACCGTACTCACCAGAACGTGAGAATTTAACCACTGGCCCCATATTCACCAGAATGTGAGAATCTAACCCCTGGACCGTACTCACCAGAACGTGAGAATTTAACCACTAGACCCGTATTCACCAGAACGTGAGAATATAACAACTGCACCCGTACTCCCCAAAACGTGAGAATCTAACCAACGGACCCGTATTCACCAAAACGTGAGAATCTAACAAACGGACCCGTATTCACCAGAACGTGAGAATGTAACCACTGGACCAGTATCCACCAAAACGTGAGAATCTAACCCCTGGACCGTACTCACCAGAATGTGAGAATGTAACCACTGGACCCGTATTCACCAGAATGTGAGAATGTAACCATTGGACCCGTACTCACCAGAATGTGAGAATCTAACCCCTGGACCGTACTCATCAGAACGTGATAATGTAACCACTTGACCCGTACTCACCAGAAAGTGAGAATGTAACCACTGGACCCGTACTCACCAGAACGTGAGAATGTAACCACTGGACCCGTATTCACAAGAACGTGAGAATGTAACCACTGGACCCATATTCACCAGAATGTGAGAAGGTAACCACCGGACCCGTATTCACCAGAATGTGAGAATATAACCCCTGGACGTATTCACCAGAACGTGAGAATGTAACCACCGGACCCGTATTCATCAGAACGTGAGAATGTAACCACCGGACCCGTATTCACCAGAACGTGAGAATGTAACCACCGGACCCGTACACACCAGAACGTGAGAATTTAAACACCGGACCCGTATTCACCAGAATGTGAAAATTTAACCAACAGACCCGTATTCACCAGAACGTGAGAATGTAACCACCGGACCCGTATTCACCAGAACATGAAAATCTAACCACTGGACCCGTATTCACCAGAATGTGAGAATCTAACCCCTGGACCGTACTCACCAGAATGTGAGAATGTAACCACTGGACCCGTATTCACCAGAATGTGAGAATCTAACCCCTGGACCGTATTCACCAGAATGAGAATGTAACCACTGAACCCGTATTCACCAGAATGTGAGAATGTAACCACTGGACCCGTATTCACCAGAACGTGAGAATGTAACCACTAGACCCGTATTCACCAGAATGTGAGAATCTAACCCCTGGACCGTATTCACCAGAACGTGAGAATTTAACCACTGGACCCGTATTCACAAGAACGTGAGAATGTAACCACTGGACCCGTATTCACCAGAACGTGAGAATGTAACCACCGGACCCGTATTCGCCAGAATATGAGAATCTAACCCTTGGACCGTACTCACCAGAACGTGAGAATGTAACCACTGGCCCCATATTCACCAGAATGTGAGAATCTAACCCCTGGACCGTACTCACCAGAACGTGAGAATTTAACCACTAGACCCGTATTCACCAGAACGTGAGAATATAACAACTGCACCCGTACTCCCCAAAACGTGAGAATCTAACCAACGGACCCGTATTCACCAAAACGTGAGAATCTAACAAACGGACCCGTATTCACCAGAACGTGAGAATGTAACCACTGGACCAGTATCCACCAAAACGTGAGAATCTAACCCCTGGACCGTACTCACCAGAATGTGAGAATGTAACCACTGGACCCGTATTCACCAGAATGTGAGAATGTAACCATTGGACCCGTACTCACCAGAATGTGAGAATCTAACCCCTGGACCGTACTCATCAGAACGTGATAATGTAACCACTTGACCCGTACTCACCAGAAAGTGAGAATGTAACCACTGGACCCGTACTCACCAGAACGTGAGAATGTAACCACTGGACCCGTATTCACAAGAACGTGAGAATGTAACCACTGGACCCATATTCACCAGAATGTGAGAAGGTAACCACCGGACCCGTATTCACCAGAATGTGAGAATATAACCCCTGGACGTATTCACCAGAACGTGAGAATGTAACCACCGGACCCGTATTCATCAGAACGTGAGAATGTAACCACCGGACCCGTATTCACCAGAACGTGAGAATGTAACCACCGGACCCGTACACACCAGAACGTGAGAATTTAAACACCGGACCCGTATTCACCAGAATGTGAAAATTTAACCAACAGACCCGTATTCACCAGAACGTGAGAATGTAACCACCGGACCCGTATTCACCAGAACATGAAAATCTAACCACTGGACCCGTATTCACCAGAATGTGAGAATCTAACCCCTGGACCGTACTCACCAGAATGTGAGAATGTAACCACTGGACCCGTATTCACCAGAATGTGAGAATCTAACCCCTGGACCGTACTCACCAGAATGTGAGAATGTAACCACTGGACCCGTATTCACCAGAATGAGAATGTAACCACTGAACCCGTATTCACCAGAATGTGAGAATGTAACCACTGGACCCGTATTCACCAGAACGTGAGAATGTAACCACTAGACCCGTATTCACCAGAATGTGAGAATCTAACCCCTGGACCGTATTCACCAGAACGTGAGAATTTAACCACTGGACCCGTATTCACAAGAACGTGAGAATGTAACCACTGGACCCGTATTCACCAGAATGTGAGAATGTAACCACCGGACCCGTATTCGCCAGAATATGAGAATCTAACCCTTGGACCGTACTCACATGAACGTGAGAATTTAACCACTGGCCCCGTATTCACCAGAATGTGAGAATTTAACCCCTGGACCGTACTCACCAGAACGTGAGAATTTAATCACTGGACCCGTATTCACCAGAACGTGAGAATAAAACAAGTGGACCCGTACTCACCAAAACGTGAGAATCTAACCAAGGGACCCGTATTCACCAGAACGTGAGAATGTAACCACCGGACCCGTATTCACCAGAACGTGAGAATGTAACCTCTGGACCCGTATCCACCAAAACGTGAGAATGTAACCTCTGGACCCGTATCCACCAAAACGTGAGAATCTAACCCCTGGACATTATTCACCAGAATGTGAGAATGTAACCACTGGACCCGTATTCATCAGAATGTGAGAATGTAACCATTGGACCCATACTCACCAGAATGTGAGAATGTAACCCCTGGAACGTACTCATCAGAACGTGATAATGTAACCACTTGACCCGTACTCACCAGAAAGTGAGAATGTAACCACTGGACCCGTATTCACCAGAACGTGAAAATGTAACCACTGGACCCGTATTCACCAGAACGTGAAAATGTAACCACTGGACCCATATTCATCAGAATGTGAGAATGTAACCACTGGACCCATAATCACCAGAATGTGAGAAGGTAACCACCGGACCCGTATTCACCAGAATGTGAGAATGTAACCCCTGGACGTATTCACCAGAACGTGAGAATGTAACCACCGGACCCGTATTCATCAGAACGTGAGAATGTAACCACCGGACCCGTACTCACCAGAACATGAGAATTTAAACACCGGACCCGTATTCACCAGAATGTGAGAATTTAACCAACAGACCCGCATTCACCAGAACGTGAGAATGTAACCACTAGACCCGTATTCTACAGAACGTGAGAATTTAACCACCGGACCCGTATTCACCAGAACGTGAGAATGTAACCACCGGACCCGTATTCACCAGAATGTGAGAATGTAACCACTAGACCCGTATTCACCAGAATGTGAGAATGTAACCACTGGACCCGTATTCACCGGAATGTGAGAATTTAACCCCTGGACCGTATTCACCAGAGCGTGAGAATGTAACCACCGGACCCGTACTCACCAGAACGTGAGAATGTAACCACCGGACCCGTACTCACCAGAACGTGAGAATGTAACCACCGGACCCGTACTCACCAGAACGTGAGAATGTAACCACCGGACCCGTATTCACCAAAACGTGAGAATGTAACAACTGGACCCGTACACACCAGAACGTGAGAATGTAACCAATGGACCCGTATTCACCAGAACGTGAGAATGTAACCACTGGACCCGTACTCACCAGAACGTGAGAATTTAACCACTGGACCAGTATTCACCAGAACGTGAAAATGTTACCACTGGACCCGTATTCACCAGAATGTGAGAATGTTACCACTGGACCCGTATTCACCAGAACGCGAGAATGTAACCACCGGACCCGTATTCACCAGAATGTGAGAATGTAACCACTAGACCCGTATTCACCAGAATGTGAGAATGTAACCACTGGACCCGTATTCACCGGAATGTGAGAATTAAACCCCTGGACCGTATTCACCAGGACGTGAGAATTTAACCACTGTACCCGTATTCACCAGAACGTGAGAATGTAACCACCGGACCCGTATTCACCAGAACGTGAGAATGTAACCACCGGACCCGTACTCACCAGAACGTGAGAATGTAACCACCGGACCCGTACTCACCAGAACGTGAGAATGTAACCACCGGACCCGTACTCACCAGAACGTGAGAATGTAACCACCGGACCCGTATTCACCAAAACGTGAGAATGTAACAACTGGACCCGTACACACCAGAACGTGAGAATGTAACCAATGGACCCGTATTCACCAGAACGTGAGAATGTAACCACTGGACCCGTACTCACCAGAACGTGAGAATTTAACCACTGGACCAGTATTCACCAGAACGTGAAAATGTTACCACTGGACCCGTATTCACCAGAATGTGAGAATGTTACCACTGGACCCGTATTCACCAGAACGCGAGAATGTAACCACCGGACCCGTATTCACCAGTACGTCTTCACGGAACTAGATGACATTTGTTTTCAAATCCAGTTGCACAAAACTACCTTTAATTGGGTTAAACCATATTTTCAAAATTTCAACACATTTCAAGTTATATAATTTTATTGGTTGATGATGATCTCAAAATCTATCGGAGTAGAACCACCGCCCTTCCACATACGTTTCGGACCGAGCTGGGCTCGAAGCCGCAGTGAGATATAAGTGATCTTTAACAAGCGACACCTTCGACCTTGGACAGTTCTGCTATAGAAGACGAGTAACAATAACGACTAAATATTGCATACACAATTAAAAACAAGCATACACACGCATACAAGCACAGACGGCCGCTTAAAAATACATTGACCCAACAAAATGAATTTCTGTAACAAGTCTGGGCTACTGGTGAATGAATTTGTATTTTTATTGAAGTTTCAGAAAACGTAACTTATACGGAGATATTGTAGTTTAGAAAACATCCAAAACAATTTCCCCATCCTTGTTCTACAACGTATTCGCATCAATATACTTTGTACGTGCACAATATATTTTCCTTTTAAAGATCTATGTGGAATACTATCGTCATATCTTTTAATAAGATCCAATTCTTTGATCAAGTGTACTGCAGAGATTGGATCTTGAATTCCAATATGCTAAAACGGTGCACGCCACCGCTGAAACTTTATCATGCTATCTTATACACTATTGATTTGGGCTTGAGGTTACTTCCCCATATAATACTTGTGGCGAGCCACATCGGTAGTATTGATTCAAAAGGTCAATGTTTCACAACGTCGAAAAATGTGCAGTCCCAAAGACTTAAGTAACAAATATCACGCAGCAAACTGTGTCCAGTGGATAAGGCGCTGTGCTAAATAGTTTCTTTAATAGTCTTTTGAACGAGGGTGAAAATGTATACGTATCTCATTACCTGTGTTTCAGAGAACGGAAATAGCACCTGCATCAAGTACTGTGTCATTTTGGTAAAGTTTTTGGGCAAAATAATTCCTTAGTAGCCCGGTCTTAAAGGGGATGAAAATGTACGAGATCAACTCGCCGCTGTGTTTCAGAGAGCACAAATATCAACTAACGTCTCGCTACCCTCGTCTACTGAAGGAGAACCAAACCTGTGTGGTACCTCGTGATCAGAAAATATGAACAGGTGAATCAACAGCACCACTATCTCGGACGAAGATGGTAACCGCGAAGTCCCCAGGTGTGTTTGAGTACAAATTAACATCCACACCTCTGTATACTGTTTATAAAACACCCTGAGCGAAACGCTTCTTCGTTAGCACCGTCTGTGGAACGAGACGGAACCTGTGCGCAGTCCCCTGGTGTATGAACCGGATTTAACCCTTTACTTCATATAGACGCCTTTGGACACCTCTAATATTGAAAGCATTAATTCACAACATATCAGCAATGGGTGAATTATGTTTATATAAACTGACAGAGTGGAAAACAGTGCAGGAAGTGTTCAGATTGCTCGTTACGAGCAATCTGAACTCTTCCTGCACTGTTTTCAAAGGCCTCCTGTGATTGGTGCGGGAAAATGCATATCTATGGAGTAAAGGGTTAAATAACAGCCGCACTACCGCGTGAAACTAATGAGGCTGAAAACTGTGCAGTTCTCGTGTTTATCCGCATATCTAACCTGTAACACTGCGTCTCGTTGATAAGCCGAACGGTTCTACGTTAACCCCTTCTATAGGACTGTGACGAAAATTGCGTATTAGCTTCTGCAAAAGCGGTATGCTTGTATTATTGTTTTACATTAAAACGTTCTTTGCTACCCTTGTATGTCAGGGTATGTGCACATCCGAACTAGAGCGTCACTTTCAGAAATTCGTGAAAAACGCCTCAAGTAATTTGCATTTATCTCGTTGATAGGACCTAGAGCAAATCGCGTCGTCATTACCTGTTACCCCTCTATATCAATCTGAGTGCAAGGGTATAACCCACAGTGATATGTCTTATTGGTAAGCGGTTGGGCAAAGCGTTTTGCTGACCACGTCGAACGAGAACTAAAACTGCACAGCCCACTCTCCGACTTTCAGTTTTCAAATATCTTGCCAACACCACTGAGCCTCGCTGATAACGCCTTGTTTTTTTGTCAACTACTGTCGGCTGAGAATATTTTAAGAGCGGTCCCAGCATATCGGACGGTTAAGGACTATATATGGCTACGCCATTTATTTAAGTTTGTCATGCTCATAAAAAGGAGGGGACAAATCGGAAGATTAAAATCTGCCAAGACAAAGCGCACACCGATGATACATAATGGCGCCGGGATCTCGAACCGATGACGTGTTTATTAATATACCTGATCAACTGCAAACGAGTAATCAGGAATGACTATAGCTAATGTACGTGGAATTAATGTACTATTATTTTCCAAGCAGGTTTATATGGTCTTGTAACAAAAATAATAAAAACGTAAATACCAAATCACTGTCAGCATTTCCGAGAACATGCTTTTATTTGCAGGGCACATAGCACCATAAAGCAAAATACTCAAACCTTGATTCTACGGCAAAATAGCACAGCAACGACTGAAGAGTTCTAATTTGAAAACTAACTACATTTAGAATCTTCTTTTTCTAACTTTTTATTTATTTATTATTTATCAATATTGTGACTACATGTATTAATTTCTAAGGCAATGCTTGGCCAACATTTGCGTTCTGTAGTTTTTCGTTATATGGCTGGAATGATAACACATTTACTAACAAACATAAGTATGTGTGATATTTTCTTCACGTACGCTGTAAATGGCGATAGTGTCACACTTCATTCCCGTAAAATTAGGAAAATACAAACAGTTAAACAAGAGTTGCCAGAAGACAACAAAGCTCGCCTATGGGACAAAACTCACCACCCATATAAAGATTGAGATTTGGGGCAAACACCAAAACTTAAACACAACTAAACGCAAAAGTTTAATCTGGGTATCCACAGACGACGCCGACGACGACGCCGCGGTCATGGCAATGGCTCTTCTGGACATTCGTCCCGGCGAGCACAAAACGGTCGGTACAATTAGCGAAACTCGGGTTTTTATCCGCTGTCAACAGTCAAGTGTAAAAATGCAAATCCTAAAAAAAACCCAAAACGTTTTGATATTGCCACCCGAAAGAAGAGTATACGGAACTGAAACATAATGAATAATATCGCCAATTTCGTCCACACCAACTGATGCATTTGAAAAAGTTAGCGCCTTCCCTCAACGCTGTAAATAATATGTATGCGGATTCGAAGTTGCAAATTATCTCCGTCAACTCAACCAACCGTCACATAATAAGAAAGTTAATGCTTTAATTCAAATCCCTTACAGTAAGCAAACTTTAAGCACCCCAGGATCGCTAGCTCAAGTTTTCTCTAGAACAGGTGTTTAATCTCCATATACATACGACATAAACATTCTGTTTATGGAACGAGAAGTCGTAAAACATGAACGCAACTTATTTTAAACTAACAAATGTCTGCTGTGATGGCATTTATAGATGTATATGGAAGACAATTATCATTACTACAAACAAACGTTGTTGTCTTCGCGGCGCGACATTTGTGCATCAGTGTTATCCGTCTCCAGTATGTAAATTTCGAACATGTCTTTCAAAAAATTACATAAAATATTATATTTTATTGAAGTAAATAAAAGATAAATAAGGAAAGTAAAACTGTTTTTTTTCTAACATTTGAATTGTAAGCCTTTATTTAGCACTAAAGAGCGAGCTCTGTCACATGAACCCAATAAAGACAGAAAGGCCAAAAGAGCTGATAATGCGCTAAAGTAAGATATATATATATATTTACAGAAGTGGCGAATCATAAAACACACTTACACCAAAATTGCACTTTTTCATTCTCATAAAACTCGTCAACCTTCAAAATAACAGACAAAATACATGCATTATAAACAGTAGCTTTATATGGCACCAGCATGCACACCTGCACACTAACAAAGCGATCGTATTAGATTTACTCCATAAAAGTAATAAGTACCCATATTTCATGAAACAAAACTTGACAAAAAGTAATAAAAATCCATTTCGTTCATGCAATAAACCTTGGCAAAAGTAATAAAGGTCCGTAAATTTAACCTTAAGTAAATATTTGCTAAACAACAACCTTGCGACAAACTGACCTAAATGTGATTGGTTAAGAAAATATCGTGTACAAGATAAGCAGATTAATGATCCCTTCCACCCCCCCAAATTACCACCTTACCGTCCCTCTCCCCCATAACCACCTTACCGCCCAGGATTACATAACACAAGATTGGCCTTTAAATAAAACACAGATTGCAGGTCTAGAGGTAAATTTGAAATTAGATGTCTATATAGATTTACAAATACACTTGATTTTGAATTGTTTACTATGGTTATGAGAGCTGGGGATTCTGTACCACTAGACCACATGTTCACACTTGTGATACACAAGAGGGCTAGTATTGCCCTTAATGCGCCCACCTGATGCTAAAAATAATTCAGGCAAAATTAAAGAAGACGTAGTTGTCAATAACCCAGCAGCTGGGTACTTATAGGTTCTGAGTTCTTTCACAGCAAAGGGCTCTACTAAAACACTTGGTTTTAGAGCTGTGCGTCAGAAAGAAAGATTTTCGTGATTATGGTTAATTGTTTCCAGGTCAACAGAAAAAAATATTGAAAATGACAATTCTCTCATAGCAAAAGGCAACACATAAACTTGACAACTAGGACATGTGAACAAGGTTAAATGAAATTATCTTGAACAGTTTTGAAGTTATGAGAATTTCAAAATTTTACCAGTTTTATTTCCATGGCAAAAGAAAATATATTGTAAATAAAAACGCCACCATACAAAATGGCGCTACTTCACCATGAGGCTGGCATATTTACAAAGTTTCGTGAAGTTAGCTTGAAAGGTTTTGTATTTGTGCTCCAGAAACGGGAACTTTTATTTTGTAATTTTTGCTTTTTATTGTGTACATAGTTGTGTGAAGTAATCTTGAAATGAACGTTTTGGAATTTAGCTCCGGAAATGGCGGATGTCGTAATTTTGACTATGTTTCCATGGTACCGGGAAAAAAATATTGGAAATTACTCAGTCATAGCAAAAGTCTCTACTTAACCATGAGGTTGCCGTGTAAACAAAATTTTCTGATGTTACCTGGAACGGTTATGTAGTTGTGCTTCTGAAACTGAGAATTTTTGGTCATTCTGACTATTTGTTCCCATGGTAATAGAAATAATATTGAAAATAAAAATCCACTTCTAAACCACTAGGTTCAAAGTTTCGCTAGGTTACCTTAATTGCCTTTTGAGTTGTGCTCCGGAAATGGCAAACTTAGTAATGTTGTCAATTTGTTTCAAGTGTAACAGATGGCCCTTTATCACTCACCTGACTGACCTTGAGTCACCCAACTAAAGTAGATTATAGAATACATGTGCACTAAAAATTCCAGAAAAATGAGACAGGCAAGTAATTATAAATTTGATTTGTTTTGAAGATGCAACAGATGCGTAGAAGAGTTCAAACTTGGTAGAGGTTCACCCATGGTAAATGTCAGTGAAACTACATCGAAATCAGGTTAGTAGATTCTGACAAGAAGGCTTTTGAAGTTTTTACTATAGCTGCCTATATAGTAAACTATCACCTCACTGTGAGGTCATGTTTTTTAAAAAATCACAACGGCTTGAACAAACTTGGTAAAGGGTCACCCAAGGAACATTTCTGGGAAATATTTTTAAAATTGATCAGGTGGTTTCTGACAAGAAGATTTTTTAAGTTTTTACTATAGCTTATATAGTAAACTAACCCCACCCCCTGGCTGCCATGTTTTTTGACAAATCACTACGGTTTGAAAAACTTAATGAAGGATCCTCCAAGGAACATTTCTGTGGAATTATTTTAAAATTGAGCCAGTAGTTTCTGACAAGAAGATTTTTTAAGTTTTTACTAATTATACTTGCCCCACCCCCCTGGCAGCCATGTTTTTTGACGAATCAAGATGGCTTGAACAAACTACATGTATGTAGAGAGTCACCCAAGGATCCTTTATGTGAAATTATTTTAAAATCGAGCCAGTAGTTTCTGACAAGAAGATTTTTTAAGTTTTTACTATAGCTTATATAGTAAACTAACCCCACCCCCTGGCCGCCATGTTTTTTTACCAGTCAAGGTGGCTTAAACAAACTTGGTAGAGGGTCACCCAAGGAACATTTCTGTGAGATTATTTTAAAATCGAGCCAGTAGTTTCTGACAAGAAGATTTTTTAAGTTTTTACTATAGCTTATATAGTAAACTAACCCCACCCCTTGGCCGCCATGTTTTTTTACCAATCAACATGGCTTGAACAAACTTGGTAAAGGGTCACCCAAGGAACATTTCTGTGAAATTATTTTAAAATCGAGCCAGTAGTTTCTGACAAGAAGATTTTTTAAGTTTTTACTAATCAAACTTGCCCCGCCCCCTGGCGGCCATGTTTTTTGACGAATCAAGATGGCTTGAACAAACTTGGTAGTGGGTCACCCAAGGAAAATTTCTGTGAAATTATTTTAAAATCGAGCCAGTAGTTTCTGACAAGAAAATTTTATAAGTTTTTACTTAAAACTTATTAAGTAAACTAACCCCACCCCCTCGCCGCCATGTTTTTTGACGAATCAACATGGCTTGAACAAACTTGGTAGAGGGTCACCCAAGGATCATTTCTGTGAAATTATTTAAAAATCGAGCCAATAGTTTCTGACAAGAAGATTTTTTAAGTTTTTACTATAGCTTATATAGTAAACTAACCCCACCGCTTGGCCGCCATGTTCTTTGACCAATCAACATGGCTTGAACAAACTTGGTAAAGGGTCACCCAAGGAACATTTCTGTGAAATTATTTTAAAATCGAGCCAGTAGTTTCTGACAAGAAGATTTTTTAAGTTTTTACTAATCAAACTTGCCCCGCCCCCAAGCGGCCATGTTTTTTGACGAATCAAGATGGCTTGAACAAACTTAGAAGATAGTCACCCAAGGAACATTTCTGTGAAATTATTAAAAAATCGAGCCAGTAGTTTCTGACAAGAAGATTTTTTAAGTTTTTACTAATTAAACTTGCCCCGTCCCCTGGCGGCCATGTTTTTGGACGAATCAAGCTGGCTGGAACAAATTTGGTAGAGGGTCACCCAAGGAACATTTCTGTGAAGTTATATCAAAATTGGCCCAGTGGTTTCAGAGGAAAAGTTATTAGAAGCTAAAAGTTAATGACGGACGACAGACGACGGCCGACAGACGACGGACACCAGGCGATCACAAAAGCTCACTTGTGAGCCTTTGGCTCAGGTGAGCTAAAAACCAGCACTACTAGACAAAATAGATTAAAATGTGTATAAATTTACATTAAGTTACCTTGAACGGTTTTGGAGATACTTTAGTAATTTTGGCTATGTTTCCATGGTAACAGAAAACATTCAATAATGAAACATTCTCAATAAAAAAGGCACTACTTGACCACTATTTAGACAAGTGAACAACGTTTTGTGAAGATAACTTGGAACAGTTTTTGATTTGTGTTTGATCACATGCACGGACTGTGTGCTCATTTTAATAACCCTCGCAAAATTGCATTGCGAGGAATAATTAATCTTTGCGAATGTGCACACAGGGAAACATCTCCATTTAACAGTACCATTTTTTTTCCCGTGGCAACATGGTTCTTGCGCTTAAAAAAGTCCTATATAATTATATTTGAATTATTTTCAATGGGACGAGGGATTGTGATTTCTGGCTGTACAGATGAGTAGAGCAAAAGCTGGAATAGCATATACTGCAATAAGACCTCACTGGTGTTTAAAAAGAGACTTTTATTAGATTTAAGAGATGGAATGGATGTATTCATGAACATTCTTGTTTTTAAAAAAAAACTTACGGGTGTCACAGAAAAACAAAGCTGGTCAACCTACCAGTTAGTGTGCATTTTTTTTCAATGTTATAACTCTTAACCTTATATACATTACAAAGAAAAAAAATCAACTGTGTATTGAGACCTAAGTGTAGACACTGAAAGGCGAAAAGTAAGCCATTTAAAAAAAGAAAGAGAAAAGTGAGAAATGTTCTCATTAACTTCATCATCATTATTAATAAATTTTGTTTCAATCACAACTTCTTGATACTTCTGTTTTTTACAGTGTATAAATAAAACCCCTGACCAGTAGACTTGTTATCTAGTAAACATTTGCAAGGCAAAGAAAAAGTAACATATTTTCTTTTAATGTATATAGTTTACTTTGCTATTTCGAGTTAAACGTCTCTGTCCAATAAAAGTTTCGGCAACAATTAAACCAATTTATAGGGCAGTTGAAACCCAATTATGTCAACAAAGATTAGAGTATCTCTTGACAGACCACGTTCTGCCAGAAGTGGCCAACACATGAATTGGTTCTGTGACAGGAGAAGTGCCAACTAATAATTAATAGAGATGACACAAAATTAATAGCAACTGCGGTCAAATCTCTTTAAAGGAACACATGCCATAGAAATGGTTTTATATTCATCTAATGGATCTTTAAACCTACTTCAGTACTTAGTACATCATTTGAAGATATTTATTACATTCCTAATAATGAACAAGAGTCATGGCCAATCCCCGCCAAAGCAAATACTTGTACTGCCAGCTTCCTATCAATGCTCTCTATCATTGTATGCAGGTTCAAAGCATTCACTTCGAAACTTTTCAAGGTATGCTCGAAAGAAGGGAAAATAACAAAGGGGAATAATTATGCAGTCAGAAGAAAGAGTTATGCTTCCAGCACAATGCACTTTCTCTAAATGTCCTCTATCTTTGTGTGAAATATCAAATAAATCCCTTAAACACTTTTTGAGTTATGTTGCGGGATAGCATAATAAAATATAATAACGAAAGGAACAATTATGTAAAGACAGAAGAAAGTGTTATGGTTCTTGCACACTGCACTTCCTCTCAATGTCCTCTATAATTGTGTGAACTATCAACTATATCCCTTAAAAACTTTTCGAGTTATTCTCAGGACAAGCATAACAAAAAACATAATAAAGGGAGATAATTAAAATAGGCAAGGTAGAGCTATAGTTCTTGGACAATCCACTTTCTCTCAATGTCCTGTATCATTGTTTGAAATATTAACCAAATCTCTTGAATAGCTCTTGAGTAATCTTTATGACAAGTATACTAAAAGTGCTAAATTGGGATAACTGAAATGATTCTTAGACACTTCACTTCCGGTTAATGTCCTCTGTCTTTGTCCATCCATGCCTTAGTTAATCAGATTCATCTATTACAGCACCGTAACATTTTATTTCTATTTTAAAATTAACGTCATTTCATCGAATAAGAAGAATTACTGCCATAACTTCATCAATTATACAACATTTAGATCAATTCTCCTTTTTATGTCAATCACAACTTCATACAATCAGTGACTAGTGGCCCTAGTTGCTCATGTTTTGTAATCATATACATGATTTAAGTGAAAAAAAGTGTAATCATTCAAAACAAGTAACACATTTAGACAACAAAAGCACTTTATTTAATATTTCATAATGTATTGTACCAGTCAGATCAACATCTGATAAACTCGTAAAGTATTCATATAAATGGATTTCAAAACTGTTGGAATGGTCAATAAAGATAGTTATTTACTATGGCAGATGGCAGTTTAAGATTGAACATATAAAACACCTGAAATAACTACACACTGGCATTTATGTTATCTTTTATGCAATTTACCAAATGGGCCATCCAAAAAGTTTGGGATAAAAAAATATCTCTTTCTAAAGACTTCATGTTTCAATTGTTTGTTTGGATTTGGATTTAAGTAAATGCAATATACAAGACAACCAAACTAACATTGATTGATTCATGAACATCATTTTGAGTAGACCAAGCAGTAAAAAGCAAAATCAAACCAAGCTGTGGTAAGAGGCAAGTAATTTTACATTAGGAATTATTTCTTAATGTTCAACAAACATTCTGGTAGAAACCCAAAAAAGACAATGACATGGTTTAAGTCACTTTTAGCTAACAATATATGTGTTAATTAAATACATTAAAGGGATTATATTGGCAAGTAACACAAACACGCTGATAATTCAGACTTTTCCTGTATGCAGTGTGCACAAAATAATGCATATGTATTGACGTATAACCTTTATTTACTTGAATGTTATCGAAATTAACAGTAATTGAATATTGGCCAAAACTTATATTCGTCCCGCAATAAAGTATTGCGCAATGTTTAAATTGAACTCCGTAAACTTTTCGAGCAAGCCTCGAAAACGAGATCGAAAACGAGATCGGGAACGAGTCTTCATGATGTTATCTGATGATTGATCGAAAACCCAAAAGTGGTTCGTTAAAAATGGCAAATGTAAACAAAAACAAACATGCGGCTGCAGAAACCCGATGTTTGTAATAAAGAGGTTATGCAATTAGACTCTTAAGACGCGTATATCTTCAAGTTGTAAGTGTATCTTCATGCTGGGCATTTAGGACAGGGAATTGACAGTAATATGCCAATATAATCCCTTTAAAATGTGAGGTTGATGTCTGTAATGCATTAGGTTTTCGATACCCAAGCCCCTCAAGGTCAGGACATAGCGTATGCTGTGCTCTTACCGTGCTATTGTCCAGAAGTCAAATATATGTGATTACTGAGGTGCTTCATTTCTTGAACTGGCTTCATCATATCAATACTGTCAGAGTTACCTGTACTCTCATTTGTTAACATATCTTAACCAAACTTACGCAGTAGATGAATTAGGCATGTATAACCATAGCGGGAGCAAATGACTTTTAGGAGTGATCTTACCAGAAAAGCGTCCCTGCAAGGCAACTCTGTTAATAAATTTCATTATTTGGTTTGCATGTTTTTGCTTTACTTTTTGGATGACCCCTATATAAGTGGTTTGTTGGTAATAGAGACGTTGCGTAAACTACTTCATATGCTACAGATCATAAGTCAAACTTCAACTGCCTTTTTATTTGTTTGGAATGTAAATCTGGAATGTCTGCTTCACAAATTTTCTAGAAAATGCATCTCAATATAGGATTTGTTTCACAACACCTTGTCAAGTATTTTAACATGAACATAATATTAAGATACTACCATTGTGTAATTTGCATATTACAATATTTCATATTTATGCAGCACATACAACTGTATTAAAAATGCGTAATGGTGGGCAATGTAACACTGCTCTATTTCCTTATTTGTTTACACGTATATAGAACACTGTTCTGCCAAACCCTCGATTTATAACAGCTCGTATTCATAAAATGCACAGCAACTATCAAATCCTTATACATAAATTACTTAATAAATTGAGAAAAACAAATAGTCGCATCATAAAATTATCACATTATAAAAATAAGTTCCTATATTTCACATTGTTGTGTCTTTTCACATAAAACCATCCATTCATTTCCAAACATGAAGAGTCTTGCAACATCAAAAAATCAATTAAGCATCCAGTACTGATGATTTCCCTTATGGCCGACTGACGATTACTGCCAGGATATAACTTATGACATTACCGGTATTTATAGTTATTTTGTTTAAACTGCGTTTTAATGACTTTTTCGACACATTTAGCTTATATTATTATGCCATTTGGTTTGCGATGGTTGAGTGGGATTGTTGTTTGTTTGAATTATTTGGCGTCATATTTATGCCATCGGGAGCCAACGGGCGATCAGTAAACCTAACCATTCTTTCCTCGGACCCTAAATGGTTTACCAGTACTCGAGTACACCAATTTCCTCAAGTAACCAATAACTTTTCAATTCGAATCAGAACGAGAGATGAACGACATTGACAGGCTATGTTTTATATCGATCATCCCGGAGACTGTAAATGAATTAGTGCAGAGTTATAGGTAAGAAATGTAACTATCCTTTTATTTGTTAAATAATCATTAAAATCACTTATTTCCTCAAGTTTGTATGGTTATTGCCTTTTTTAATTTGTGTTTTTTTATTTGATCGGTTTTAATATTTTGAATCTGAGGGCAACATTGGTGAATTTACATCCCGGGCTCCAAGCCCTAACCTCAGTAAGGAGAGGTATGTGATATTCTGGGGGCACCAAACATACAAAGAGTGGAAATGCTCATAGCTTCTAACCTATTTCTAAAACATGAACTCGCAAAATTCAGTCAGTAGCTATAGACAATTAGGAAACCATCAGTACACGAAATTGGCATATGCATGTTATTAAAATGCAATCACATGCATGATATTTGCCTCGTGCTGTTTCATTGACATATACAAGGACACTTTCAAACTCAGTCTACGTACAAGTTCTCCAATTATTATGAATAATACAGCAAATAATTATAAATAATACAACTAAGACAATTAATTATGTGTTACACATGTACTATTAACAAGCAATTAACAATTTGTTATGCCTTAATTACCATACTTATTATGTCACATGTGAATAATCAACCATGAATTCTGATGTAAATAAGGAGAAAAGAAAAAAAAATATATATAATTAAATATGATGTAAAACAATCTTGTGGAAATAAATACATTAAGAGTTAATATTAAGAACTAGTTATAAAGAAAAAATATCATAATGCAGCTGTTTTTGCAAAAAAATGTCTATTTTTAGTATATGATTTAAAATATAGAGATTGAGGGAATACTGCCCACCAAAGTTGATAGAATAGACCTAGTCTTTTATTGAAAAATTGTATGACGGAAAAACAGAAAAAATCTTATCAATAATAAAAATGTTTTGCATTTCGATTATTTGTTTATCATCCTGTACAACCATACAGGCACCATTTCCGTGGCTTGCATGTATCCTTTTTTTCTACTTCAAAACAAAAATTGCACAAAAAAGAGAAAAGATGTTGAAAATAAAATTGACTCAAATTCTTATTAATACACATTTCATAAACTATACACATACTAAGTTTGATCATAAAACACACACATTAAAATATGTCCATGAATCCTGGTACAAAAACAGCCAGCTATTGTTAGTAGAGAGAAGCTAGAGGATGGTGTTTGGCGGTTGGTCACGTGATCATGCACTAACAGGGGAAGTAACTCATCCAAGACCATGATCCTCAAAGAATCCTTGAGGCGTTTCTTCCTGTAACAGAAGGAGTCAATTATTAGGAAGGGGTAAGACATGCCTCAATCAGCAAACAGGCTTCTCATTCTGTCGAAACTCTAACAACACTTTATGCTCTAGGCTACCATCTTCTGTACTGGAGTTTACATTTATGTAGGTAACTGCCATGGGAGACAATCTAAGGTGATTATTTTTGCTGAAAACTATAGCAGGATAGTAAACTAGCTATGGTGAATTTAGGTTATAGACTATAAAGAACTTTGACATGGAACCAGCTACAGATATGTACATGTTGTAACTGTAACATGGAACCAGCAATAGCAAATGCTCACTAGGCGGTAATATAATGTGTCAAAATGATAAATTGAAATAAAATCTGTGCATTTCATTCCGACAATGAAAAAGAAACAGTGCAGTTAATAAGCATTAAACAGTGGGGAAAAAACTGAAATCAACAAATGAAGTTAAGTAAATTCTCAGCCCCAGGTCCACTGGATAAAGGAAAATTAGTTGGACATTTGGTTACCCTTTTGCTTGATAGAAGAATTATCATACGAGACATAAAAATCCAATACGGTGTTGTATCATTTCAGTGACTGTTACCAATAGGCAATAGAAAGATGGACTGCGCCATTTAAATACATGTTATTCACAAAGTGAATCATTTGATACTCGCCGTCTTTAACACATTTAGAGTGTATTTTTTCTGAAGTCGCCAAGAAACAGCCTTTACAAACATGACATTAAATACAGAGTACATGCCGCTTCAGTAAAATACACAATTTCAATTTTATCATGTGGGCAATGAAATGGAATTGTCATAAGTAAAAATTAAAAAAATTACATGTGAAAATTATGCGATTCATCAAAGAGAATTAAAAGAAAAGAATTTATACACTTAATGCTTGTTCCACATTAAGGGTGCTAAATAAAGTATAAAAAAAATAATAATACCGTATGCTCCGGAATAAACCTCCACCCCATCCTCCCATATTTAAATAGAAAATAAAAATGACTCTGGAAGTTGGTCTTATATACAAATAAATAACCTGTACATTTCAAGTCCTGTTTAAATTTTTTTAGAGTTGACTAAATGTCTCATTATTGGCAGTGTCTCATTATTGGCAGTGTCTCGTTACTGGCAGTGTACTCTTTGGCATTTTAATGATTGATTGATCAAATATTTTACGTAATTTTTATGCCATCGAGGGCTAACAGACAATCAGTTAACCTAAACACTGTTTCCTGGGATCCTAATAAAACAAGAGGCCCAAGAGGGCCTGAGGACGCTCTACTGACTCATAGTGGCCATAGCACTTTTTGAAATTCTACTATGCAATAAAAACATCGGGGCGGGGTCATTTTTAACTCTAGGTACACCATTTGAACAAATCTAACAAAACTATAGTTGGTCTCTGTTGGAATGTTCATGAGAAGAAGACTTTTTAAGTTTTGGACTATTTTTAGTTACGGTGGCCATCTTGAATTTTAGATAGAAAAAATAAATCTTTTGTATAGTCTCCTATGAAATAGAAACATCCATGTGAAGTTTCAGTTTAATTGGCCTAGTGGTTTCAGAATAAATGAAAAAAAAAAGAGAATTTTCTGTTTTCCCATTGTATCCCTATGTAAAATTCTAAGTCCCCTTACAGGGCCCCTATATATCTTAACCCCTTAATTCTTATCTGCAATCAAACCCCTACACTAAGGGATAATTTATATCAAAAATGTACAAATCTGACACACCGGTTCTTAAGAAAACAATTTTACTAATTCCCAATTTGTACCCTTTTGGGGCCCCTCCTGGCCCCTTAAGACATAGGAACCCAGTCATTTTTACAAATCTTAACCGTCTTTACCTAACAATGCTTAAGTGAAGATATAGGCAAAATTATTTCCATTTAAAAAAAAAAATAAAAAATATTATATTGACATGTATCCCCTTATTGAACTCTCGGGGCAGGGTCATTTTTTACCCTAGGGACACCATTTGAACAAATCTAACAGAACTATAGTTGGTCATCATTACTACATAAACATTTTGAAAATCTGTTGGGTCGTTCATGAGAAGATTTTTTAAGTTTTGGACTAGTTTTAGTAATGACGGCCATCTTGAATTTTAGATCGAAAAAAAAAAATCTTCTGTATAGTCTCCTATGCAAAAGAAACACCCATGTGAAGTTTCAGTCTAATTGGCCTAGTGGTTTAAGAACAGATAAAGAAAAAGAGAATTTTCTGTTTTCCCATAGTATCCCTATGTAAAATTCTAAGTCCCCTTACAGGGCCCCTATAAATTTTAGCCCCTAAATTCTAATCTGCAATCAAACCCCTACACATAGGGATAATTTATGCAAAATATGAACAAATCTGACATACCGGTTCTTAAGAAAACTAATTTAATAATTCCCAATTTTTACCCTTTTGGGGCCCCTCCTGACCCCTTTAGACAGTGGAACCCAGTCATTTTTACAAATCTTAACCGTCTTTACCTAACAATGCTTAAGTGATGATATAGGCAAAATTATTTCCATTTAAAAAAAAAAAAAAAAAATATTATATTGACATGTATCCCCTTATTGAACTCTCGGGGCAGGGTCATTTTTTTCCCTAGGGACACCATTTGAACAAATCTAACAGAACTATAGTTGGTCATCATTACTACATAAACATTTTGAAAATCTGTTGGGTCGTTCATGAGAAGAAGATTTTTTAAGTTTTGGACTAGTTTTAGTAATGACGGCCATCTTGAATTTTAGATCGAAAAAAAAAAATCTTCTGTATAGTCTCCTATGCAAAAGAAACACCCATGTGAAGTTTCAGTCTAATTGGCCTAGTGGTTTAAGAACAGATAAAGAAAAAGAGAATTTTCTGTTTTCCCATAGTATCCCTATGTAAAATTCTAAGTCCCCTTACAGGGCCCCTATAAATTTTAGCCCCTAAATTCTAATCTGCAATCAAACCCCTACACATAGGGATAATTTATGCAAAATATGAACAAATCTGACATACCGGTTCTTAAGAAAACTAATTTAATAATTCCCAATTTTTACCCTTTTGGGGCCCCTCCTGACCCCTTTAGACAGTGGAACCCAGTCATTTTTACAAATCTGAACCTCCTTCACTAAACAATGCTTTTGTGAACATATAGGCAAAATCATTTCCATTTAAAAAAAAAAAAAAAAAAATATTATAATGACATGTGTCCCCTAATTGAACCCTCGGGGCGGGGTCATATTTAACCCTAAGGACATCATTTGAACAAATCTAACAAAACTATAGTTGGTCATCATTACTACATAAACATTTTGAAAATCTGTTGGGCCGTTCATGAAAAGAAGATTTTTTAAGTTTTGGACTATTTTTAGTAATGGCGACCATCTTGAAATTCAGATCGAAAAAAAAAAATCTTCTGTTTAGTCTCCTATGCAATAGAAACACCCATGTGAAGTTTCAGTTTAATTGGCCCAGTGGTTTCAGAGAAAGTGCTGCTAACAGACGACAGACGACGGACGACAGACAACGCGCCATCGCATAAGCACTTCTGGCCTTTGGCCAGTAGAGCTAAAAATTTACCAGTACCTGAGCACACCCCATCTCCACAAGTAACTGATAACTTTCCCACTTGAATCAGGAGTGAGAGACGAATGAAAATGAGACACAAAGTCATATATCAATCATCACAGAGACTGTTGCCAGCTGGGGATTTGAACTCGTAACCCCTGGATTGATAGTCAGACGCATAACCGACTGAGCTAACCAAGCCTGGGTCTTTGGCAATTAAACACGCATTTTATACGAAATTTAAACTGATTTCTTTGGCCCAAATTACCCCTCCCCCACCTCTCCATTTTGCAAAATGCATCAGCCACATATATCAGCGACGCATATATTTGGAAGTATACGGTAATAACATAAATGCAAACAAAACATACAGACAGAAGGAAATGATAGTTACTGTGCAATTTCTAAGACTAAATCATGCTACAAGAGCAAATGTAGCAATGCAAGATTTACAACAAGAATCTGAATATGAACATGCTAAAATGTCTTCCTGTACATATGTTTAGATACTGGGCTACTCCTGACTGGTCCGTCAGCTTTATACACAAGAGGATGTCTCTGAATCAGACACTTGATGTACATACACAGTACTCCAGATATTTGGAGGTATTTAAGCACTGAAGTTTCTGAATAAAGCATTGTAATTTAAATTAAGGGGTAAAATAAGCATTGGCTATTGTCAATTTCAGTGTTGATTAGTTTGTTTTAAATGGCAATTTGGTAAGAATGTTCATTTTTACGCTTAACCTTAAAGAAAATAAGCAATGCATGCTAATTTAAAGGGTAAAATAACCATTTGAAGAAAAGTTTATCTGGAGCAATGCATACAGTATACATTATCTCTATTTATATACACAAAAATTATCAATCTATCGTGTTCTACATTCAAGTCAATCAAAACCTGCCTAAGGGTTAAATTATATTTAGTACTATTATACGATAATAATAATTTATTAGTATTCACTCCATTGATTTCTTCACTTTTTTTTTTAATAGTTTGACTCAATTTTTAACCATATTCATTTAATTATTGTTTATTATTGTCACCATAGCATTCATTAATCCTTATGCACAAAAAATGACCTATTTATGTGTCAATATACTGTAAAACACCATTCATTCAGCCAATCAAAGTCACGCCACTCAATGATCAATGTTCTGCCAAACTGGCAAGACTAATTTATTCATATTTGTGATTGTTTTCAACTTGGGACAATTTATTATCAAATTTGGTTACAGGCTATTCAAGAATACATTGAGAGATATTATGCAAAAATATGACGAAATTTGGACTACGATCCAAGTATGAATGAAACTGCAATAGCAATTGTAACTAAAAATGACTACTACCACACATGGGTATATAACTCATATAAACAAAGTCAGATTGTCTGATCCCAAATAAAGATAAAGACCAGTTAAGAAATCAAGGTCCAGGAGGACAGCCTAAAAGATGAAGCTCAGTCACTTAAATGTATTTACATAATTAGCCAAGTTAAGATCTTGCCAGAGACCTCAGTGGTATATTACAACTGCAGTTTTGTTATTAATTTCGAAGACAAATATTAAGTTTTGTGTTCATGCTTTTTTTGCCTTGTTTGAACTGTCGATACTCAATTTTTGTGAAATAAGTACAGCACATACCCATAACAATATTTCAGTTTTGCAAATATTTTGTACATTTTTATTTTTATTTGATCAAATTTTATTCTGATGCAATGGAATTGCTACCTTATAAGAGCTCTAATACATAACATGTGCATCGTTGTACATTATCCTGTGGGTATTTCCTAAAAAAATCATGCACAAGAAATTAATAATGCATCGTATAGAAGTCTGTCTTTAAAACACACATTGCACTTAAAGTGTCCGAAGGGATTACTTTATCAACATATAATTTTAAAGAGACAGTCTTAATGGAAGGTTTCAAATTTTACGTGTGTGACAACAAATAATGACCCTCAGGTCGGGCTTTTGTGGTTTTACATCAATAAAATATTTATGTTTTGAAAAATTAGTAATCCATGCTAGTCACTTTTTTTTAATGTGAAATAGTTTTAATTTCAAAAAGTTTTAAAAGATAAAAAAAGAAAAATATGGTTGTATCAGAGTTATTTCCCTTCTCTTAAAAGTAAAATATTTTTATTATCTACCGAAAAACGTGTGCCCGTTCAGATTTTGCGCTGCGCCCCCTAAGCCCTAACCCTCTCAAGGTATATTTTGGATTTCTCCTGATATTGTAAAATTCCAACTTAATTTCAAGTTATCAAAGAAATTGTCATGTGCAATTGCACAGTAACAAAATAAAGTTGTGTGCACTTTTAACAATGGGACTACATGCAAAACACACTTCACTTTTTTTTTGATTTAGCGTAAGCCTTCATTGACAATCTTCTGTTTTTAGTGAGGCCTTCATTGATAATGTATACTGCCATCCCAAGTGTAAAATTCAAGCAGGGTAAAACTGGAAATTGGCAAAAAAACGAGTTCCACGACTCGTAGATTGATCAAATAAAGTGCTTCCATCATAAAGTATATGTTTTACTATTGAATTAAATTGTCATTTGAAGACAATCTGATGCATCAAATGAAATGGAACAGTTCAAGATTTAGCGCCGAGATGGTATTTTAAAATATATCCTGCTTTATGCATCTTGTTTCAAATTTCACAAGTTCTTACAACTTAAACAAATTATGCTAGAAGATTCCTTGGTAGAACCAGTCCTAAATCAATTTATACATTAATTTTGTGTATCAAATATCTGATACCAATGGCTGGGAGCATACTTACAGATACAACACCGAAGTGTGAATTCAAATCTCAACACTTAAAGTTAGAGGGAAGCATAACTGCCCAATCAGACAGGAGACTAATTTTCTTAAATACAATTTTCTTAAATACAATAGTTTTATTAAGTTGACAAAAAGCTGACAACATGTAACATGCAGGACAGTCGAGTGATGATGACAAGAAGCAGTAAGCTGTAAATACGCAGAGATCATGTTTGATTTGATTTGAATAATCTGAGTGTATTGTTCAATTTCGAATTAACAACAGATGAATGATGATAAAAAATGCATAAATACGAGTCTTTGACTCTGGTAAGCTAATGAGTGATGACTGAGAGGCAAGCAATGTATAATGGCCAATCTGGGTCTTCAATGTTTGCAGATTTATTATTGTATCACAGGACTGGAAAATTCCACTCATCCTTTCTCCATGGCGAGTGAAAATTTGGTCAGGACGTGTAAGATTAAAGAAAATAACCTTAATATTTCTTTGATTTTAAGCATTTGATTAAAAATATTGGAAAAGGAGGTCGCGTAACTTTTATCAGAAGTGTGATCAAAAAGCGTAGAGTGAAGGAACACATGTTCAACTAAAACTGTATTTTCCTCCTTCAATCCTGTACAGTTAACAGTAGTTAATTCTTATATGTTAATGTTTTACCACTTCATATTTTTTAGCAAATGTGTACATAGTTGTCTATTTTTATTTGTAATATCAAATACTGTTTGATTGAATATCTAGCATTATTTTTATGCCATCAAGGACTAACGGACGATCAATTAACGGATGAAGGCTAACCCGAGCACTGTTTCCTGAGATCCTGGAAGGTTGACCAGTATAAGAGCACCCATTTATGCAAGTAATTGTTTACCTTCCCACTTGAATCAGCGGTGAGAGGCGAATGACAATGAGACGCAATGTTGTTTATTAATCATCAGAGAGACTGAGACTGGGCAGGGATTTTAACTCACAACCAATGGATTGATAGTCAGCTGTACTACAGGGCTGTCATAAGAACCCAGGGCCGTGGATTTTCTCCCGGCTGTTGTTACTTGAACACCCAGCTATTTTCAACTGAGTTTCTTTCATTTTTTGTCCCCCCTCTACCCCTTCTACTTTTTCCTTTCGCCATCCTACTTCAAAACTTACCGTAATGAAAACCATGTGCTACCAACTGAGCTAATATCAAATATACGCATTTATTTGATTTTTTATGAATATTTCTGTGTAGTTTTAATATATAATTATTTTATTTAAGAATGTTTTACATCTGTTTAAATCACTATTTTTCTGAGTAAAGGGGCATGCATCAAGGAAAGGATCATGCAGATGTTAATCTTAAAACAAAGTGTATCTCTGTTTAGGGTACGTTAGGATCTTCTGTTAAGAACTGAATCCTGGGTAATTTATTTACCGTACATATAAACGTTATTATAGGCCATCATAGATCTGACGATCTAGCAAATCATACTGAAATACAAGCAGTACAGATAAATAATGTTATCAGCATATTAAACATAAAATGTTGGGACTCATTGAAACATTACATTTATTTAGGAGACTAGTCATGGCCAAGTGGGCTGGAGCCCTGTTGTCCAATGACCACTTAATGGTACCTCTCACAGATGAGGTTTTAGGTTCAAGCCATGCTCAATCCAATAATTTGTTGTGAGACAGTTTGCCAGTTACTTGCGGATGATGATAGTTCTACTTAGATTGACTGTAAGATCTTCCTCCACCAAAAAACTAGAAATGCCACATAAAACAGGTCATATGCTGAAAATGATGTTAAAAAAAATTAAAGAAAAAAGCAACATCTTATTTTGTAAATTAAGGCAATGCAAATTGAATGATTTTGTTTTACAATAACACATTTTATTGTCAGGAATATTACACCTATGGAAAGAAATATTATGAGGGGGGATTTTGTTATAAATAACAGTCAACATTTCTTTATAAATTTCTATATCTTATTTATTTATATATGTATTTACAACTATACAATGTCTCATCCACTATTTATTATACATGTCATGTAATATAATTCAAGATGCCGATTATTAATAACTCCCACTCTCTAACACCCAGGCTTTTGCAATAAGGATTTCACAGTCAAACCTGTCTTAAGCAGTCACTCAATGGAAAGAGTAAAAATGACCTCTTAAGACAAGTTGTTGTTTTAATGTAGGTTAATTTGCTCTTAAATCACAGAAATGGGAAAAAGCAAATGTGGCTGATTATAACAAGTGGCTGCTTAATACAGGTGACCACTTATACAGGTTTGACTGTACATGGGAAGATCAAGGATCTTCTACCAGATGGAGTTCCAAGCAATTTGTTTTTAATATTTTCACTGGAGGAAATTTCAAATGTCCACCCTCTAGATCTGTCAGTGATGTTGTTTTTGTTTTTTTTTAAATTGACATAGACATGGTTAAAATCTTATCTGTCTTTATCATTCTGGAAATATCAAGGGTGTCAAAACCTTCTGTCCGCCCTCTAGATCTGTCAGTGGCATTGTGTGTTGTTTTTTTTAATTTATACGTAGGCACGATCATGATCTTATGTTATCTTTCACAATCAATTTATTCAATCACAGATTTAAGTTGAGATTACTTGCGAGCGTTTAAGAATTTATTTTCAAACAATTTAAATCTGAAGAATTATCTGTCAACTATTTTATGTTTTCTATTTTGAGTTAATATGAACTTAAAAACCTTGCATAATTTATGTATACAATGTAATATGTGGTATGAAGTGTTCTTATTTTCCCTTGTCTTGTTTGTACGCCTTCGGAATATGTTTTCAGTTAGAAATACTTGACATAATATATAACTGATAAAAAAACGAGAATAAAACATTTGGAACACCATGCACAGACTTCACATAACATGAACAAAGAAGCAGCTTTTATTATACGCAAATCTATTAATTCATCTATACCTATTTAGTTATCAATTAATTAATTAAAATAATTCATTAATCAATTATATCAATCTTCGATAAATCCTCCAAACAATTAATCTGATATAAAATTAAGAACTGTGTTTCTGGTTCAAAACTAGAAAATTAATGTACCCACAGGACACAGATGTCTCTACTAGATAAGTAAATTTTACCAAAAATGCTGATAAGGGACCATGTAAAATTTAACCGAATTAATTGACAAATATCAAACTTGAGCTGTATTTTATAAATGTACAGATTAACACTAAATATTCATTAAATAAATATAGGACAAAGATACATAAGATGGAGTTGTTAAAACAAAATTGCGGTCATTAAACACCTCATATACGGTTGCAAATTTACTGTAAACTTAACCATATTCTAACACTAAAACACATTAAAATTTGCTTGCTGAGTAAAGTTATTCAAGCGACTTTCAAATTGAACTTGGGGTTTAGCCGAATGACACATATCAGCAAATAGTGTGTGATAAAAGTAGTTTCTCGTAAAAACCAAACAAAATCGCCAAACTGTTCAAAATGTTTAATACATCTTTATATTTTTAACATTTTACAAATAAACAGGTATTCAAATCTACAAACAGATTTTTATACTACTGTTTACACTGTTTTCGGTGAGATAAAATAATGATGCAGTAATACATGGAATGCGAAAAAACGTGGTGATTTTACTGATGGTAAATGCAGTTTTTAATACAAACAAATTTAAGAGAACAAACCAATGAAATCTCCGGAAATTTCTGAAGAGTGTAAGAATAAACTTTTTCAGAAGTTATTGTTGAAAATCAATTTGTTGGAAACAGAATGATCATGCATGCACAAATGAAAGATTAGATGGACAGATCAGGGTAAAACAGTACTGATACTTAATGCCCCATCGCCATTATGATACTGGCAGGGGCTCAAACAAATGTTGCATGCTGTTGCCAGTGTTGTAGTTGACCTTAAAATGACACACAAGCCCACTAGGTTCTAGTGGGGTCTGGGGAAATATTTTGAATTTTAGGATGCATTTGTTCCAGGTGATATAATTGATAATACAGTGCCATAGGTAACTTTTTTATTTTTTTTATAAAAGGGTAATTTTACCCCAAAATAGTAAACATGGGGTATTCAACTCCCAGATTTTCAGAGATACGGGTAAGGAAGCATAAAGTATAAGATAAAATATTACTTATTGTAATTGATAATTTACATATATTTCAGTTAAAAACTGTACATAATAATATTATTAAGGTTTAGTAATTTGCAAGGGTCTACAAGATACAATTCATACATTCAGAGATTTCTAAACAATGTTTTTCATTTTTCGATATAGAAATTTTGTTTGAGAGGTAAGGGGTAAATTTACCTCTAATTATGAAAACTAATGGGTATTTAGCTAAACCATGAGGGTAAAATACCCCCAAAACCACCTTATCTGGGCCACTGTAATGCATTTGCGAGAAAATGTGCAAGCCTGGGAGTTGATATAATTTAGGCAGCTATGCCACTGGCAACATGTACAAAACAAATACAATTACGAAGACAATTGTTTTTCTTATTTTACAAAAGAGCACACTTTACTTTTAAACTTATTCTAATGACAGTTGTTCATGCAGTCAATCTGAATGTTTCAGACACTACTTTTGATATCCAGTTTCAGACACTACTATTGCTATCCAGTTCCAGACACTACTATTGATATCCACAATGAAATGTCTCAGAACTACACAAACCTCACCACTGAATGTGTAGGCAGCTTGGTTATGTTCCAATTTTAGTAATACACCTTTTATCAGAATCTGTATATGTAAAAAACTTGTTTTACTGGCAATGAACCAGAACTGGCTGTAATCTAACTGTTTTTATTCACTATTCAGTAATATTTCAGGGTTCCAGATTAAAGGGATTTTAGTATTCAGTGCCCCAGACTAGGTAACTTTAAGTGAAAAAAGGGTATTTAAGGTTTTACATATTTCACTTTAGAAAATTTGTTCAGGAGGAGTAAGTTGATCCATTACTTTTAAAGATAAGGGGTATATTTAGCTCCATGGTTTTATTGGCTTAACAATCAGGGCAAAACAACCTCAAAATAACCTTATCTGGGCCACTGGTATTAGAATATTTAATGTATCAAATGCCATTACAAACAGTATGAGGGTAGTCGGATACCATATTCACATATAAAAACATCATATGCGTATATTTACCCGTTTTAGGTGTACCACACATAGTATCAGTACCATTTCAACAGTCTTAGGTGTACCACACATAGTACCGGTACCATTTTACCAGTTTTAGGTGTACCACACATAGTACCGGTACCATTTCACTAGTCTTAGGTGTACCTCACATAGTACCGGTACCATTCCACCAGTCTTAGGTGTACCCACATAGTACCGGTACCATTTCACCAGTCTTAGGTGTACCACACCAAGTACTGGTACCAGTTAACCAGTCTTAGGTTTACCACATGTAGAACTGGTACCAGTTTATCAGTCATTATCAGTCTTAAATGTACCAAATGTAGTACTGGTACCAGGTTACCAGTCTCAGGTGTACCACATGTTGTAATGGTACCAGTTTTCCAGTTTCAGATGTACCACATGTTGTACTGGTACCGGTTTTCCAGAACAAGGTGTACCACATGTAGTACTGGTACCAGTTTACCATTCTTAGTTGTATCACACCAAGTACTGGCACCAGTTTACCAGTCTAGGTGTACCACATCAAGTACTGGCACCAGTTTACTATTCTTAGTTGTACCACACCAAGTACTGGCACCAGTTTACCAGTCTAGGTGTACCACATCAAGTACTGGTATCAGTTTACTAGTCTAAGGTGTACCATACAAAATACTGGTAAACCTTACCAGTCTTAGGTGTATCACATGTAGTACTGGTATCAGTTTACCAGTATTATGTGTACCACATGTAGAACTGGTACTAGTTTACCAGTCTAAGGTGTACCTCTTCTGCAGAGACCCTCACCACTGAAATACACTAATCTGTGCGCTAGCTGCACTGATACTTACAATGTAGGTACACAAATCTGTGCTCAACACTAACCATCACAACTGTGGTACTAAAATCTATGACCTAGCTGCAATGATCCTTACCACCTAGGTACACAAATTTGTGCTTTACACTGACCCTCACTATGTAGGTACACATATCTGTACTTTACACTGGCTTACCACTGAGGTATTAAAATCTGTGCCCTAGCTGCACTGATCCTTACCACATAGGTAAATAAATCTATGCTTTACACTGACCCTCACTATGTAGGTACACATATCTGTGCTTTACACCAACACTCACCACTGAGGTATTAAAATCTGTGCCCTAGCTGCACTGATCCTTACCACGTAAGTACACAAATTTGTGCTCTACACTGACCCTAATTATGTAGGTACACATATCTGTGCTTTACACTGGTTCTCACCACTGAGGTATTAAAATCTGTGCCCTAGCTGCACTGATCCTTACCAACTAGGTACACACATCTGTGCTCTACACCGACCCTCACCACTGTGGTACTAAAAGCTGTGCCCTAGTTGCACTGATCTTTACCACCTAGGTACACAAATCTGTGCTCTACACCGACCCTCACCACTGAGGTACTAAAATATGTGCCCTTGCTGCACTGATCCTTACCAACTAGGTACACAAATATGTGCTTTACACCGACCCTCACAACTGAGGTACTAAAATCTGTGCCTTAGCTGCACTGATCCTTACCACCTAGGTACACAAATCTGTGCTCTACACCGACCTTCACCACTGAAGTACTAAAATCGGTGCCCTAGCTGCACTGATCCTTACCACCTCCGTACACAAATCTGTGCTCTACACTGACCCTCACCACTGAGGTACTAAAATCTGTGCCCTAGCTGCACTGATACTTACCACCTTGGTACACAAATCTGTGCTCTACACCGACCCTCATCACTGAGGTACTAAAATCTGTGCCCTAGCTGCAGTGAACCTTACCACCTAGGAACACATATTTGTGCTCTACACCAACCCTCACTATGTAAGTACACATATCTGTGCTCTACACCCACCCTCACCACTGAGGTAATCAAATCTGTGCTCTACACCCACCCTCACCACTGAGGTATACAAATCTGTGCCGTAGCTGCACTGATCCTTACCACGTAGGTACACAAATTTGTGCTCTACACCAACCCTCACTATGTAAGTACACATATCTGTGCTCTACACCCACCCTCACAACTGAGGTACACATATCTGTGCTCTACACCAACACACTATGTAGGTACACATATCTGTGCTCTACACCCACCCTCACCACTGAGGTACACATATCTGTTCTCTACACCCACCCTCACCACTGAAGTACACATATCTGTGCTCTACACCGACCCTCATCACTGAGGTACTAAAATCTGTGCCCTAGCTGCAGTGAACCTTACCACCTAGGAACACATATTTGTGCTCTACACCAACCCTCACTATGTAAGTACACATATCTGTGCTCTACACCCACCCTCACCACTGAGGTAATCAAATCTGTGCTCTACACCCACCCTCACCACTGAGGTATACAAATCTGTGCCTTAGCTGCACTGATCCTTACCACGTAGGTACACAAATTTGTGCTCTACACCAACCCTCACTATGTAAGTACACATATCTGTGCTCTACACCCACCCTCACAACTGAGGTACACATATCTGTGCTCTACACCAACACACTATGTAGGTACACATATCTGTGCTCTACACCCACCCTCACCACTGAGGTACACATATCTGTTCTCTACACCCACCCTCACCACTGAAGTACACATATCTGTGCTCTACACCGACCCTCATCACTGAGGTACTAAAATCTGTGCCCTAGCTGCAGTGAACCTTACCACCTAGGAACACATATCTGTGCTCTACACCGACCCTCACAACGGAGGTACACACATCTTTGCACTACACCCACCCTCACCACTGAGGTACAAAAATCTGTGCTTTACACCCACCCTCACCACTGAGGTACACAAATCTGTGCTCTACACCAATACACACTATGTAGGTACACATATCTGTGCTCTACACCCACTGTCACCACTGAAGTACACCTATCTGTGCTCTACACCCACCCTCACCACTGAGGTACACAAATCTGTGCCGTAGCTGCACTGATCCTTACCACGAAGGTACACAAATATGTGCTCTACACCCACCCTCACCACAGAGGTACACAAATCTGTGCCATAGCTGCACTGATCCTTACCACGTAGGTACACAAATTTGTGCTCTACACCGACCCTCACCACTGAGGTACACAAATCTGTGCCATAGCTGCACTGATCCTTACCACAAAGGTACACAAATATGTGCTCTACACCCACCCTCAACACTGATGTACACAAATCTGTGCTGTACACCAACACATACTATGTAGGTACACATATCTGTGCTCTACACCCACTGTCACCACTGAGGTACACCTATCTGTGCTCTACACCCACCCTCACCACTGAGGTACACAAATCTTTGCCAAAGCTGCACTGATCATTACCACGTAGTTACACAAATTTGTGCTCTACACCGACCCTCACCACTGAGGTACACAAATATGTGCCATAGCTGCATCCTTACCACGTAGGTACACAAATTTGTGCTCTACACAAACCCTCACTATGTAAGTACACATATCTGTGTTCTACACCCACCCTCACAACTGAGGTACACATATCTGTGCTCTACACCAACACACTATGTAGGACCACATATCTGTGCTCTACACCCACCCTCACCACTGAGGTACACATATCTGTTCTCTACACCCACCCTCACCACTGAAGTACACATATCTGTGCTCTACACCAACCCTCACCACTGAGGTACACAAATCTGTGCCCAAGCTGCACTGATACTTACCACCTGGGTACACAAATCTGTGCTCTACACCGACCCTCATCACTGAGGTACTAAAATCTGTGCCCTAGCTGCAGTGAACCTTACCACCTAGGTATACATATCTGTGCTCTACACCGACCCTCACAAAGGAGGTACACACATCTGTGCTCTACACCCACCCTCACCACTGAGGTAATCAAATCTGTGCTCTACACCCACCCTCACCACTGAGGTATACAAATCTGTGCCGTAGCTGCACTGATCCTTACCACGTAGGTACACAAATTTGTGCTCTACACCAACCCTCACTATGTAAGTACACATATCTGTGCTCTACATCCACCCTCACAACTGATGTACACATATCTGTGCTCTACACCAACACACTATGTAGGTACACATGTCTGTGCTCTACACCCACCCTCACCACTGAGGTACACATATCTGTGCACTACACCCACCCTCACCACTGAAGTACACATATATGTGCTCTACACCGACCCTCACCACTGAGGTACACAAATCTGTGCCATAGCTGCACTGATCCTTACCACCTCCGTACACAAATTTGTGCTCTACACCGACCCTCACAACTGAGGTACTAAAATATGTGCCCTAGCTGCACTGATACTTACCACCTGGGTACACAAATCTGTGCTCTACACCGACACTCATCACTGAGGTACTAAAATCTGTGCCCTAGCTGCAGTGAACATTACCACGTAGGTACACATATCTGTGCTCTACACCGACCCTCACAACGGAGGTACACATCTGTGCTCTACACCCACCCTCACCACTGAGGTAATCAAATCTGTGCTTTACACCCACCCTCACCACTGAGGTACACAAATCTGTGCCGTAGCTGCACTGATCCTTACCACGTAGGTACACAAACTTGTGCTCTACACCAACCTTCACCACTGAGGTACACAAATTTGTGCTCTACACCGACCCTCACCACTGAGGTACACAAATCTGTGCTGTAGCAGCACTGATCGTTACTACCAAGGTACACAAATTATAAATTATGTTTTTTAAACAAACAAACTTAATACGATTGATCAAAGTGTCTCAACACTACAAGCTGTATTGCAATATCTCTATATTAGTTGTTTAATTTCCCTTATATTGCATGTCTGAAACTCATTTTACTGTTTCTATGCATGTATAATGCGCATATTTTGGTATTAAAATGTGGATGCTTGCTATACACAAGTGCGCATTATATGTAAATAGAAACAGTACACATTCTAACAGTTTGTATATTTTTGAGGCATTTTTTAATTATCAATGTATGCATCCATAGTTAGTTTGTAAGCGATCACAAGAACAAACCGACACAGGTAGAAAATACAGTGACATATACAGACAACAACGTAAATCCTTAATAGAAACATTTTGAGAACCAACTTGAACAAGCAACTGTGACAAGAAAATCAGAAGAGAAACTAAGAAAAGAGTTAAAAAAAAATCTGTGTTTATAAAGACAACAAAATATGGTTTAAAATGGTACCCACAACAAAACATATCCTGGTAAGATACTAGTGTTGAATCAGGCCCTGCTACGTGAGACCATATTCTTTTAGAGTGGACTCTAATGCTTCGTCCTTGCAAAATAAAAGACATCAAATTACTATTTTGAAAGTTATTACTAGACGACTATTCATGCATTCCATCTATTTATACTGAAAAACCATTCCCTATGCACAGTGTCAGCTCTCTACAGTTACATGAACTAGTATATAATTATATATCTGCTAATGTCTCAAAAATATACAAGCAACAAGGAATCTGTGAGGTTTCAGTTTATGCAATATTAGTTGTATCCCTTTGATTAGTTACTATGGCAATAAAGGAAATTTTACAATGTGTACAATACAATTACAAATGGATTAACTGCAGTTAGTTTGTTTGTTATCATTGCGTGTGGACTAAGTGATTTAATTAGTTTGGACACTTAATTTTTTTTTTATTTTCTACATGCAGTTACTATGACAACATTTAGTTTTGACCTTGACAAGAGCTTCTGTATGAGAAACCAAACTGATTGAATTTAGATGTGCTACTAATTAGGACATGGTGATGGTCACACACTAAAAATGTATTATATCGTCTAAATTTTGCAGATTAAGTATGGCATGGACCGAAAGATGCTCAAGTACTGAACACATGCATGAATTGACCTTGAATTTAGACAGTGACCTTTCTGAATGAACACATTCAATGATGGTCAGACATGACTGTAAAACGGTGATAAAACTTGCATAATATCATAAAACTCTGTGAAAAATGTACATGGTCTTTAATGGGACAAGACATGATGGTTGGACATCACTATGAAAAATCATCAAACAGAACAGCAGGAACAGTACAACTGCAGTTTGTATTAATACCTAATCAGTTTCAACTTTTAGAAGCTAAGCAGTCAAGCTTTTACCACAAGATCCAAAAAGAGCCAGAATCTTGGCAAAAGTCAGCAAAAGAGAAGGTGCTGGCAACACAGGAAACTGTCTTGGTACTGATTCTTCTACCAATTCCATACAGCTTCATAAGCACAAAATAACTATCGGTAGTTGGTTAAATGTAGCCCACCCCAAGTCAAAATACTTGTCAAATACAGACTTTTTTGTATGAATGTATGAATTACAGTTAGAATATAGGATTTAATTTTTTGTTTCACAATGCCTTTGCAGGGCTTTTTTACCTTATTAAACAGAGGCCGACATTCAATGGTTTTCCGAACCCGACCAGGTCATACCAAATACTTGAAAATTGGTACTAGAAGCTTCCTTGCTTAGTGCTCAGCATTTAGAGGCAAGATCTAGATCTGGTCGACCAGAATACTGTCTCAAATATACAATGTTGCTCTATAACTGAAAAATTGTTGAAAGCAATGCTAACCTGAACATTTCTACAGCAATCTATGGTGTACTTTATATTTCACCAATAAAAATAACATAGCATCCTCCTAGGAATTTATCCATCATATGTTGGTTTAATATTTCCCCAATGAACACACAGTAATTAATATGTGTGCAATTTTACCTGATCACATTACTGCAAAGTTCTAAAGTGCTGAATCATGCACAGGCTATTATTGTTGAATTTGTACCAGTCTGCGTAGGGGCTCCATTACAATGATGTGGATTGTTCGTGTCAAATTATAATGAGGTTCAACTACAGTGATGTGTATATAGCAAATACTTTGTAGAATGGAGACAGAACAACTGTGCAGTTATATAGTGACTTTATAGTACTAGGTAGATGTGCTCCATGCAGACATAACCATTGAGTGTGAGGACATAATTTATACACAAGAGCTTAAGAGTCGAGTGTTCAAAAATGTAAAATTTAAAAATCAACCAAGAGGTGAGCAATATTTTTTATATTAGATGATGCAATTGTGAATAAAGATCACAAATCAGATACATGCTACATGTAGTTTGACGGTGCTGGTTAAAGTGAGAAATCCAATATATACAGCAGTATGACAAAAAATACCAACGAAAATATGTTAAAAGTACAGATAAATGCCCTGCCAAAAGGCATAACATGGTCAAGTGGAAAAACATGCACATGATCAAACAATTACAAAAAAAAATCCATTACATGTAGGTCTATAAATGAAAAGCCTCAATGTCCATTAAACATAACCCTAAAGGAAGAGCACCCAATATCCACTAAATGTACTCGACCTCTCTAAATGAAGAGAACCCAACATCCACTAAATGTACCTCAAAAAGAAGAGCCCCAATATCCACTAAATGTACCTCTAAATGAAGAGCCCCAATATCCACTAAATGTACCTCAAAATGAAGAGCCCCAATATCCACTAAATGTACCTCAAAATGAAGAGCCCCAATATCCACACTAAATGTACCTCAAAATGAAGAGCCCCAATATCCACTAAATGTACCTCTAAATGAAGAGCCCCAATATCCACTAAATGTACCTCTAAATGAAGAGCCCCAATATCTACTAAATGTAGCATAAATACAGTGTACAAGTATACAGTCTCTAACTGCATATTATTGATCAACAACCTAATTGACACTCAAGTACTGCTACTTAAACGACTGTCAAATCTATGTTTGGACATCATAAATCTAAATATAGATATTCCATATGATGTCATAAATACATGGCTTTTTAAATGCATATCTATTCTTTTAACCTATTAAAAAAGACTTCATAAGAGAAGAAACACATCACAAATTGAAGTAATATTTGGATTGTATGATGAAACATTGCAAGATGTTTATCACCGTAAATACTATTGATACCACATCAAACTCCAGGATAAAATGATCATGCTGAGACGTTTGAACTATCTATGTCGTAACATATAAAATATACGATATAAATCATATGATTTAACATCTCAATAGCGACCATATAAAATATAGTATGATGAATTAAGTTAAAATGATTATCCAATGTATTTGGAATGCAAGAAAAAGAATCATTCGTGACGTTCATATCAGTTCAGATAGAAAATTATGTCCCAAGGAATAAATTTTGGCGAGAACGAGGCTCCATGAATCTCTAACCCATGTAAGATTATTTTATTGATATTAATTAGCACATGGCAGTCTCATCAACTTAAAAGCGTGATCACATGACCTTAAACTGAAGCACAATGCAGTTTTAAGCAAGGTTGTTGTTGTTGTCAGCCTCTATTTACCCTGGCACTTTGTTAGACATTTTCATTGGTTTAATATTTTGTTAAATGCAAACTGATTGAGTGAACTTTTCAGTAAATGCAAGCTGATTGGTTCAAGTTGTAGTATGTACAGGATAAGCTATTAGTTTAACATTAGTAAAAATGCATGTTTTGGTGCTTGATCGTAATTAATCATACATTCTTTCATTAAATGTAAGCAGATTACTGCGAAAACTGATATTTAGTATGTACAGTGAAAGCTTATCTTTACAGCTGGCTACATGTAAATGGCACATTTATCTCAAAACTTTTGTAATTGTTTTCATTTTGTCTATCAAATAAACATTTATAGACAGTATATTAGAAAAATCACTTTTAATGTCTGAACATAAAAATTATTTTCCAAATAAATACCAAGTAACTTATAACCATTTATAAATAAACTACAATATATATATAAATGTATTTGGTATTTTAAATCTAAAGGTACAAAATGTGACAAGATGATACTTTTATTATACTGGTAAAATTAATATTACAACTTGTAACCAATATGGCAGAAGATAAATCAATAAAGATAAAATGAAATCATGCAACTCATTTGATTCGTCACAAAAATGTTGCAATTTTAAGGGATCTCTATTTTAGTTTAACCTGGGTACGACGGTCAAGTTAGGAAAATCCCTTTTTTTAACATATAATATATTTAAATAGATATCCTTACGGCAATATATGCTCAGTGAGTATATATCGGCATTGTATATTGCAAAAAAAGTTTTCAGCCAATTTAAAATTTGTGAAAAACCCAATATACTTCCTTTATAATGCAAATTTAAATTGTTTTGAACAACCGACCTTCAATTCTAAATACATAATTCACAAGCAACAAATGTTTAAGTTTTGAATAACAAATGCATATAATGTGCATGTTCTTTTTTTTAATATTTAGATTTTAGACATGTTTTGATACAGTTATATACATTTTATATGCTGAGTGCAGGTGCATGCAATGCATATGAACTACAAATTAATAATCCAAGCTCAAACAATTCCATGCACAATTGCTAATTTATGTAATATATATAAAAAAATTAAAGCAATTTTGCGGAAAACAGAAAATTATAAAAAAAAAGATTAAAAAAAATAAAAAATTTTGGACATACATGTATTGTAATTCATATTGCAATTATTTTAATGTGTATTTAATGTGTATTCTTGCTACATGTTTTGTCTGTGTTACCAGTTAGATAGACCATAGGCCAGAAAAAGAAATCCCAGATACAGGAATTGTGAAACAATGGATTGAATGAGCCAAGCAATCCCAAACACAGGAGTTGATACACTATGTTACCAGAGTCACTTCAACCGAGGACTGTTCTACTTTGTAGGGTACATTGCGGTTTCATTCCTTGGATCCCAGCAACTGCGTTATAACGGGACCCGAGTGTAGTTTGTTAACAGTAGTGTTACCAAGTAAACAATTTATTTTGAACTAATCTTTGACAGTTATGGATGCTGTTGAAGACAACCAAAAAATCTTGGGTGTACACTTAAAGGATATCAACTGAAGATATAATGAGAAGGGAGGGATATATTTTGGCAAACCAGTATTTGGAATTTAACCAGTTATTAATAAACTTGAAGTTGCTGTTCTATACAAGTTATTAATAAGAAAGAATCTCATTTTGTATGAACCAAGATTACATGTAGACAAGCGTAATTGACACCAACTTCAGTGTTTTCTCCAGAGCGTGTTTCTTGCGTTTTTGACGCAATTAAATCTCATTTGACGCAATTAAGATTGTTCAGTGCGTCCGCTATGATGGAACCTTACAAATACAGAAATTCAAATTACGCATATTGCAATCTGATCACTTCGGCCTTTATGCTATGCAATTGACCTCTGACATAATAAGGCGCCATTTTGGAACTACTTTCAGTCACATGATAAAATAAAATGGCGGCCCCCTTATGCCACCTTATATACATGTATGTTTAAAATATAAACGTTGGTTAATCAAGATTGATATTTAAAATTTCCCTACAAACATGACCCATGTCAAGTGTATAAATAAAAAAATCGATATAATAACGCCAAATATTCAACTTAATGACGGATACATAATTTGTTACTTTCAGCGAATGAACACAGACTTGTAAGACTGGCAAATAGCATTGGTGTATTCTAGAGCTATACACAAGGTGTATTATATATAGGATATGGAAATACTTGATGTTTCACAATTGATGTATATTGGTTTCTGAGTTATTTTTACAATGCTAGCTATTTTGACAGATCACGTGGATGATTCAGGGAAACCCTGGTCACCAGGTTCTACCAAGTTAACGTAAACGCTTTAATTGGTTATTAACGCTTTATTGATCGCATCTATAGACGATTATGATCACATACATAATTTTCCGAGAAGCAATATTGTAGTTTGTGACGACGCTTGCTCGCATATGACCAAGACAACATCTGTGAAAACAAACAGACGCTGCAACAATACCACTGATATACACCCAGTTTAAGGTTGTTTGTACATAAAGATGAAATGTGGAAATCGTGAAACTTTTAAAAAAAAAAAGATGTTTAAAATGTACGAAAAACTTTTTATTTTGTTTTCTATAAGGTACCGAGACGCGTATGTGCGACATTTTAATACCAGTTTAAACACTGGCTGGTCCAAGTTTTATGGCGGTAGTCCTGGTGCCGTTTATGTTTTTTTAACGGACGATTAAAAGGTTGTGGAAAAAAGAAAAACGTTTAGAAAATTATATTCATTTTGAAAAAAAAAGTTACAATTAAAATGTTTTTATATTATTTTTTTAAGGTAACATTACTCGAAAAATGAGTCTATGATCCAGAAGAGAAATGCTTTTGGGAAAAAGAAAACGACAACAAAGTTTTGTTTTTCAAAGAGTATAATGTATGGTAACCCTAAACATGTAGCTCAGCCAAAATATAAAATATTGAAATAATTTTGGTGGTTTTCATTAAAAATAGTTAGGGCCATGGTGATTGAGCTGTGTCCATGACATTTGAAAAGTTCATGGCCCTGTGGCCATGATCATAAAAACAACTAGTTTCTAGTTGTTGTAAATTGTTGCCAGATGTCGAACATTCATTTGAAGTTTAATTGTTTTGAAGTTGTTAACTTAAGTTGCAGTTTTGATTGAGAAATTTGTTTGAAACAGGAAGTAAAACTGTTTTAGTAAAATATGTATTTTTTACCTCCGTTTATTCAAGTTGATTAAGTTTAAAACTAGTCAACTGATGACCCCAAGATTTTGAAAATGACCCCCAGATTTTTTGTCAGTGGGTCATTAATGACCCCTAAATAATTTGAACTGGAGAAAACACTGAACTTTCTACTAGCAAACAGATTGATAATAATAAAAGTTAGTTCCGCCCACAAATAAACATGAAGATTAACAAATAAATAAATAAATAAATACGGAAAATAAAAGCATACCTCTTGTAAAAGGTCCTGCGCTGCGATTGCTTTCAGAACATTCTTTTTGCTTGTCTCCTGCACCTCTCCGCCAAGTAACAACTCGTCTAACATGAAGTATGCCTTCTCAAAATTGAATATAATATCTAGTTCACATACCTACAATACAAGGTGTCAGTTGCATTGTGGTTGTATAGGTCATTGAATATAATATCTAGTTCACATACCTACAATACAAGGTCATTGAATATAATATCTAGTTCACATACCTACAATACAAGGTGACAGTTGCATTGTGGTTATACAAGTCATTAACATAATGCTTACCAGTATATAAGTTTGTTTCTAGAGATTTTACATTGCGTCTGCACGATTTCTACAAATATTAAGTTTTGCTATTAATTTTTGAACTCAGGGTTAAGGGCTAATTTGCTTGAAAGCTTTACAGAGATACAACTATCTTTGTGAGCTATTCAGATGAAGAGCTATGTTTGATCTCAGAAATACAAATTAAAATTCTTTATTTGCACAATGGAATTCTCTACAAAACGAGACCATTCATAGGAAATTGTGTATATAATTGTTGAAGTACTGGTCCTTATGATTACAAAATGTGTATACTGCAACTAAAAAATCAAGGAATATAATTTTACTTCAAACTGCAATATTTGAAATTCAAGATTATTTTTCATGTATAAAACCTTATAAAAATCTAACGTTACTTTTTATGAAAAACAAATCAGTGAAGTTTAAAATATTGATTTGTCAAATTATAAATTCTTTGCATGCCATTTTATCAACGTTTAACTGAGAGATGCAAGCTAAATTTTTAAATGTCCTTATTTACAAGTAAGACTAAGAGGCAATGATTGATTGATTGAATGTTTAGTGTCATTTTATGACAACGTGGGCTAACAGACGATCAGTTAACCTAAATACTGTTTCCTGGGATCCTGGAAGGTTAACCAGTACTCGAGCACACCCCATCCTCACAAGTAACTGATAACAACTTTCATACTTGAATCAGCAATGAGACGAATGATAGTGAGACGCAATGTTGTATATCAACCATCACGGAGATTGTGACCCGGTAGGGATTTGAACTCGCTATCCCAGGATTGATAGTCAGACGTGCTAACGACTGAGCTAATCAGGCCTAACAGGCATTTATTTTCATCATACTAGATAGTGTTTCCCCCAGGATTGAAAAAGGGCAGGGTACCAATTGAAAAAGGGCATTTTTTGGTGCGTACCAAATAATAGAAAACAAAAAATGTCACTGTTAAGTGTCACATGCCCCCCCAACATGTCATGATGTTATGTTGATCATTTGTAGCAAGTATCATTAAAATTCATCTATGCATGACAAAGTTACAGGCCAGAAACGAAATCTCACATAAACTCAGTGTTGTCAAACAAACTCAAACTGTGACCTTGACCTTTGAGGTAAGGGTGTGGGTCTTGCTTGCGACACGTCGTCATGTTCTGTTGACCATTTGTTGCAAGTATCAACAAAATCCATCTATGAATGACAAACTTACAGGCCGGAAACGAAATACCGGACGGAAAGACAGACGGACGCTGCGATTACTATATGCCACCCAAAAAAATTTTTGGGGGGCATAAAAAAGATCATTACTTTATTGCATGTTGTGTTGAACACCATTTTCAGCACTAATAACAAGTATGATACATGTATGTTTTGGTAAATGTATGAATCATCTTAGATAAGGCTACTACAATATCATGTGTTAATAATACATGATATCAAGGAACTATAGAAGTATATACTATAGTTCCTTGATGATATTGTAGTAGCATTATTAATAATACATATTACTTTTGTAGTAGCCTTATTACTAATCAATTATAAAGTAATTAATTCAATAGTATTTGATAGTTCAAGTACCCTTATAAGATGAATATTATATTTACACAATGCTTTAATCTATGTTAAAAATTTGAACCGTTTTAAGTGGGGATTTTATTTGTTAATATAATATGCTGAGAAACCGGGAGTATCCAACTATCCATTAATGTGCATTTCAAATATATATTTCTATCCTATATTAGAATAATATTGCCATAAAAATATAGTAAAGGAGTGTTTATAATAAATGGACAACTTGTCATATTTAAAAGTTAATACAATTGAGAAGTTTTTAATGTTTGATTCTGTAATTTTCATTAAGTGTCAGTGTATTTCCAAATAAATATAAATTTTATAAAAGGAAACATTAACAGTTAAGTCTTTAACCGATGCACCAATTTTTTAGGATCCAACTTTTGAAGGTGTCGACTTTTAGACCAAGTTTCTCAAATTTGTTAAAATACGGTAGGCAAGATCCGGATGTTTTTTTCTTTTTTTTTCTTCAATTAATGTACAAAATAAACCATTTTAAGTGGGGATTTTATTCTAGCTTTGTTAAAATAAGAAACTAAACCCATTACGATTTCATTGTTTTGCTTACTTGCATAAAGCCCTTATTATACACTGCGATCTATTTCTATTTGTCTTGATCAGAGAAATGGTCGTGACACACTTTATTAAGTGTTACGTTCCGACTGATTGCATACATACATAGATTTCACGTGATTGGGAGGTTAATGAATCAATTGAAAGGTAACGCCGACACCTTTTTAAATCTTGTGAAAAACATTGTCAACACCTTCAGTTGCTTATCATTCTAATGGTTACGTGTTCTATGAAAGAATGATATGATAATGCACTAAAAGTGGGAACCTTAATGACCATGTGTTAATCGAGTGTATATGCATATTGGAAATAACCTTACGACGCGTGTAATGTCTACGGTCTGATTAGCCAATAAAGGAACACAGCGGGGAGGTACCGTTTATTCTTCACAGCGGTGTCTATCATTGTTTATTAAAAAGGGCACTGCGGGGCGGTAATTATTTAAGCGTGGCGGTATAAGAAAAGGGCAGGGCGGCATAGAAAAAAGGCGGGGCAGCCCGCCCCACCATGCCGCTTTAGGGGAAACACTACTATACATTTTTTATAAAAGATTTATTACATGGTACTTACACTGCCAAAATATTTATCAAGAAGTTCAACGTAACGATGTATGACTTCTAAGGTCAGCAATTCATTATCCTCATTTTCTACAGCACAACAAAAATACAGGCTAGCATATCTGAAATACAAGGAAAAAAAAGGTTAAACATTGAAAAACTGATCCTAACCATGCCTTTACCCTACTGTTATACAAACAAAAGAACTTACGGAATTATCAAAGTATGACCTCAGTCACTAGTATCAGTCACCATTGCAAAAGAATCATTTGTCTCATTATTCTTCTTCAAAAAGGCAAGACAACAGTCATGTATGCAACTTAATCTCATGACCATTAAGCTCGAACAATTCCATAGGCAAAAAATTGCAGTGTAGTTTTTTTTCTTTGATTTTTCACATATGCAATGCATATATGCAATGAAGGAAGTATGATGTTACATCCTGTTTTTTTACGATTGCTTAATTATAATGAAACTTGTCAATACATTTTGGTAAGGGTTGTGGGATTGCTGTTTCGAGGATGTAAAATGTAATGTTACTTAAAACCTACTAACAATAATCATGGGTTTTAACGCCATTTTCAACACATTTCAGGTTATATATGGCATATCCAGTTTTACTGATGGGGGAAGACCTTGGACTGAGTCAAGACTGAGTAGAACCACCATCCTTCAGCAAGTAACTGCCAAACTTTCTCACATAAAGTTTTTGGAGCAAGCGTACCAACAATAAAGAATTGTAAAGTGCCAATGAAAACATAAAAACGTTTGTTTTGCACTGTTGCAACCCAGTATTTTTCATGTGGATCAGTAGGTAGCTTAATGATTTTGTTAGGCCAGAGTATGATTTTTAAGTGTAATTTTTCAACAACAAACATTTTTAAAAAAATCAATGCTATAAAAGTTTGGGAAGCCACAATTTGAGTGGGTAGGTAGGAGCATGGCAAACAAACTTTTTAAGAATGGCCCAGTGCACAAATGGCAGATAGGACAAGAATTATATTATTATTGCAGAGTAACAGTTACTGGTCTTATCTACAATATTTTCAATCTGCTTCATATATAGTCTCTTGTAATTCTAAATAGAATGACATATGTTTGTATATATAATGATTATGTTTATTTATGTTTTTATGTTGTAACTATGATGAGACTTTAATTAAGAATTAAATCTTTGTCAGCAATACCTTACCTTTTATAAACAACTTTGAGATCCTTCCACTCCAGAAAGCTACACATTTTTGGTTTTCTCGACAGTACTGTAGTAACTAATTCCCTGGTAATTTTCTTCTTCATTTTGTCCTGATGGGCGACATACCACTTCTGTAAACGTAATTTGCCTTGACGGCTAAACAGCAACATAAACTGCATCTGAAAAAAGAATATTTTCAAGAGTTAATATAATGATAAATGTAAGTTTTGTGCTGACTTTTAAAATAAAAAAAAAAAAGTTTTGGTAACGTTAATAATAAAGTGGTCTACTTGTTACCAAACTCTTTTTCAATGCTTTTCAACTAGCCATGTTACCCCTAAAAAAATGGTACACCTCCTTATTTGATCAACTTCTAAACAGGTAATGTTGATTCAAACCTTGTGTAATGTGCATATATATATATATATTTATTTTAAGACTTCTAGTAAAGTAAGGGATCCATATAGATCTAGTTAAGTCAGGGTTCATATAGATCTAGTTAAGTCAGGATCCATATAGACCAGTTAAGTCAGGGTTCATATAGATTTAGTTAAGTCAGGGTCCATAAAGATCTAGTTAAGTCAGGGTCCATATAGATCTAGTTAAGTCAGGGTCCATATAGATCAAGTTAAATCAGGGTTCATATAGATCTAATTAAGTCAGGGTCCATATAGATCTAGTTAAGTCAGGGTCCATATAGATCTAGTTAAGTCAGGGTCCATATAGATCTAGTTAAGTCAGGGTCCATATAGATCTAGTAAAGCCAGGGTCCATATGGATCTAGTAAAGCCAGGGTTCATATAGATCTAGTTAAGTCAGGGTCCATATAGATCTAGTTAAGTCAAGAGTCTGTATAGATCTAGTTAAGTCAGGGTCCATATAGATCTAGTTAAGTCAGGGTTCATATAGATCTTGTTAAGTCAGTGTACATAAAGATCTAGTTAAGTCAGGGTTCATATAGATCTAGTTAAGTCAGGGTTCATATAGATCTAGTTAAGTCAGGGTCCATATGGATCTAGTTATGTCAGGGTCCATATAGATCTATTTAAGTGAGGGTTCATATAGATCTAGTTAAGTCAGGGTCCATATAGATCTAGTTAAGTCAGGGTCCATATAGATCTAGTTAAGTCAGGGTCCATATATATCTAGTTAAGTCAGGGTCCCTATAGATCTAGTTAAGTCAGGGTCCATATAGATCTAGTTAAGTCAGGGTCCCTATAGATCTAGTTAAGTCAGGGTCCATATAGATCTAGTTAAGTCAGGGTCCCTATAGATCTAGTTAAGTCAGGGTCCATATAGATCTATTTAAGTCAGGGTCCCTATAGATCTAGGTAAGTCAGGGTCCATAAAGATCTAGTTAACTCAGGGTACATATAGATCTATTTAAGTCAGGGTCCCTATAGATCTAATTAAGTCAGGGTCCATATAGATCTAGTTTAGTCAAGGTCCGTATAGATCTTGTTAAGTAGTTAAGTCAGGGTTCATATAGATCTAGTTAAGTCAGGGTCCATATAGATCTAGTTAAGTCAGGGTTCATATAGATCTATTTAAGTCAGGGTCCCTATAGATCTATTTAAGTCAGGGTCCTTATAGATCTAGATAAGTCAGGGTACATAAAGATCTATTTAAGTCAGGGTCCCTATAGATCTAGCTAAATCAGGGTCCATATAGATCTAGTTAAGTCAGGGTTCATATAGATCTATTTAAGTCAGGGTCCATATAGATCTAGTTAAGTTAGGGTCCATAAAGATCTAGTTAAGTCAGGGTCTGTATAAATCTAGTTAAGGCAGGGTCCATATAGATCTTGTTAAATCAGGGTCCCTATAGATCTAGTTAAGTCAGGGTCCATAAAGATCTAGTTAAGTCAGGTTCCGTATAAATCTAGTTAAGTCAGGGTCCATATAGATCTTGTTAAATCAGGGTCCCTATAGATCTAGTTAGGTCAGGATCCATATAGATCTAGTTAAGTCAGGGTCTGTATAAATCTAGTTAAGTCAGGGTCCGTATAGATCTTGTTAAATCAGGGTCCATATAGATCTATTTAAGTCAGGGTTCATATAAATCTAGTTAAGTCAGGGTCCCTATAGATCTAGTTAAGTCAGGGTCCATATAGATCAAGTTAAGTCAGGGCCCATATAGATCTAGTTAAGTCAGGGTCTGTATAAATCTAGTTTTGTCAGGGTCCATATAGATCTTGTTAAATGGTTATGTCAGGGTTCATATAGATCTATTTAAGTCAGGGTCCCTATAGATCTAGTTAAGTCAGGGTCCATATAGATCTAGTTAAGTCAGAGTCCATATTGATCTAGTTAAGTCAGGGTCCATATAGATCTATTTAAGTCAGGGTCCGTATAGATCTAGTTAAGTCAGGGTCCATATAGATCTATTTAAGTCAGGGTCCATATAGATCTAGTTAAGTCAGGGTCCATATAGATTTAGTTAAGTCAGGGTCCGTATAGATCTTGTTAAGTCAGGGTCCATATAGATCTATTTAAGTCAGGGTCCCTATAGATCTAGTTAAGTCAGGGTCCGTATAAATCTAGTTAAGTCAGGGTCCGTATAGATCTTGTTAAGTCAGGGTCCATATAGATCTAGTTAAGTCAGGGTTCATATATATAGTTAAGTCAGGGTCCTTATAGATCTAGTTAAGTCAGGGTACATATAGATCTATTTAAGTCAGGGTCCCTATAGATCTAGCTAAATCAGGGTCCATATAGATCTAGTTAAGTCAGGGTTCATATAGATCTAGTTAAGTCAGGGTCCATATAGATCTAGTTAAGTCAGGGTTCATATAGATCTATTTAAGTCAGGGTTTATATATATCTAGTTATGTCAGGGTTCATGTATATCTAGTTATGTCAGGGTTCATATAGATCTTTTTGAGTCAGGGTTCAAATAGATCTAGTTAAGTCAGGGTTCATATAATCTAGGTAAGTCAGGGTCCCTATAGATCTAGTTAAGTCAGGGTCCATATAGATCTAGTGAAGTCAAGATCCATATAGATCTAGTTAAGTCAGGGTTCATATAGATCTAGTTAAGTCAGGGTCCATATAGATCTAGTTAAGTCAGGGTCCATATAGATCTAGTTAAGTCAGGGTCTGTATAGATCTTGTAAAGTCAGGGTCCATATCGATCTATTTAAGTCAGGGTCCCTATAGATCTAGTTAAGTCAGGGTCCATATAGAAATAGTTAAGTCAGGGTCCGTATAAATCTAGTTAAGTCAGGGTCAATATAGATCTTGTTAAGTCAGGGTCCATATAGATCTAGTTAAGTCAGGGTTCATATAGATCTAGTTTAGTCAGGGTCCTTATAGATTTAGTTAAGTCAGGGTACGTATAGATCTATTTAAGTCAGGGTCCCTATAGATCTAGCTAAATCAGGGTCCATATAGATCTAGTTAAGTCAGGGTTCATATAGATCTAGTTAAGTCAGGGTCCATATAGATCTAGTTAAGTCAGGGTTCATATAGATCTATTTAAGTCAGGGTTCATGTATATCTAGTTATGTTAGGGTTCATATAGATCTTTTTGAGTCAGGGTTCAAATAGATCTAGTTAAGTCAGGGTTCATATAATCTAGGTAAGTCAGGGTCCCTATAGATCTAGTTAAGTCAGGGTCCATATAGATCTAGTTAAGTCAGGGTCCATATAGATCTAGTTAAGTCAGGATTCATATAGATCTAGTTAAGTCAGGGTCCATATAGATCTAGTTAAGTCAGGGTCTATATAGATCTAGTTAAGTCAGGGTCCATATAGATCTAGTTAAGTCAGGGTTCATATAGATATAGTTAAATCAGGGTCCATATAGATCTAGTTAAGTCAGGGTCCATATAGATCTAGTTAAGTCAGGGTTCATATAGATCTAGTTAAGCCTGGGTCCATATAGATCTAGTTAAGTCAGGGTTCATATAGATCTAATAATAACTCATCCACCAGTGTTTCATTTACTCCTGCATCTGGCATGCACAAATCTTGAGGCAGGCGCACAATTCTGAATGTGCATCTGCTAGATGCAGAAAAATCGCAGTTGATACGTCCCAATTTTCTCAAATACAGTCATTTAATTCCTGACACATTGTGTTTCTTGCACACTGCTTTATAAACACTAGTGCGCACGCATCATCGGATGAATTTCAAGAGCATCGGGTTACTACTGCACCTCTTTCTAAACAATGGTGTGCACATATATAGCATAATCAATGTCATCAGACAGTTTCTGTTACTGTTGTGAGTGGTAAATACGCAAGCTGCTCGCCATCCTTAAATACTTCTTGTGTATTCAGACGACTTTATAGTACTATGTTGGCTACTAAAAAGTTCAAGCAGGGTACACTTTCGTAATTCATTCAGTCGAATGTAGCCAGTAAAAAAAATTATGTATTTCTTTCAGTTGGTTCCAACTAATACTTACCGTTTATAATTTGGTTTCACGGTGGTTCAGGACCCCCTTGTATTTTCAGGTCACTTTGTGACCCTTTAATAAGAGGACTCACTTTCAAATTGGGACTCACAAATGCTAGACTTAGTGAGTCCCAGGACTCACAAACATAAATATGTAACTGAAACAATGGTCCACAAGCAAAAAACACTCATCAGGAAGAGCAGAAGAGTGCTTTTGCTGGCCCCTGAATGTAAAGAATCTCATGGTTTTAGAGACTTAAATTAAACGAAGGTCAGGTGTTGCTTTATCATCAGAGACTTTTTAAGTTACTTTTTGTTTTGTTTAAACTTATGATCTATTTTATCCTTACAACATCAAATACTTATGTCAAGGGGATAATTATAGCTTGTAGACCAACAGGTTCTCACCTATGCATAATTGTCATTCTTTTTACTGTATATTGGATTATCTCATCTGGTTAATCGGCAAATAAACAATACACGAAAAACCACAACCTATCTTAGACACAAAATCAAGGTAGACGAACCGACAGGGG
>CM055907.1:5393664-5784500 GCA_029582155.1 Panopea generosa
GTGGTATCATTTCATGTAAGTGCTGTTCAATTTCATTAAAGGGATTATATTGACAAGTAACACAAACACGCTGTTAATCTAGACTTTTCCTGTATGCAGTGTGCACAAAATAATGCTTATGTATTGCCGTTTAACCTTTATTTACTTGAAAGTTACCAAATTAAGAGTAATGAATATTAAATAAAGTATTGCGCAATGTTTATATTGAACTTCGTAAACTTCCCGAACGAAGCCTCGAAAACGAGATCGGGAACAAGTCTTCACGATGTTATCCGATGATTTATCGGAAACCCGAAAGCGGTTCGTTGAAAATGGCGAATGTAAACAAAAACAAAAGCATGGCTTCAGAAACCCGATTTTTGTAATAAAGACGCGTATATCTCTAAATTATAAGTGTATCTTCAAGCTAGGCGTGTCTATTTAGGACAGGGAATTGACGGTAATATGCCAATATAATCCCTTCAACGTATCGTGCTTTGTAGTTTAAGTGCGTGCTCGGATATTTCCGGAAATACGAAGCTATATTCGGAATGTTCAAGCAGATAAACGATTATTGACAATAAATGTTGTCAATATTTTATTTAGTTATAATTTAATAAATCTAAGGTTAATTACGATTTCCTTGATACACGGAGTTGATTTCCATTTATCTGTTAGCTCTGTTAGCTTCGTCCGAAATACACGCTCCACAATCATAATCACGGAATATGAGTCTACGGATAACGTCAGATAATATTGATGATGATAACCACAAAGAAATTGACAGATAACAGAGAATGTCTAAATTTTGAAATTCTTATGGCCGATTGGTGTATCATAAAAGAAAGTGACACATTTTGACCGATTTATGAGGTGTCAAACAATGTTTAAGCAATAAATACAATATAACAAGTATAATTTTATTATACTATCGTGTAAATGTGTATATAAAATTATCAATTTTGATACTAGAAGTAATACATTTTGAACACTGTTTACAAGTCATAGTACCACTATTGGAAATAGAAAGTGCCTCCGCTTGGCAAGGGAGCAGAATAACGGCTCTAAATAATCCTTTTCTTCTTCTTTGAGAATGCATTTTCGTTATTTTAATGCTCGTTTATTTATATGAATGGCATTATTGATGTATTTTGAACATTTTAAAAGCATCGTCATGTTTGAGTTGTGAATTTAGAAAAAATAATTTGATACTTGGAAATTGGGGTATGAATACATGATTTCGGAAGTCTAATTTTACTTTGTCAACAGTGTTCACACCGAGCAGAAAAAAAAAATCTCTTTGATGACACATGTCTCTTACTTTTCTCATCATATTTTGGAAGTGCAGAGGTTGACAAACAGTAAAATGTAAGTTTCACTTCTTTCATTGGGTCACTCTTTGGATGACAAACCTTCAAACTTTTATTATTTATTATAGAATTAAGAACAAAAACTCACCAAAAAGAGGATCTTTTAATAATATACTATCTTTGCTTTAAATCAATATATCATGTTTTAAGAGATAAAATAATACGAATACACCAGAGTAAGACTTTCTGAAATCGCGAATATTTTTCTTGTAGGCAAGGACACATACAATATAACTATGTTTTAAAATGTAGTTGCTTATCTTTTGTATTCTAAAGGACGGTATTAAAAAGGACGCTCGACAGTTTTGATATGTTTTCCTTTTTCTGAAAATAAATAATAGATCGACATGATACAAATATGCAATTAAGATTCCCTAGTATGTGTCTAGACCTTTCAGTTTGTTTGTATTTCTAATATATCCCGGAACCTGATATCTCCCGAATCAGGTATATTACCACCAAAAATAAAAGCAGAAAACTCTATGCCTGTCCCATAATTCATAGCAATTGAACGTTTACTAAACTGAGACTCAAATGTGGCTTTGCTGTTTAACGGAGCCAATTTTAGAAGTTGAACTATTACGATGCTTTTGTGATACCTTTCTGCTCTTTCGTATGCTTTTAAAAAACAAGATGTAAATTCAATATGTAGGTAAAAAACGACTTAAACATGATGATATAGTTTTATTCGTAGAATTTCCATTTCTGTATGATGTGTTGTAGTGCTTTTGTATGAACAAATAGCATTTATCGACTTTGTACGAATACCCTCACAACAATTTATTAGTGGAGCGTGTGATCCAGTGGTAGAGCACCGAACTCGTGATCGGAGGGTCGTGGGTTCAATACTCCGCTACGGCTTTATGTGATGTCCATCAGCAAGACACTTTCTCCGCATATGCTTAGTACTGGTTCTAACCAGGAAGACTTCGAGCGTGATTTGTCTAAGTTGTAAGAATCTGTTTCACAATCGATGTAAAATAAATAAGTTTAAACAATTTATTAATACGTCCGAACTTGTTTTTGATTGTTTTAAGCGTTTCTTAAGTATTATTATATACAAAGAGTGGTTCAAATTGCAAATATACAATTGCTAAATATTTGCTATATACAGGGGCGTAGCTTTGCTGAAAATGTGTAGGCACAGTTGTAAGGGTCCGGGGGCCTACTCCCCTATTTTTTATTTCAGCTAGACTCTCGTAGTTGCGTTTTGGCGTATATTTCTTATGTTTTTAGTGGCCGGGTTTAATATCAACCATTGAATACACTGTTTTATAAACAAATGCCATTATAATAAATGTAATGTTTTAATTTTTTTTCACTTTAATAAAGGGATAAATGGAGTAGCCTTCTGTCTCATGGTTTCAAGTGTGGCTACTAGTTCCATAAAACACATGTTACACTGTTTATAGTTTACTCCCCTAGGGTTCCGAATTTTATTTCCTTTTTTTTTTTTTCATTTTTATTTTTCTTATTTCTCAGAAATAAGTGTAGGCTCGTGCCTACAGTGCCCCTATTAAGCTACGTCCCTAATATATATTGAATTGATAACAGTTGGCCATTTTCAGATCTACCCGATGCCTCAAAATATCACTGGTCCTACCCAGGAGACGGATTCAAGAGCAATTTATATTAACCCTGCACTTTCTTCTCAACTTCTCAATCAAACTAAAACAATTCAGTATAAACTAAAACTATCACATGTTATATATAGCAGACCCAGTTATATCGGTGGAGGAAAACCTCACAATGAATCTGAATAGAATCACTGCCATACCGCTAATAAACCTTCGTATCGTTCTCATAAAGTTTTTATTTTTGGATCGAGCAGGTCTAAAACCACGGCCCCAGCGACGAAAGACAAGTCTTCTAAGAAGGCAGCGCTTTATACCAACCGGCAACGGCCGACTCTCTATCACTTTCTACGGCCGTCGCAAGTACTAAGACGGCCACGTAATAACTCATCGCGTAGGTGTATTTGCCGCTCTTCGCTTTTATCGCTATAGTTACCTCTTGTTAATTAATTCGATTTTATTACCACTTCTATTTAATTATCCTTCTGAGAATGAACCAAATACGATATTCTTCCATTAATGGACCACTACTGCATACAATACTGAATATTTATTATATTATTGTGCCGCATTTGTAAGATGATATTTTGGTGGGCGTGCTCGTTTTTACAATGTCTTATCTTAGAATATGATGACGATGAAAGTGCAAGGTTTGGCGATCCCGTAAATCGGGGTTTAGCTTCCCCCAGTAGCGTACAATGTATATACATGTATTAATGTCTATTGATTGATTGAATATTTAGCGTCATTTTTATGCCACCGAGGGCTAACAGACGATCAGTTAACATGACCACTGTGTCCTGGGATCCTGAAAGGTTAACCAGTACTCGAGCACACCCCATCTCTGCTAATAACGGATAACTTTTCCACTTGAATCAGCGGCGAGAGACGAATAAAACTGAGACGCAATGTCGTATATCAAACATCACGGAGATTGTGGCCGAGCGAGGATCCGAACTCACCACCCCTGTATTGACAGTCAGACGCGATAACGACTGAGCTAATCGAGCCAGGCTATTAATATTAATAAAACTTAGCCCTTACAACATTTAATTCGAACTATTATTTGTCAGACCCACCGAAGTTTTATTGTATTTTACAACTGAACGCTCCAGTTCAGTGGCCTCCTGTTGTCACATCTTCTGTACGTAGATGTTGTTACGTAATATCAAACTTATTCTGTAGGAGTATGGTCTTATGTACGTATGGGACAATCTGCCGTGTATTTTACAACTGAACGCTCCAGTTCAGTGGCCACCTGTTGTCACATCTTCTGTACGTAGATGTTGTTACGTAATATCAAACTTATTCTGTAGGAGTATGGTCTTATGCACGTATGGGACAATCTGCCGTGTAACTTCAACGAAGACTACTTTTCAATTATTTATAATCAGACCTGTTTAGATTGCACTTTGCAGAAATGGTAAAATAAACAATGATAATGTTGAAAATAACTGTGCTTTATACACCTTCTGTGAACGTGTGAACGTTTCATTTAGGTTTGAAAACAACTTTCTTTTAATAGACTGTTACTGAAATCATTTACTAAAATTTCTTTTCTGAAAGTTTACAAATAGAAAATAGTCTATATATTTATGACGTCGTGCCTACTAACGAAATTATATATATTAGAAACAAACTAATGTACGGAGATATTACCTGGTGTAGTTACTGGTACATACATATAATATGCTTATAGTATGTACTTTGAATTGTCGATTTCTTCACTTATATGTGAATCTTTAGGTGTTAACCACGCATTTAAAAAGCAGAGTTTTAGTGAAGGCGACACGTATCGAGGGTCTATCACTTGACTGGGATAAATGGGAGAAAAAAATCCATCATGAGTTCATCCGTGTGAGACAGAAAAATCTCAATCTCTTGGTCAAAATTACATGCAGGGAACTCAGCTCTTTCTATCCCACATGGTTACTCATGATGAAAATCTTATAATCTCCCGAATTAGGGTTATCAACCACCAATGAAAAAGCAGGACATTTTATGCCTGTCCCACAATTCACAGCAATTGAACGATTACTAAACTGTGATTTCATTCAAACTTTCAACTGACCAACCAACTTGCTCAAATGCGGCTTTCCCAGCATTGCTACTTAACGGACCGATCTACTCTGTAACAGTGATATCGACAATGTGATTTAATTGATTTAATAGTCTCTCACAATTCTTATAGAATGATATGGTATATCTGTAATAGTTATGTTAAATATTATTTTTAATTAACTATATATATTAGAAGACACGTTGTACTGTATTGTATAAGCCAATAAAATGTCTGTTCTATTCTATTATGAGAAACGGTTGGAAATTAAGTCCAAGTCTCTTTGCAGGCCAAGTTATCGTTTTCTCACGGCCAATGTCACTCTCTCGCAGTATTATTTGCGTTACGCTCCATTCACCTCTGTCCACGCCTGCCATTTTACATGATTCTTGCAATATCAAACCTACTGGTACTTTAAACAAAATCAAGGTTTGATAGTTTTAAATCAGGTTTTCAAAGCAAATCAGCCTTTATGCTATCGTATTCAAATTTTGCTTTAATATATATATATTTATATTTAAGTTTATGCTTTCGACCATATTACGAAGAAGTAAGTGTTGTCAACAGGGAGGTTTAAACACACGTTTAAGTAAAACAATCGCCATGTCCTATTTTTTAGGCGTTGGCAGAGGGAAATGGAGTGTAGCGTAATGAAACCTTGGAGATAATGTTACGGTGTGTCCTGGACCAGGGCATTGAGACTCGTTGGGAATCCGCTGTGACTGCGACGGCGCCTGAATAGTCTATCCAACAACCAGATGTCTTCTGAATCACGTCTATTAACCACCTATGAAAAGAGCAGGGAATTCTATGCCTGTCCTGCAATTCATAGCAATTGAACGCTTACTAAATTGTGACGTCATTCAAACTTTCCCTGAAGCAACTGACCAATCAGCGTGTTCGTTACAATTGCTATTTAACGGACCCATTTGGGAGAGCTGGGTTCGTTCTACAGACTAACACCTGAAGCACTTAGCTCTCATCGGTTGAACTCGACCTTACATTTTATGTCAGAATGTTCGACAGTTACTTGCGGGTTGACGACAGTTCTCACATTAATTCTGACTGAGATCTATATTTATCGATAGATCTTGATGCTTGCTGTATCTCGGATATGTATTATATGTAGGACATGGCGATAAACTCATTCTGCATTCTGTAGGTATATCAAGGAATTATATAGAGCAGGAAATGCAACCGATTTAGATTTTGTGAACGCTTGCGTATTCACGCAAAATCTCGCAATATCTCGTTTTCAATAATCTCAACTTCCATTCATCCCAGGAACATAAATCAAAATTCTTACATTGCCGAATGAAATTCTCATCAAAACAATACCATTCCCAGCTATTTTTGTTTAAAATTGTTGAGCTGATTCTGGTCACAAAATGTCTATACTGCAGCTAAAATAACGACAATTTTTTCTTCAAACCACAATTCCGTGATCGAAACATGTTTAAACATCTAAGAGTACATAGCACTTACAGTTTATGTTAAGAAATCAGTTGTCTGTGAGTAATGAATGATTACTTTGCCAAATAATGAATCCTTCCTGTGTTGTTTTATCAACATTTAGCCAGGAGATACAAGTTTCCTATCCTTCTATACAAGTCCTTGGTAAAATGTTGTTCACAGAAATGTTCCTTCAAACCTCAATATCTTTAATTCAAGATCATTTTGCATGACCGAATCATGTTTAAACATCTAAGAATATATACAACTCGCAGTTTATGTTAAGAAATCAGTTGCCTTTGAGTTATGAATGATAACTTTGCCAAATAATGAATCCTTCGTGTGCTAATTTATCAACATTTAGTCAGGATATCGTATCCTTCTATATAAGTCCTTGGGTATATGTAAAACCCGAACAAGCATTATGGAAAGTGTTTCAACCGGTACACCATTACTGTTATTTCTGTCTCTCATAAATCTATCAGTATATGAGTTAGTGACTACTATCATATACCTGATACACGTGTTATTAAATAGCCTACTTCTTTCCGTGTAATATACATATATGAACACTCAATTGACGCTTTAGAATTTAGACATAGTGTTTGGCATTTGTCATACATATGGGCGTATATTCATGTCTTGATGTTTTTGCTGTATGACATGTTTTTATGCATTTGAACAATGTAAATATGCCACGATCCAGTTCAATAGGGCCTAGTTTAGAAACAATCATGGATGAATTGGTTGACGAGTCTTGGGCTTGCTTGCTGGTACAAGCGGTATTAGTGAACAGACATATTGATAACGTGAATAAAATGCGCATAATTACAAGGCCTAGGTTATTTTATATGGACTTTTATAATATGATGTTATTTTATTCTGAAAAAATATGATTTTAATTCACATATCGAGCACACACATTCACATGTTCGGTGACCGTATTACTTTACTGTTTTAAACTTTTCTCTGAATGTATACTATTTGCATTAGATATGCAATACACGTTGTTAAACTGAAATATTGTCATCCCACCGTTTGGCTCCGATACACGTGTTGTTTCCTCTCCACCAATGGTTTAAATCGGGCACAGATAATCTTGGTTTATTTGGATCCCACAGCATCGAACATATTCGACACCAAAACTTTGTATTTATAAATCTTCCCGTGTTCTTCCAGCGGAAATATTTGTTGTATTCGTCGTCATCCGCATCTAACTTCTTAAGATAGTCAGCTAGGTCTTTTGGAGAATCGAAGTCTTCCACGTGAATGTAGGATTCAGGCGGCGCCACACGTTTATAGTCATCTGGATGCGCACCCATCACAACCGGAAGTACGTCATGACTGAAATGAAATGCGCTCATAACTTATTAGATTATTGCAACGATACCACAAGTTAAAATAACCATGCCAATAATAAGATTATGTGGAATGCGTGGTCCAATAGTAAAGCACCCGGACACGGCTAGGTGTTGTGTCCTTGAGCAAGACATTTTTTCCGCATATTGTTTAGTACTGATTTTACCCAAGAAGACTTCGAGCGCGATTTGCATTATTCCTTAGGATCCCTTTTGGGTTTATTCTGTGCTTCATGTAGACCTTTTCCCAATCGAAATAAAATAAATATGTTTAAATTAATATAGGAATTACCTTATGGAAAAAAAACAACAAATAAGGTTACCAGAAAGTTTTTTCACTTTCGCGGTAAGTAATGCTTTATTTTATCAATTTAAAAACAACTTATATTTCAGAATAAAGGAGTTTTAGATTGTGGAAAGACAACATATTTGTCATATCCACAACTGTTTTAGCATTGGTGAAATCTAGTATATATGTAGTTTTGTGACAATAAACGTGCGTTTGTAATATAGCTTTATTTCCTTCGTTATATATGGATATTTAAATTTTAAGCTATACAACAAAATAAAGAAAAGACAATGCGTGATAATATAAACATAAATGATAAAAAACTAGACAATGCGAAATATTAAAATAATATATCTAGAATGTATATGCAGAAGATGCATCGTACAAAACGAATACTTGCAGTCAACACATGAAACTTTAACTATGCCAAACTACTGGACAAAGCTTTGTGAACTGAAATTATGTTACAGTGAAAACGAAAATAAACATAATCTGCCAATATGAAAATTAAGGTATTAAGCAGCAAAAACCAACTCCACATTTTGTTTCTGAAGATAAGGCACGGCAATATATTATATTCAGTTATGTTTAATATACAAAATCGGAAATGCAGAACTGGATTTGTTCTTTAATCGGCATAAACATAATTGTGTTTTACCACTACAGAATATAGAACACAGAACATAGATCGTGTATTTTGGATTTAAGCGTATTAAATAGCTTATCATCACGAATAATAACATATTAGTATTGGTACATGAATTAATAGAAAAACGAGGGCAAATATGACAATCAAATGACGAAGACAAATTAAGTTTAATGTCCTTTCTTGAGATGGTTTTGTGTTATCTTTTAAGATTTTAACTTTATTACAGTTCAGCAACCGGGTGATTTTTAAAAACACTTGTTTTTTTTAAATAATATTTTAGTACAAATTGTCTCCTTGGGCTTGAATACTGATCACATATTATGATAAAGTGGAACTCGTCCTCATTATCCGACTACTGCAAACAGTACATTCCCTGTCTTATTGTGGAATTGGACCAAATAGCAAACATTTTATTAAACCTTTAGTATTCCAAATGAAAAATGAGCAGTATTACGTAATGTTTATTTGTTTGTAATTTCTAAACGTTGATAACATGATAATTCATAACTTGGCAATAAAACCCCAAAACAAACAAAAACAAAACAAAACAAAACAAAAAACAAAAACAAAAAAAAAAGTAGTAAAAAAAAAAACAACAACAAAAAATGGAAAACAACACAAAACGTACCCATAAATTACGTTATCACTTGTACTAACGTCTCGCCGGCGAATGAGATACATTTAACGGTTTCTCTTTTGAGCTCAGTCAATTATTTGTCTATACTTTCGTTATAATATTGTTAAAGCAATAATCAGTCCATAAATGTAAACAGTTGTGAAGCTTTTCTTTCAAAATGCAGAATAATTCAATTTTAATTGTAAACAATCATGAACAATATATTGATTCTGTCAATATTATTTTTGAAAAGTAACTTTCGATACATCTAATTGACTTCATCCTACCATACTTTCTGGAAAAAAAAAACACGTTATGCATAGTACCACCATTGGAAACAGGAAAGACTTCCATTGGATAATTGCATAAAGGCGGTTATATATAATCATTGTTTCTTCTTGTTTAAAATGCATTTACCTTATTGTAATGCTCATTTTTTATTTGAATGGCATTATGGAAGCATTTTGAACATTTTGAAAGCATTGTCATGTTTGAATTGTGAATTTAGAAAAAAATAATGCTTCGAAATTCGGGTATGAATACATGATTTCGGACGTCTATTTTCACTTTTTCAACAGTGTACACACTGAATAGAAAAACATCTTTGATCACACATGGCCCCTTCTTTTCACAGTATATTTTAATAGTGGAGAGGTTGAAAAACACTAATATGTCAGTTTCACTTCTTTAATTTAAATAGTTCATTGACTGACAAGCATGCACACTTTTTATTTACTACAGAATAAAGAACAAAGATCAATGGTGGGCTCCCCCTCCCCCCCTTTTTTTTACATATTTCATTTCCGCGTTCCCCATAAGTTATCGTTATGAGCACCAACGGACTCTTTTAGTAACGTCTCTTACTTTTTTGTTTTAACAATGGTTAATTGAGATAAATGTATATATGGAATTATGTAATGGCCACCGATACCATTATCACCCATCTTTTGGAGATAATTGAATATTACGAACAATTATAACATGAAAATTTTCTGAGAAATGATTTTACTATTTAAGAGATGTGGAATGTCAATTTTGACGCACAGAAGACACTGGTTGGGATTAAAACATTGTATAAGATCCTCGTGCATTTTATTGATTTCTAGTATGTGTAAGACTCTTCTATGAAGCACGGGGCTTCATAAGTCAACGTGTTTTGTTTGTTTATAAAGTATTTTGAAATCATGGAATGTTTGAAATCATATTATAATATTTGAGTACATACGTTAACAAATGGTTAGAACATTATTTGAAAGCATGTCACAGCAATCATATGTCAGTGCATGTAACTATTAAATGTTTCATTGAAGATGGAATGATTCGAATCTTTAATGAACGTTGTGGTTACACACAAACCGTCTAGGTCGATTGCCCTTACAGGTATTTAGACATATTTCATTATATATACATTTTAAAGGGACACACGGCAATGTTGAAATTGAATGTTATTTGTTCACAATCTATAAGATGAAAGGATCCGTAGGGAGCACACAATGTACACAAAAGGATCAGCAGGAAGCACATAATGTACACGAAAGGATCCATAGGAAGCACATAATGTACATCAACAGATCCATAGGAAGCACAAAATATACACAAAATGATCCCAAGGAAGCAAATACTGTGCACAAAAGGATACATATGAAGCACATAATGTACACAAAAGGGTCCATAGGAAGCACATAATGTACCCAAAAGGATCCATAGGAAGCACATAATGTACACCAAAACATCCATAGGAAGCACAAAATATACACAAAATGATCCCAAGGAAGCACATACTGTGCACAAAAGGATACAAAGGAAGCACAGAATGTACCCAAAAGGATCTTTAGAAAGCACATAATGTACAAAAAAGGACCCCTAGCAAACATAGAATGTGCACAAAAGGATCTATAAGAACCACATAATGTACACAAAATGATCCCTAGGAAGCACATTATGTACACAAAAGGATCCCTAGGAAACAAAGAACGTACACAAAAGTATCCCTAGTAAGCACATACTGTACACAAAAGGATCCACAGGAAGCACATAATGTACACAAAAGGATCCATAGGAAGCACACACTGTACACAACAGGATCAGTAGGGAGCACACAATGTACAAAAAAGGATCAGCAGGAAGCACATAATGTACACAAAAGGATCCATAGGAAGCACATAATGTACACAAAATGATCCCAAGGAAGCACATACTGTGCACAAAAGGATACATAGGAAGCACAGAATGAACACAAAATGGACCCTAGGGAGCACATAATGTACACAAAAGGATCCCTAGGAAACATAGAATGTACACAAAAGTATCCCTAGTAAGCACAGACTGTACACAAAAGGATACATAGGAAGCACAGAATGTACACAAAATGGACCCTAGGGAGCACATAATGTACACAAAAGTATCCCTAGTAAGCACAGACTGTACACAAAAGGATCCACAGGAATCACATAATGTACACAAAAGAATTCATAGGAAGCACGTAATGTACCCAAAGGATCTCTAGGAAACACAGAATTACACAAAGCTATCCATAGGAAGCACATAATGAACATAAAAGGATCCAAGGAAGCACATAATGTACACAAAAGGATCTCTAGGAAACACAGAATTACACAAAATATCCGTAGAAGCACATAATGTACACAAAATGATCCCTAGGAAGCACAGAATGTACACAAAAGGATCCCAAGGAAGCACAGACTATACAGAAAAGGATCCATAGGAAGCACGTATTGTACACAAAAGAATCTTTAGGAAGAACATAATGTACACATAATTATCCCTAAGAAGAACAGAATGTACACAAATGGTCCACAGGAAACACATACTATACACAAAAGGATCCCTAGGAAGCACATTATGTACACAAAAGGATCACTAAGAAGCATATTCTAAACAGGGATCACTAGGATGCACATAATGTACACAAAATACTCCCTTGGAAGCACAGACTGTACACAAAAGGATCCCTAGGAAGCACATAATGTACACAAAATGATCCCAAGGAAGCACATAGTGTCACGCAAAACAGGATCCCAAGGAAGCACATGATGTACACAAAAGGATCTCGAGGAAGCACATAATGTACACAAAATAATCCATGGGAAGCACATAATGCACACAAAAAGATCTATAGGAAGGACATAATGTACACAAAATGGACCCTAGAAAGCACATGATGTACATAAAAGGATCCCTAGGAAGCACATGATGTACACAAAAGGATCCCTAGGAAGCACATAATGTACACAAAATGATCCATAGGAAGCACATGATGTACACAAAATGATCCATAGGAAGCACATAATGTACACAAAATGATCCATAGGAAGCACATGATGTACACAAAATAATCCATGGGAAGCACATAATGCACACAAAAAGATCTATAGGAAGGACATAATGTACACAAAATGGACCCTAGAAAGCACATGATGTACATAAAAGGATCCCTAGGAAGCACATGATGTACACAAAAGGATCCCTAGGAAGCACATAATGTACACAAAATTATCCATAGGAAGCACATGATGTACATAAAAAAATGATCCATAGGAAGCACATGATGTACACAAAAGTATACTTAGGAAGCACATGATGTACACAAAAGGATCCTTAGGAAGCACATAATGTAAACAAAATGATCCATAGGAAGCACATGATGTACACAAAATGATCCATAGGAAGCACATGATGTACACAAAATGATCCATAGGAAGCACATGATGTACACAAAATGATCCATAGGAAGCACATAATGTACAGAAAAGAACAAGACTCTGTTCATGACGGACATAAACCATATGAAGATATTATCATGCCAATATTGCTGTCTGAAATGTCATATATAACACTTCAGATATAAATCTACTGAATGAAAACATTAAAACATACACACATACATATATTTTTTATTTTCTGGATTTCTTTCTATTATATCAATAAAACTGATGAAGTTGAAATATATTATTTGTATCATGCAGATGTACGAACCCAGCTCTCCCGATTGGTCAATTACTTCAGGGACAGTTTGAATCACAGTTAAGTTTAATTGCTATGAATTGTTGGACAGGCATAGTATTTTCTATTTTTTTCGTTGGTGGTCAATAGACCTGATTAGTGAGATATCAGGTATTGGATAGATTATCAAATCTTGGAAACATAACTCGCCACGAACCAGTCAGCATAGTTTTGTGATTTTGGTGGTAAAGTATTCTTTTTATAATTAAAAGAAAAAAAATTCTTATGCCTACAGTTACTTTTTATGATCATTTTTCTCATTTGTAACCAACTTTTACAGTAGGAAATAAGAAAAAACTTAAAATATTGATATGAAATTTGAAATTTTCACCACAATGGATAATGTACTTCTTTATCTTTCTACTTACAATTTCTATTTCTATGATGTGTTGTTAAAATGTTTTTATTAAAAAGTGTACATTACTTTTTTTGTTAAAAAAATAAATAATTATTACAATTTCAATATTTTTCGTTTTCAATCCGTAATAATTTAAATTAAGAAGAAAATATTAAATAATTAATACCTGGAAATAGCTTACATTTACTTTAAGTTTCAAAGAGTTGTTACAGAAATACTAAAGGTACCACCCGAAATATCATTCGTTATATGTTAAATTGATATTAGCCTGTCAGTCTCTTTAATTGCAGTCAAACCTGTCTTCAGCAGCCAGTCAAGGGAAGGAGCAACAGTGGCATTTTAAGACAGGTTGTTGCTTAACACAGGTTTATTTGCTCTGAAAGCATAGAGATGGGAAATAGCAAATGTTGATGCTTTAATAGACAAGTGGCTGCTTAATAGAGGAGACCGCTTACACAGATTTGACTGTAATTCATTGCTACTCCTCATTCGTTATTTACGACAGATTAACTAGTAGCGTCAATAGCGCGCCTTAACCAGAGTTGTTAACATTAATACCGGTAAAGTTTGTTGTAAAACGTGTTACTTATGTATCAGATGTATTGCTCTACCGCTTGAGTGTGTGGTCCAGTAGCGGGACATTGACCATGATCCACCACCACGAATATGTTAGAAGTCCTTGAGAAGTACACGTTATCCGCATATGCGTAGAACTTGTTCTACCAGGACCGCTGGAGCGCGTGGTCCAGTAGTGGAACATCGACCATGATCCACCACCACGGCTATGTCAGAAGCCCTTGAGCAATACACGTTATACGCATATCCTTCGAACTTGTTCTACCAGGACCGCTGGAACGCGTGGTCCAGTAGTGGAACATCGACAATGATCCACCACCACGGCTATGTCAGAAGTCCTTGATCATTACACGTTATCCGCATATGCTTAGAACTCGTCCTATCATGACCACTGGAATGCGTGGTCCAGTAGTGGAATATCGACCATGATCCACCACCACGTCTATGTCAGAAGTCCTTGAGCAGTACATGTTATCCGCATATGCTTAGAACTCGTTCTACCAGGACCGCTGTAGCGCGTGGCCTAGTAGTCGAACATTGACCATGATCCACCACCACGGCTATGTAAGAAGTCCTTGAGCAGTACATGTTATCCGCATATGCTTAGAACTCGTTCTACCAGGACCGCTGGAGTGCGTGGTCCAGTAATCAAACATTGACCATGATCCACCACCACGGCTATGTCAGAAGTCCTTGATCAGTACACGTTATCCGCATATGCTTAGAACTCGTTCTTCCAGGACCGCTGTAGCGCGTGGCCCAGTAGTCGAACATTGACCATGATCCACCACCACGGCTATGTCAGAAGTCCTTGAGCAGTACACGTTATCCGCATATGCTTAGAACTCGTCCTATCATGACCACTGGAACGCTTGGTCCAGTAGTGGAATATCGACCATGATCCACCACCACGGCTATGTCAGAAGTCCTTGATCAGTACACGTTATCCGCATATGCTTAAAACTCGTTTTATCATGACAACTGGAACGCATGGTCCAGTAGTGGAATATCGACCATGATCAACCACCACGTCTATGTCAGAAGTCCTTGATCAGTACACGTTATCCGCATATGCTTAGAACTCGTTTTATCATGACCACTGGAACGCATGGTCCAGTAGTGGAATATCGACCATGATCCACCACCACGTCTATGTCAGAAGTCCTTGAGCAGTACACGTTATCCGCATATGCTTAAAACTCGTTCTACCAGGACCGCTGGAGCGCGTGGTCCAGAAGTCGAACATTGAAAATGATCCACCACCACGGCTTTGTCAGAAGTCCTTGAGCAGTACACGTTATCCGCATTTGCTTAGAACTCGTTCTACCAGGACCGCTGTAGCGCATGGTCCAGTAGTCGAACATTGACCATGATCCACCACCACGGCTATGTCAGAAGTCCTTGATCAGTACACGTTATCCACATATGCTTAGAACTCATCTTATCATGATCCCTGGAGCGCGTGGTCCAGAAGTCGAACATTGACAATGATCCACCACCACGGATATGTCAGAAGTCCTTGAGCAGTACACGTTATCCGCATATGCTAAGAACTTGTTCTACCAGGACCGCTGGAGCACGTGGTCCAGTAGTGGAACATCGACAATAATCCACCACCACGGCTATGTCAGAAGTCCTTGAGCAGTACACGTTATCCGCATATGCTTAGAACTCGTTCTACCAGGACCGCTGTAGCGCGCGGTCCAGTAGTGGAACATCGACCATGATCAACCACCACGTCTATGTCAGAAGTCCTTGATAAGTACACGTTATCCGCATATGCTTAGAACTCGTTTTATCATGACCACTGGAACGCATGGTCCAGTAGTGGAATATCGACCATGATCCACCACCACGTCTATGTCAGAAGTCCTTGAGCAGTACACGTTATCCGCATATGCTTAAAACTCGTTCTACCAGGACCGCTGGAGCGCGTGGTCCAGAAGTCGAACATTGAAAATGATCCACCACCACGGCTATGTCAGAAGTCCTTGAGCAGTACACGTTATCCGCATTTGCTTAGAACTCGTTCTACCAGGACCGCTGTAGCGCATGGTCCAGTAGTCGAACATTGACCATGATCCACCACCACGGCTATGTCAGAAGTCCTTGATCAGTACACGTTATCCACATATGCTTAGAACTCATCTTATCATGATCCCTGGAGCGCGTGGTCCAGTAGTCGAACATTGACAATGATCCACCACCACGGCTATGTCAGAAGTCCTTGAGCAGTACACGTTATCCGCATATGCTAAGAACTTGTTCTACCAGGACCGCTGGAGCACGTGGTCCAGTAGTGGAACATCGACAATAATCCACCACCACGGCTATGTCAGAAGACCTTGAGCAGTACACGTTATCCGCATATGCTTAGAACTCGTTCTACCAGGACCGCTGTAGCGCGCGGTCCAGTAGTGGAACATCGACCATGATCCACCACCACGGCTATGTCAGAAGTCCTTGAGCAGTACACGTTATCTGCATCTGCTTAGAACTCGTCCTATCATGACCACTGGAACGCGTGGTCCAGCAGTGGAATATCGACCATGATCCACCACCACGGCTATGTCAGAAGTCCTTCAGCAGTACACGTTATCCGCATATGGTTAGAACTTGTCCTATCATGACCACTGGAACGCATGGTCCAGCAGTGGAATATCGACCATGATCCACCACCACGGCTATGTCAGAAGTCCTTGAGCAGTACACGTTATCCGCATATGCTTAGAACTTGTCCTATCATGACCACTGGAACGCGTGGTCCAGTAGTGGAATATCGACCATGATCCACCATCACGTCTATGTCAGAAGTCCTTGATCAGTACACGTTATCCGCATATGCTTAAAACTCGTCCTATCATGACCACTGGAACGCGTGGTCCAGAAGCGGAATATCGACCATGATCCACCACCACGTCTATGTCAGAAGTCCTTGAGCAGTACACGTTATCCGCATATGCTTAAAACTCGTCCTATCATGACCACTGGAACGCGTGGTCCAGTAGTGGAATATCGACCATGATCCACCACCATGTCTATGTCAGAAGTCATTGAGCAGTACACGTTATCCGCATATGCTTAGAACTCGTTCGACCAGTACCGCTGTAGCGCGTGGCCTAGTAGTCGAACATTGACCATGATCCACCACCACGGCTATGTAAGAAGTCCTTGAGCAGTACACGTTATCTGCATATGCTAAGAACTCGTTCTACATGGACCTCTGTAGCGCTTGGCCTAGTAGTGGAACATTGACCATGATCCACCACCACGGCTACGTCAAAAGTCCTTGAGCAGTACACGTTATCCGCATATGCTTAGAACTCGTTCTACAAGAACTGCTGTAGCACGTGGCCCAGTAATCGAACATTGACCATGATCCACCACCACGTCTATATCAGAAGTCCTTGAGCAGTACACGTTATCCGCATATGCTTACAACGCATTCTACCAGGACCGCTGGAGCGCGTGGTCAAGTAGTCAGACATTGACCATGATCCACCACCACGGCTATGTCAGAAGTCCTTCAGCAGTACACGTTATCCGCATATGCTTAGAACTTGTTCTACCAGGACCGCTGGAGCGCGTGGTCCAGTAGTGGAACATCGACAATGATCCAACACCACGGCTATGTCAGAAGTCCTTGAGCAGTACACGTTATCCGCATATGGTTAGAACTCATTCTACCAGGACCGCTGTAGCACCTGGTCCAGTAGTGGAACATCGACCATGATCCACCACCACGGCTTTGTCAGAAGTCCTTGAGCAGTACACGTTATCCGCATATGGTTAGAATTCGTTCTACCAGGACCGCTGTAGCGCGTGGCCCAGTAGTGGAACATAGACCATGATCCACCACCACGGCTATGTCAGAAGTCCTTGAGCAGTACACGTTATCCACATATGCTTAGAACTCATTCTACCAGGACCACTGTAGCGTGTGGCCCAGTAGACGAACATTGACCATGATCCACCACCACTGCTATGTCAGAAGTCCTTGAGCAGTACATGTTATCCGCATATGCTTAGAACTCGTTCTACCAGGACCGCTGTAGCGCGCAATTTAGTAGTGGAACATCGACCATGATCCACCACTACGGCTATTTCAGAAGTCCTTGAGCAGTACACGTTTTCCGCATATGCTTAGAACTCGTTCTACCAGGACCGCTGTAGCGCGTGGTCCGGTAGTTGAACATCAACCATGATCCACCACCACGGCTATGTCAGAAGTCCTTAAGCAGTACACGTTATCCGCATATGCTTAGAACTCGTTCTACCAGGACCACTGTAGCGTGTGGTCCAGTAGTGGAACATCGACCATGATCCACCACCACGACTATGTCAGAAGTCCTTGAGCAGTACACGTTATCCGCATATGCTTATAGAACTCGTTCTACCAGGACCACTGTAGCGCTTGGCACAGCAGACAAACATTGACAATGATCCTCCACCACAGCTATGTCAGAAGTCCTTGAGCAGTACACGTTATCCTCATATGCTTAGAACTCGTTCTACCAGGACCACTGTAGCGCGTGGTCCAGTAGTGGAACATCGACAATGATCCACCACCACGGCTATGTCAGAAATCCTTGATCAGTACACGTTATCCGCATATGCTTAGAACTCATCTTATCATGACCCCTGGAGCGCGTGGTCCAGTAGTCGAACATTGACCATGATCCACCACCACGGCTATGTCAGAAGTCCTTGAGCAGTACACATTATCTGCATATGCTTAGAACTCGTTCTACCAGGACCGCTGGAGCGCGTGGTCCAGTAGTGGAACATCGACCATGATCCACCACCACGGCTATGTCAGAAGTCCTTGAGCAGTACACGTTATCCGCATATGCTTAGAACTCGTTCTACCAGGACCGCTGTAGCGCGTGGCCCAGTAGACGAACATCGACCATGATCCACCACCACGGCTATGTCAGAAGTCCTTGATCAGTACATGTTATCTTCATATGCTTAGAACTTTTTCTACCAGGACCGCTGTAGCGTGTGGTCCAGTAGTGGAACATCGACCATGATCCACCACCACGACTATGTCAGAAGTCCTTGAGCAGTACACGTTATCCACATATGCTTAGAACTCGTTCTACCAGGACCGCTGTAGCGCGTGGTCCAGTAGTGGAACATCGACCATGATCTACCACTACAGCTATGTCAAAAGTCCTTCAGCAGTACACGTTATTCACATATGCTTAGAACTCATTCTACTAGGACCACTGTAGCGCGTGTTCCAGTAGTGGAACATCAAGCATGATCCACCACCACGGCTATGTCAGAAGTCCTTGAGCAGTACACGTTATCCGCATATGCTTAGAACTTGTTCTACCAGGACCGCTTTAGCGCGTGGTCCTGTAGTGTAACATCGACCATGATCCACCATCACAACTATGTCAGAAGTCCTTGATCAGTACACGTTTTCCGCATATGCTTAGAATTCGTTCTACCAGGACCGCTGTAGCGCGTGGTCCAGTAGTGGAACATTGACCATGATCCACCACCATGGCTATGTAAGAAGTCCTTGAGCAGTACACGTTATCCGCATATGCTTAGAACTCGTTCTACCAAGACCGCTGTAGCGTGTGGCCTAGTAATCGAACATTGACCATGATCCACCACCACGGCTATGTCAGAAGTCCTTGAGCAGTACACATTATCCGCATATGCTTAGAACTCGTTCTACCAGGACCGCTGAAGCGCGTGATCCAGTAGTGGAACATCGATCACGATCCACCCTCACGGCTATGTCAGAAGTCTTTGATCAGTACACGTTATCCGCATATGCTTAGAACTCATTCTACCAGGACCTCTGGAGCGTGTGGTCCAGTAGTGGAACATCGACCATGATCCACCACCACGGTTATGTTAAAAGTCCTTGAGCAGTACACGTTATCCGCATATGCTTAGAACTCATTCTACCAGGATCGCTGGAGCGTGTGGTCCAGTAGTGGAACATCGACCATGATCAACCGCCACGGCTATGTCAGAAGTCCTTGAGCAGTACACGTTATCCGCATATGCTTAGAACTCATTCTACCAGGACCTCTGGAGCGTGTGGTCCAGTAGTGGAACATCGACCATGATCCACCACCACGGTTATGTTAAAAGTACTTGAGCAGTACACGTTATCCGCATATGCTTAGAACTCATTCTACCAGGATCGCTGGAGCGTGTGGTCCAGTAGTGGAACATCGACCATGATCCACCGCCACGGCTATGTCAGAAGTCCTTGAGCAGTACACGTTATCCGCATATTCTTAAACTCGTTCTACCAGGAAGATTCGGAGCGTGATTCGTCAAAGTTGAAATAACTCGTTCAATAAGTTAAAACTAAACGTACTGACTGAGTAGCTACACGACTGTTTGTTTAATTATTCCACTAGTGTTTTGTTAGTACACTTATCGACTCTTTTGTCTATTTTGTATTATTTTATATAGCACATGCCTAATAAATAAACAGATTTGCTGAGTGTGTATGTCAAATTTCCACTTATATTGTATTTGTGATTAACTCAGTTAGAACAGCTACACACAATAGTACTTACACGCTAACCAGCGCTTTCGGCAGTTTCACTAGCATTGGCAGCGATGATTGTTTTAAATGACAATGTCTCACCCAGAACATAATTATAACCAGTAGCTATATTAATGTCTGAGTGGCAAAATTATTGTCTCCGCAGCTGTATCGTGAATTGAACTTTTTGAATGGAGTTTAGTGCAATTTTCCCCACATGACATATATAATTATAGCATTTCCACTTTCATTAATGGACGAAGTGTTCAGAATGTAAGAATGAATCTTAGTAAAATGTCGTCCTTCTGAAGGAAATGTCAAAATTTTTCATACAAAATAAAAGTTGTGGCTAGAGCTTATTTACTCAAACTTACAACCTCTGCGATGAGAAGTAAGCGGCCAGTAGTAGACGACTGCGTCCGTCTTAGACCACCCGACAACGGAGGACCCTTGTGTAGGAGACATAGATATGGCACTCCCCGAAACAAAAATGTAAGTGGTTATCAAACAACAGCGTCTGAGACCACTCGGCCATGGAGGTCCCTTGTGTAGGAGACATAGATATGGCACTCCCCGAAACAAAGATGTAAGTGGTTATCAAACAACAGCGTCTTAGACCACTCGGCCACGGAGGACCCTTGTGTAGGAGACATAGATATGGTTCCCCCCAAAACAAAGATGTAAGTGGTTATCAAACAACAGCGTCTTAGACCACTCTGCCACGGAGGACCCTTGTGTAGGAGACATAGATATGGCACTCCCCGAAACAAAGATGTAAGTGGTTATCAAACAACAGCGTCTTAGACCACTCGGCCACGGAGGACCCTTTTGTAGGAGACATAGATATGGTTCCCCCCAAAACAAAGATGTAAGTGGTTATCAAACAACAGCGTCTGAGACCACTCGGCCATGGAGGACCCTTGTGTAGGAGACATAGATATGGTACTCCCCGAAACAAAGATGTAAGTGGTTATCAAACATCAGCATCTGAGACCACTCGGCCACGGAGGACCCTTGTGTAGGAGACATAGATATGGTTCCCCCCAAAACAAAGATGTAAGTGGTTATCAAACAACAGCGTCTGAGACCACTCGGCCATGGAGGACCCTTGTGTAGGAGACATAGATATGGTACTCCCCGAAACAAAGATGTAAGTGGTTATCAAACATCACCATCTGAGACCACTCGGCCACGGAGGACCCTTGTGTAGGAGACATAGATATGGTTCCCCCCAAAACAAAGATGTAAATGGTTATCAAACAACAGCATCTGAGACCACTCGGCCACGGAGGACCCTTGTGTAGGAGACATCGATATGGCACTCCCCGAAACAAAGATGTAAGTGGTTATCAAACAACAGCATCTGAGACCACTCGGCCACAGAGGACCCTTGTGTAGGAGACATAGATATGGTACTCCCCGAAACAAAGATGTAAGTGGTTATCAAACATCAGCATCTGAGACCACTCGGCCACAGAGGACCCTTGTGTAGGAGACATAGATATGGTACTCCCCGAAACAAAGATGTAAGTGGTTATCAAACATCAGCATCTTAGACCACTCGGCCACAGAGGTCCCTTGTGTAATGTAAAATACACGAAGTAGACATAGACATTGCATTCCCGGAAACAAGTTGTGAGAAAATAAATAACACAGATACAAATAATGAAAACATGATAACGGCAATAAAGCTTGTTCCATTTGGAATTATCCATCTAGAATTAGTAATATTGTCTCTTTCATTTGTTTTCGTAGAGTGTACATTAAATATATATTGGCATACTTATCGAATTAATATATAATATTTCATTCTATTATCATATATATTTTGTCACGAATCCTAACATACTTTCAATTTACGTTATTGTGTTCAGAAATTATGGCATCGTATTTACATTTACAGTGCCATTTCAACAAGGCAGTTGGGTTTACTTTTTGTAATTTGTTTCTGCGATAGACTTAAACAAACGACGGCATAACTTGACCATCGTTAAATACACACTACAAGATGACTTGAACTGACAACAATAAATTGTATAATACGACTAAAAAGAATGTAGCTTTCTGACGTACCAAACCATCAACACGCAATCTTAATTACACATACAGATATTCCCGCGAATTATTTTACGTCGCAACCAATCAGACTGTTAATACATCAATGAAATGAAGACTAGCTGTATTCATAGACAGCCATATCATCAGTGAAAGTACAAATTATGCATTACACAAGTGCAATAACAAAAGTACAGAAGGACATGAGGTGAGTACTAAAATGAGTTACATCAAGATTTAAAAATAAAACCACCACATCAATACACAAATACAAACAATGCATAAGATAAGTTGATGTTGTTCTTGTTGTATGGTGTTTAGGATCGCTTTAAACAATATTTCAGTCATATTGCGACGGTTTATTCTTGACAGTATTCTTTAGAAGCTCTGCCACACTGGAGTATCACACCGCAGACACATGACATGATACCCCACCCAGTCACATTATACTGACACCTGACAAACCAGACCTAAAGCTATCCTCTAAATGCTGAGCGACAAGACAGGAATCATCCAGTATCATTTTTTTTCAAGTCAAACAAAATATGTTCAATAAGGACATAACAAAAGTACATGGATTAATCAATACAGTAATCTATAGAAACATTCAAACGATAAGACCACCACAATACAAATACAAGGATAGCACCCGTACAATAAGGACATAAAGGACAAGAGTTAAGAAATAAAGTGAATTATAGTAACATGCAAAAGATACATCTACCACAACAATACACATACAAACAATGTATAAAACATGTACAATAAGGACATTACAAACGTACAAGAGTTTAGCAATTAAGCGATTCATAGTAACATGCAAAAGGTACATCCACCACAACAATACACATACAAACAATGCATAAAACATGTACAATAAGGGCAATGCCATAAGAAACGTACTAGAGTTAAGCAATAAAGCGAATTGAAGTAACATGCAAAAGGTACATCCACCACAACAATACACATACAAACAATGCATAAAACATGTACAATAAGGACATTATAAAAGTACAAAAGTACTTATGTTAAGAACTAAAGTTATTTATAGTTACACTCAAAAGATACAACCACCACAATACAAATACAACCAATATATAACACAAGTGCACTAGTGACATTACACAATTACAGATGCCATGGGTTAAGTTTAAAGTGATTAGTAACATTAAAAATACAGACAAATGCAATAAGTACATTACAAAAGTACAGATTTCATAGATTATGTAATAATAAATAAATAGAACAAGTACAACAATGATATTACAAACGCACAGAAGGACACGGATTCCCGCTTTGGGAGAACCAATCACAAAACCTCAGTGGGGATTTCAAGCCAAGTTTATTGGCTTACCAAATCCTCTCTCTTTCCCCGTCGTATCTTAAAATAAGACCGTGTGAACACAACTATAAAGTTATAAACACATCATAGTTCTTTCATAAGCTTATTTTAAACCCATACCAAGCAAGAAAGAAAATGATATATTTATGTTTTTATGAACAAGATAAATGGTTATGAAATACTTACCGTAAGGCATTTAGGAAAAACTTTTCCGTGATATAGTGTCTGCAATTTGCATTTTCAAAGGCAAAATAGAATTTATAGTCTTTTTTCAGCATATCAAAACACGATTGTTGGTCTTTTTTGCCGCATTTTTGATCTCCACACTCGCCGTACATATCAATGCTTATGTACTTCTGTAACTCTCCAATATATTCAAGTCGGTCATTTGATGACTGGCAATTCGAAACAAAAATAGCACCAAGTTTTGTTTTGCCTTTGCTGTAATTGTTCTGAGTCACATGTTGAGATGTATTGGACTTTTCTCCAAACGGCATCCATTTGTCATAAGGCGTGACAATTGTCGAGTCTGGGCGGTAAGTTGCGGTCCAGTTTAATACGTTCTCTAAATCGATATAATTTGGGGACGCCTCTGGGCTCTCCAGACCAAACATTATCCACACCTGATCACTGTGCCGTGGCGTTTCCTCCAATAATTTTGGAAGGCTGGTTATATGAAGATCATTTTCCTTAAACATTCTAGCGTCGTAAGTTTCTCTATCTTCCGGATCACTTACAAGTTCACACTTATCTATTAAACATTTCTCGTCCATAAAAATATGATTCCCGTTCAATAAATCCCAGCCGGACGTTCCATACTGAACCAAAATCCGCTTAGATGGAAGGGTCTCGTCGATCTTTGGTTTAAACTTAAGCTGTGCCGATATCCGATCGTCTTGAGCATGAACATCCCAGATGTTTTTTATCGCACCTTTTGAAACAACCCCTCGTTTTACGTCATAATCACTCGGCACTAAATTCAAGCTTTTCGATTTTGTATTAGAATTGTTCGAAAATAATGTCGTTCGTTGTATGCTAACTCTAAAGATATAATGCGTCTCAAGGTCATATGGTGTATATATCAGATGCAACACAAGCGTTAAAAAACAAAAACACCCAATACCAAATACATATTTTTTATAAAGTTTTCTTCTTCTGTAGCTAAGCAACATTTTAGAGTACGTGTTTCTTTTTTTAAATTTTAGTGATTTTCATTTGTATAAAAACACACTATTCACGAAACTTTATTGTATTGAACATACTTAATTAATATTGTATAATCTCTTCATTTTTTTTTTAAAACAAAAAGTCTACGTCTTCAAATTAAATAAAAACAATACATTCAACTCTTTTGCATTCTGTGTCTTCAATTGAAAAAGATACCCCTGTAAATACGCGATTTATTATATTTTACGTAAAATACACTATTGAGATACGGACAATAAACTCACACGGCATCCGATTAACTTCCCGCTTTTAATTTGACATCTTCCATTGCCGTTTTGTTTTATTTTATCCAACGTCTTCTCATGAATAGCAAACTAAAATTCCACGTCATATATTTTCCTTCCATTCACCGTCCACTTCTACTGAAACACCAACTATTAGTCAATGTTATCCTTTTCAAATATAATTCAAACTTTTGAAATACAAACTTTAAATATGCGTACGATTCTTATTGGATTTCGACATCCCCAAAACGATCCAAATTGTAAATTTATAATAACTTGATTTTATTCAACATTCTAAGTCTTTGTTCAAAGTCGTTAGGAGTATTGCCCCGAGTGCTAATATGAAGGTAATCGATACAGAATTCCGCTCGTTTGGGAATAACATCCTCGAAACATTATGTTTATACTTTGCAGTTCTTATATAATGTAATAAAAATGAATCATTAATAAACTAGTGAAATACACTTTCAACATAACATCTTTTTTTTAACTAAAACTCCCTTGTCGACCGTCTCAGAGAATATCTCCGTTTAAATTGATTACATAGAAAGCACCGTCAATAGTGGTGGTGAAATGGAGCGTTGATACAGATAGTTTTGTCATGTAGTGCATCAATTCAATGACACCTCTTACGCTCTCTCACGCCCGTTACCGCAGCTTTCCCTGAGCTGGATGGTAATCCAAATTATTTCTGAAAAAAAAGAGTAAAAATTTGTAATAATATTTCGGCGAAATCCTGTTTTGGAAACATTTGTATTTGTTTGTATATGACATAAAATGTTCTACTGAAATTCTATATAGTTCACTACAGATTAATGTTACATTTTGTTGGTTTGTTTGAATATTAATGGCTAGTGTATGCCATCGATGGTTAATAGACGATCAGTTAACCTAACTACTTTTTCTGTGAATCCAAGAATGCAAACCAGTACTCAAGCACACCCTTCGCTGCAAGTAACTAATACTTTTCTCACTTAAATCAGCGGCGAGAGACGAATGATAACATATAATATCGCACATCGATCATCATCCTGGGCAGGGATTCGAACTCACCACTCCAAGATTGATAGTTAGCCGTTCTATCGACTGATCTAACTGGACCCGGCTCGTATAATTTGTGAGTTTATAAACTATTGTTAATAATGAAAGTTTGAATTGATATTTTTTCAATATTTTATTCCATCAGTTCACCGTAGTATGTAACTAAATGTATTACACACTACAATGACGTGGATATTAGATAAACTTGATTTATCGGCGAGGACTGCAACACACAAATTGATGACGTCATTGTTTTTTGCATTGCGTTTAACCGCGTTCAAACATCATTCCGACCGTTGATAAGCTATTTATTATGTCTAAAGATTAGATATGTAAATTCTAACACCTTTTTGAAAATTCCCATGCTTTCATTGGTTGGTTTTCTTGGATTTGCGAGTATCAAAAACTACCGTCGGTAAAATTACCTTTATCGCGTTCCATATATTACTACGCAATTTGTTTACAACGTCACCGAAAAAAGTGTAAACAGTAGTTTAAAAACAACCTTAAATAACTATTTTTATCTGTAAACTGTTAAAAATATGAACATGTATTAAATAATATATTTTGAAACGTTTAGTGATTTAGTTTAATTTTGTTTTTACCAAAAACTACTTTTATACCGCATCATTTGATGATATGCGGCATTCGAATAATTTGAACACTAGTCGCTCGAGTAACTTGGTTCAGTGAGCAATCTTAATGATAAAACGTATAAGTACATTAGAATAGGATTAAATGTACTGTAATTTTGAAGTTTGCTACCGTAAATGAGGTTTTTAATGACCGCAAGTTTGTTTGTGACCATCAAAAACCTAAAATACGGTCGCAAATTGAAAACATGATATGATTCCTTGTTTCTTCTTCGTTTTAGTGCTCGTTTTCTCTCTCTCATTTGAATAACATAATTGATGTATTTGAACATTTTGAAAGTCATGTTTGTATTGTGAATTTAGAAAAGAAAATGATGCTTTGAAATTCGGGTATGAAAAATACATGATTTCGAAATTCTACTTTCACTTTGTTCAACAGTGTACACACTGAACAGAAAAAATACAACTCTTATTAAACACATCACCCCTACTTTTCTCATCATGTTTTGGTATTAACAAACAAACAATACAATTTAAGTCTCATATAATTCATTCGGGTCTCTCCATGAATAATAAGCCTGAAAAGATTTTTATTTACTATATAATAAAGAACAACTTTCGATGGTGGGCAAACACCTTAAAACCTCTCATATGCAAATGTCAAAATTACAGTATACTTAATCCAATACTAATTCTTATAATTGAATCAAACAATTTACAAAAACGTCATTTGTTTTTGTTTCATTTTCATCAAAACTACTCTATCAATGCGTACTGCCGCAGATGTACACATTCTCTTATATTTAATATTTTAATAATAAATAAACAATACAGCACAAATAATGTCATGATTAATTGAATGCCATAAAACTGTCATGATAGAGACTGGTATGTTAGTCCCTGATAGCGTAAAATATTAGGTTCGGCTGGAAATAAATGAAAACACCCACAAAGGCTCATATTAATTTGTTCTGTCTCGCTTGATACATTTGGTTTAAATATTTATGATTCATATAAGTACATATATTTAGCAAACCTTTAACAATGAAGCAATAAAGTCATACATTTAACACATCATTTGGAAAGGATACAGAAAAAAAAACACTTTTGAAGCTTGTGTAAATCTTCTTCCGTGACAGTTATTTTACTTTCCATTGTAGACTTTATCACAGGGTTCCGTAATAATTTCACTTTGTCTACATATGCACTGAATAAGAAAAAAGCACAATAATTTCAATTAAAAAAAATAGAAGAGAATGCCAGAAAGAGACTTCACTGATTTTTCCTTTTTCCTTTAGCGGATCATTCAGATACAGGGTATAGGTTTTGCATGTTCCTGTTTATTTATACAATACAGTCAATAGTAAGTATTTTAGCTTTCTATGATTATATTGAGACACAATAAAGGGAACATAAAGTAGCACAAGGGTCAGATGTTATTGCATTTTTATGACTTTTAGTTTTCGATTGCTCAGAAAAAAGGTGTAGGCATGCCACTGCATTTGAAACTATAAGGCATTAACAAAGCAATATCTAGCTCGCAAAAATGATATTCTCTAACCTGATATATGAATGGACTGATAAACAAAGCCTTTATCCTAACTGTCCCGAGTTTTATCCTGTCACTTTCGATGACATTTGACCTACAGTTTATGACCCTATTAGATGTGAAATCTCGTTTTGTAACAGGTTACCAACAAGAGTTTCTTGCAGAAATCATGAACAATACATTAAGCAGAATCACACAATTTATAGTTTTATTTTGCGATTATTATCAACAAACAAAGTACAATAAGGCTGTTTATTGCCAAGGTTAAAACAATAAATATATCTAAATGTTTATTTTGTTTTATTTATCTATAAATCTATAAAAGTATTGGATGCTGACGATGCAGAATTCCTTTTAAGGTTTGACATTGAAGTCAATGCTTTCAACGATCTATCGGAAGAGGATATGTTGTATTTGTTTCTAAGGAACAACGTTATATAAGGGAAAGTTTAGACTGTTAAAGATTTCTGAAGATTAACATATTTTATTCTATCCCATAAATTGATATCTCCCGAATCAGGTCTATTAACCATCAATGGAAAAATAGGAAATTCTATGCCTGTAACAAAATTCATAGCAGCTGAACGCTTACTAAACTGTGACATAATCAAATTTTTAGTTGAAACAACTGATCAATCAACGTGCTCAAAAGTGGCTTTCCCAACATTGTTATTTAACTGACCCAATCTGGTGAACTAGGTGCATACCACAGACTAGGCAGACTTGCTTATATTGTTGAGTCAGCAACAAAAGATGTGCATATGAATCTTCATCATTGAGGAATATAGTGACCAACTATTCATTGACACGAAAACATCGAAATACAAACACAATGTAGAACAATGCAGATGCAGAAATCGGAATTTGTATGCAAAAAATTCCAACTCTTTGGAGACAGCATCCAAAATGTCATCCTAAAAGCAATGTTGTTAAAGATGCGGAAGCAAAACATACTTTGATATTAACTTTCATGGATTTTAATCAAATAAATAACCGGCTTTCATCCAGGAACATATTTCATATTTAATTTACGATTTGAGGCTTTCGCCATATCATATCATTCCACTTAACAAATCAAATACAAAAGGAAAATATCATTCAAAGCGCACCTGACTTTTAAAGTGTCTGCGTCCCAATAATTATCACCTATGAGCCAATGATAGCTGTAAATATTGATGAAGACTAGAATAAAAATTGCATAAAATGAAAGGAAACGTTATTGTTTAGCTATAAAAAAGGCTTGCTTTTACCTCTTGAATATTGAAAGTAGTATTGTCACTGATGGTTTCGCCACTCGTGAATATATTTACTTCAGTTATCAATCGAAGGCATAGAATGTTACACCAATGTATACCTTATGATTTCACTGAGACAAAAAAAAACAACAACAAATACATTCATCACAAGTTTGCGTATAAGACGGCTTTGCCTAAAACGGCACGGAGTTGTAGATGTTATATTCCAGTTTCTAGTCGGGAAAGTCAATAAGTACCTGAATACACTTGTATGCCTGGTTTCTAAGCTCACTTTTGTAGCATTTAAAATCTATGTTAGATATTTAAATAATTTATAAAAAGGCATTGTCTCTTACAGTGAGAGAGACATTGTCTTTAGACCGCTCTTGACGGAACATAGTATCTGAAAATGATGGCGCACCCGGCTATATCCCACACTAGGGAAAGCACCAGAGACATGATGGCTGTTGCGCCAGAGCATTTCAAAACAATGACGATCCTTTACGTTATCCAGTTGGGAATAGTATAGTGTATGTCACCAATTTTCAGAGCAGCGCGAATATTTATCTTATTCTCCCACACCACGCCAATCACACAATCTCTCTGATTTGCTGTCATGAAAATGTGCGCCGGTGAAAAGAATATAGGCACCAAAATGAAAATAACATAGCCCTTAACGCAAACGTTAAAACGTACCCTTCTCGCTTACATATTGTCCAAAAGTGGAAAGATTCCAGTATGGCACTCACTGACGTCATACAAATTAATCGTCATAATTATATTCTTGTGATAAATTAAAGCTGGAGTAAAACAATTTTGTGTCCGTTTGTGACCACAATTTAAATCTACGCCAGCCACTGTAACTTGTCCTTATGCTCATGATCCAACTTTCTTTCAGTTAAGCTAATTATATTTGGCTGAAACCAACAACCAATTTGTTGCACTGACAATATTCCCCACCCACTATAAAACCATTGAATAATAAAAGAAACGTACCTTAGCACATATAAAAGACCTAACAAAAGGAACTATTAAAACTTATATTCAGTTCTTCTAAACTAGTATATGTCCAGAAACTAAAAATATTTAGATAAAAAGTAATCTAAATTAAGTTTTAGTTTATAAATTATGAAAGAATAAACATCCAGTATTGTTGTCATTTTTGGTTCCTAAGACCACGGAACTAATTTACTATTTTTCAGAAATAGCATATTGCTGAAACCGGTGCTTGGGGGCGTGAGCGATGTTGCTTATTTCATCGCCCCCACCCCTTGCCCCATGAAATACTCAATATTACCCAGCCTGCTATTTTGTTTTCCAGGACAGGTGCTATATTTCAAATGGGTCCTTTAGTCATATATCATACCGTTAAAACTACTTTTATTTTATGCTTTAAGAGTTACTATTTACAAAACATAAAATGGAATACCAGTATTGAAAGAATACTGTATTTGTTTAAATATTTATCCAAGTTTTTGATTACGTTTGACCTTCGATAACTCCTATAAAAGTCACCGTTCAATAATACGGCAACAATATTTCATTTAAAACGTTAGCGCCCAAAGCAAATCTCCTCTCTAAATATTGATATTGAAATTCATTCTCAGCCAATTTGAAACGTTACTTTGGAATAGTAATTAGCTCACGCGGCAAAGCAATTTTAACAGATATAACGCTATCGTCTCTGAACGCTTTGCTTGCATTATACATTAAAGGAAAATGAAATCCACTCATTTTCTGATTAACATGCGACTATCAGACGGTGCCATTATTCCAAGGCGGTTGGAAGATTGAATACTGCTCAAGCAGATGCTGTAACGTCTCACTACACAGTGACGCCCCATTTTCCCCACGGTAGCAAGATTCTTATGCTTAAAAATGTCCTATGTAGTTTGGTTTTGAAATATTTTCAAAATGGTTCATAGTTGTGATTTCTTGCTGCAGATGAGTATTACAAAAGCTGGCATGGCATATAGTGCAATAAGACATCACTGGTGTTAAAAAAGTGACTTGTATTGGAGATCAACATATATACATGTATTTATGAGCTTTTGAGGACTTTTTTTTTTTAAAAATCTTAGGGTGTCACTGCACCCTCTTTAAAAACAAACAAGCTTGTCAACCTACCAGTTATTTGTTATGTTGGTATACATTCCTGCTATCAAACAAATATTATGTTGAATTTATTTTTTACCATGGAAATCCTAGATCTTACTTTTATATCGAACAAAGAACAAAATTCAACTGTGTAGTGAGAACTATACGGTTTGGGCATTAGGTGTGTTTATTTCAACACTACATTATTTTTTCTTCACTTTCACAATTCTCTCCAATAATTCATTGTGCTACATTGTGCTACATTGTGCTTCATTCTAGTTTGGTTGCATTCTGTGCTTCCAATAAGAAACCTGTTTCTGTTTATCACCGTTAATCAAATAATTGATTGAATTATTAAATATTTAGCGTCATTTTTTTGTCATCGAGGGCTAACAGACGATCAGTTTCCTGGGATTAACCAGTACTCGAGCACCTCCCATCTTCGTAAGTAACTGATAACTTCCCCACTTGAATCAGTGGTGAGAGACGAATGATAATGAGACACAATGTCGTTTATCAATCATCACAGGGACTGTTGCCGGACGGGGGATTCGAACTCATGACCCTTGGATTAATCAAATAAAGAAAACATGTTAATACCGACAAACCTTTGATCATTATGACAACGTCATTAAATGATCAATGATGTTTATACTACATTCCAATTTCAAAGTATTAATCTTCAAGTAATATGAACACAACGAATCAATCTCTTGTTGTCCTGGAGATCAAACTGTCAAATCCAATTAAGACCGGATGTATATGGTAGTGCGGAAGATAACACAATAATCCTGTAGACAAAAAATAATTCCATCGATTAATTTAAAACCAAAACAAGCAAAGCACTTGTAAAGTGATTAATTATCTGTCAGCTGTGATACATTGTCTGTCAATACACTGAGGAGTAATTTAATTTCCTCAAACACCAATTGTCCTTATAGTAAGAAGTCTCTTGCCAGTAAACACACGTTTATACTCTTCTTTTAAACGTAAACAGTTACGTACTGTCAAATGCAAAATCAATAGTATCAGGATCTTCTCTTGCTTTAGGTCATGCTTCTGTTTCACCAATATATGATTGTATATAAACACTTAAACACTTTATCTAAGTAACACACATAGACTTCTGTTTCAAAAACATAATTTTGTATATAAACACTTAAACACTTTATCTAAGTAACACACATAGACTTCTGTTTAAACAACATATTGTTGTTTATAAACACTTAAAAACTTTAATCTAAGTACCACACCAAGGCTTCTGTTTCAACAACATATTGTTGTATATAAACAATTAAAGTATTTATCTAAGTAACACCCATAGACTTCTGTTTCAACAACATAATGTTGTTTATAAACACTTAAAAACTTTAATCTAAGTAACACACCAAGACTTCTGTTTCATCAACATATTGTTGTATATAAACACTTAAACACTTAAATCCAAGTGACACACCAAGATTTCTGTTTCACCAACATATTGTTGTATATAAACACTTAAACACTTAAATCTAAGAAACATACCAATGCTTCTGTTTCAACAACATATTGTTGTATATAAACACTTGAACACTTAACTCTAAGTACCACACAAAGGCTTCTGTTTCAACAACATATTGTTGTATATAAACAATTAAAGAATTTAATCTAAGTAGCACACCGAGGCTTCTGATTCACAAACATATTGTTGTATATAAACACTTAAAAACTTACATCTAAATAACACACCAAGACTTCTGTTTCAACAACATATTGTTGTATATAGACACTTAAACACTTTAACTTAAGAAACACACCAATGCTTATTTTTCAACAACATATTGGTGTATATAAACATTTAAAAACCTACATCTAAGAAATACACCAACTCTTCTGTTTCAACAACATATTGTTGTATATAAACACTTAAACACTTAACTCTAAGTACCACACAAAGGCTTCTGTTTCAACAACATATTGTTGTATATAAACACTTAAACACTTAAATCAAAGAAACACACCAAGGCTTCTGTTTCAATAACTTATTGTTGTATATAAACACTTAAAACCTTAACTCTAAGTAACACAACAAGAGTTCTGTTTCAACAACATATTGTTGTATATAAACACTTAAACACTTAAATCCAAGTAACACACCAAGACTTTGTTTCATCAAAGTGTTGTTGTATATAAACACTTCAACACTTAACTCTAAGAAACACACCAATGCTTCTGTTTCAACGACATATTAACACTTAAACACTTTAATCTAAGTAACACGCCAATGTTTCTGTATCAACAACTTATTGTTGTATATAAACACTTAAACACTTTAATCTAAGTAACACTCCAAGGCTTCTGTTTCAACAACTTATTGTTGTATATAAACACTTAAACACTTTAATCTAAGTAACATACCAAGGCTTCTGTTTCAACAATTTATTGTTGTATATTAACACTTAAACAATTAATTCCAAGTAACACGCCAATGCTTCTGTTTCATCAACATATTGTTGTATACAAACACATAAACTCTTAACTCTAAGAAACATACTAAGGCTTCTGTTTCACCAACATATTGTTGTATATAAACACTTAAACACTTTAATCTAAGTAACACACCAAGACTTCTGTTTCACCAACATATTGTTTTATGTTTACACTTAAACACTTTCATCTAGGTAAAACGCCAATGCTTCTGTTTCACCAACATATTGTTGTATAGAAACACTTAAACACTTTAATCTAAGTCACACGCAAATGCTTCTGTTTCAACAACATATTGTTGTATATAAACACTTAAACACTTAAATCTAAGTAACACACCAAAGCTTCTGTTTCAACAACTTATTGTTGTAAATAAACACTTAAAAAAAACTTTAATCTAAGTAACACACCAAAGCTTCTGTTTCAACAACATATTGTTGTATATAAACACTTAAACACTTAAATCTAAGAAACATACCAAGGCTTCTGTTTCAACGACATATTGTTGTATATAAACACTTAAAATCTTTAATCTAAGAAACACACCAAGGCTTCTGTTTCACCAACATATTGTTGTATATAAACATTTAAACACTTTAATCTAAGTAACACACCAAGGCTTCTGTTTCAACAACTTATTGTTGTATATTAACACTTAAACACTTTTATCTAAGAAATATACCAAGGCTTCTGTGTCGACAACATATTGTTGTATATAAACACTTAAACACTTTAATCTAAGTAACACGCCAATGATTCTGTATCAACAATTTATTGTTGTATATTAACACTTAAACACTTTAATCTAAGAAACATACCAAGGCTTCTGTTTCAACAACATATTGTTGTATATATACACTTAAACACTTTAATCTAAGAAACCTACCAAGGCTTCCGTTTCAACATCATCAACACTTAAACACTTTAATCTTAGTAACACGCCAATGCTTCTGTATCAACAACTTATTGTTGTATATTAACACTTAAACACTTTAATCTAAGAAACATACCAAGGCTTCTGTTTCAACGACATATTGTTGTATATTAACACTTAAACACTTTGATCTAAGAAACATACCAAGGCTTCTGTTTCAACGACATATTGTTGTATATATACGTTTAAACACTTTAATCTAAGAAACATATCAAGGCTTCTGTTTCATCAACATATTGTTGTATATAAACATTTAAACACTTTAATCTAAGTTATACGCCAATGATTCTGTATCAACAACTTATTGTTGTATATTAACACTAAAACACTTTGATCTACGAAACATACCAAGGTTTCTGTTTCAACAACATATTGTTGTATATTAACACTAAAACACTTTGATCTACGAAACATACCAAGGTTTCTGTTTCAACAACATATTGTTGTATATATACACTTAAACACTTTAATCTAAGAAACATACCAAGGCTGCTGTTTCACCAACATATTGTTGTATATTAACACTTAAACACTTTAATCTAAGAAACATTCCAAGGCTTCTGTTTCAACGACATATTGTTGTATATATACATTGAAACACTTTAATCTAAGAAACATACCAAGGCTTCTGTTTCACCAACATATTGTTGTATATAAACATTTAAACACTTTAATCTAAGAAACATACCAAGGCTTCTGTTTCAACAAAGTATTGTTGTATATATACACTTAAACACATTAATCTTAGAAACATACCAAGGCTTCTGTTTCAACAACATATTGTTGTATATAAACACTTAAACACTTAAATCTAAGAAACACGCCAATGCTTCTGTATCAACAACTTATTGTTGTATATTAACAATTAAACACTTTAATCTAAGAAACACACCAAGGCTTCTGTTTCAACGACATATTGTTGTATATATACACTTAAACACTTTAATCTAAGAAACATACCAAAGCTTCTGTTTCAACAACATATTGTTGTATATATATATACCCACTTAAACACTTTAATCTAAGAAACATACCAAGGCTTCGTTTTCAACGACATATTGTTGTATATATACACTTCAACACTTTAATCTAAGAAACATACCAAGGCTTCTGTTTCAACAACATATTGTTGTATATATACACTTAAACATTTTAATCTAAGAAACATACCATGGCTTCTGTTTCCACGACATATTGTTGTATATATACACTTAAACACTTTAATCTAAGGAACATACCAAGGCTTCTGTTTCAACAACACATTGTTGTATATAAACACTTAAACACTTTAATCTAAGAAACACACCAAAGCTTCTGTTTCAACAACATATTGTTGTATATATACACTTAAACACTTTAATCTAAGAAACATACCAAGGCTTCTGTTTCAACAACATATTGTTGTATATCAACACTTAAAATCTTTAATCTAAGAAACATACCAAGGCTTCTGTTTCAACAACATTTTACTTAAAACACACAACTTAATTTGGTGAAATTTAGACTGGTGTTTATCTACACACACTTTTACTGGAACCAGTCTAAAATCATGATCTTCTAACTGCTTATCTTAGATTTCAGATTTTAAGTATTTAGGTATATATTAGTGAAACAAGCGCCAGGTGAACATGATTTTAGACTGGCTCCAGACAAAAATGCCTATTGCTTTATTTACAGTGATTAAAGAATTTATAGATATAAATAGTCTGTCAACACTCACATAAGTTTTTTAGTATTGAAGTGAAACTTAAATTGTTGGTAAACAGACGCTTAGTAAGATCTCAGAAAAGAGTTATAGGGACACATGATAATATCAATTTTACTTTGCTGATGTGTTGGTTTAAATAAAATATACTCTAAACAGACACGTGTCAAATATACTGTAAATAAACACGTGTCAAATATACTGTATATAGACACGTGTCACGTATACTGTAAATAGACACGTGTCACATATATTACAAATAGACACGTGTCAATGTAAATACACATTAACATAAGTATGTTTCTAAAAATGAGTGTTTAACCTCGTTTTACAACAAATGGAAACGCTTCAATTTTCAAAATTTTGTCGCTCTTATTTGTTCAAACAGCCTTCAAAATAATTCAATTATTAAGTTCGTTCTTAATTATTGAGAAGTTCGTCATCATTGCGCCTGCGTACTTAGCATTGCACAGACTCTGCCCTTGATTCAATACTGAACGAGTCATGTACAAACTACAAAGCCGCGCTAGCTATGTTTAGAAATGGCCTTAGCAAACATCAAGTTTAAAACGTCAATCATCTCAGCTTTCATCGTAGCTCCGCCCGGAGTCAGACAAATGACGGTCATTCCCGTGGGGTTTCTTAATTGTTAAATTTTTACTAAATGAACACTTACTATAACTTATATATCTATGAAATTACATTACCCTAGTATGTGTGCACACCGTCCATATTTGTTTCTACTTTGACATCAGGAATAACTCTTATGAATGGATTATTTTCAGTAATTTCGTGGTAATATACGACAGCAAGAATTATGCATATTTATTTTCAACGGTCTGTATCGGTAAAATACAGAAAAAATCAAAAGATACATCACTTTGTATATTCACGAGATTTTTTAATATATTCAAAACTAGTGTGAGGACACTTTCTTTGTAAACATGGTAATATTTATTTAAACACGAAGTACCATAATATTTATACTGGAACATTGATATCGTTATACGTTCATAAACGTTGATTTAAATTCGACCTTTATTACTATTGAGGGTCTTGTCACATTTTATATTTATTACCATGATACAGTCCAGACAATACAAATTCTCTACTGACTTATATACAGCGTATATACTGGCTTATAGTTAAGTCAACGTAAATATGAATGTTCCTCTCAAAACATAGCTGATACCTTATCGTTAGAAGAATATGGTGGATTGCCTTGATGTATTACATATATACCAAATTGTATCAAATATTGGATACGACTTGTTCGCCGGTCGAACATGTCCAAAAACATGGCAATAACATGCTTAAGCTATCGGACGATATTAGAATAACATATATAGGCCCCTTTTATAAAAATGTTACTATTGTTGCATGATGGTTTTGGATATGTGTTGATTTCGCAAGATATTGGCAATATGACGTACATTCGCTCAAAACACGCATTAAAGATGTGCTGATGTAAAAAGCTCATCGCAAGCCCACTATCATTATTTCTCAATATTGATTGTCATATCTTTTAAGAAAAAACAGTGTCAAACTTTTGGTGCTCAAGAAATGAATTAATGACAGCAAAAGGAAGAAATGCTGTAATTGATAACCGTCTTAAATTCTTAGATAAGATTTTTTCTACATTTTCGTAACAGTTTTAACTGCAGTGTAAAATAAATGCATTAGACGGAGAACATGCAATAAGAGCATGTTAATATATTAGAATGTAAACTGAAATTATATAAGGAACTAATATTGTTTAAATATAAATCATAGAAATGATTGAATGAAATCGTAGAATTGACTTCTGATGTAAATAATGTATTAAAATGAAACCATAAACATAATCGTATGTAATTATAACTTGATTATATGTAATTATTTAAAATTGAAATCATTGAAAAGTTATATGTAGATATTATAACTGAAACCATAGAAACAAAGAGGCCTTTATTACTAAATATACTATGTATATGTGTATGACCATAATAATACCGTTCAGTTGTGATTTTATGTTTTATTCACTATCTAGGCGAAGCTTATATACATGTATATTCAACTTTGACGTTTTAACTAGACATTTGTACTTTTATTTTAGGTTATACCACGTGTTAAAAGTTAAGATAATGTAAACGTTTTTATGAGAGTTATAGCTTGCTATCTTTCAATAAAATAGTAAATCTAAGTTTGGAAAAGTAAAATAAAATCTTTAAAATACAACATCGAAACATACTGTTCACGTGGCACACATGTTGCATGCTACATTCATAATGCATACACGCAATGACGTAATATTTTACCCTTTGTTTAACTGTTTTTAAATAAATGATATTTTACTAAATACATTTTAGTGTATGTTACTTCGACGTAAACTGCCCAAACTATCTATCGTTTTTGACCACAATCGCATCATTTTTTAGATATTTGCCAGGGGAATAGTATTAATCACCAGAACTGCATTAATATTCTCCACTCCAGCCCCCAAAACAAGACCACTTGCGAGGCATTATACCGAAGGATGACGGAATTGGCCGAGTATATAAGATAGAAAGAGTCTTGTTACATGAGATATTAATTTGAAAAGTGGATGTGCAATAAGTTCAAACATCCAACATGCAGAAGGATGCAGAATGATAGTGTCATAATCGTTTTAATCAACATCTGTAATATATTTACAGATTTCATTTTGAGATTCCTTGTATTCAATAATTTTAAATATTTGGCAATAAAATAATGAAGCCATTTTATTTACTTATATTACAGAGTATACTCATTAATAGTAGTTCGCTACATTGTTTTTATATTTTTTATATATTTAATGCTATTTTATACGACTTTTAATAGATTCAATGTTATTTTTATATGTATTTTAACATATTCCATGCTATTTTATACGAATTTTAATAGATCCAATGTTATTTTATACGTATTTAAAAAGATTTCATGCTATTTTATACGAATTTTAATATATCTTATTATATTTTATATGAATATTAATATATTCAATGTTATTTTATACGTATTTTAACATATTTCATGCTATTTTATACGAATTTTAATATATTCAATGTTATTTTATACGTATTTTAACAGATTTTATGCTATTTTATACGAATTATAATAGATCCAATGTTATCTTATACGAATTTTGATTTATTTTATGCTATTAAATATGAATTTTATTTGATTTAATGCTATTTTATATGAAATTCATTACACTTATGCTATTTTATATAAATTTTAATATTTCTGATGCTATTTTAATACAATATGGGTGGGTATCTAATCAACATCCCACATAGTATAGAAACAAACAACTTACGGAAGGCAAATTGATACAGAGTTAATCTTTTTTCTAGATATTAAATAAAAGAAAATATTTGACTTACATATCTTGGTGACTGGTCAAGAAAGAAAATGAGCTCTTCTTTAAAAACTAATTAGCTTACTTTTACAACGAAATAATGGAACATCTCAAAATGTCGAGCTTCGCAATAAATGCTTGAAAGGCTTATTCTAATGCATAGGCAGGCGCGTAGCGAGATATACTTAGATACTCAGCTGAGTAATATACGAAACCAAAGCCTAAATATTGAAAATACTAAAATGTCGAAAGAAGCAACAGAAATGTAACAGGATGGGGTTACAAATAGGTTCATAAAAGTGTCAGCATGAACTGTTCCGTGCATAAAGCAACAGTGTCCACTGTGTCCTTTATGTAAAACACCAACCTAAGTTCGAGTGTGCAGTCCGGGCCAATATATTTTAAGTTATTTTAAATTTTTTTAATTAAAAGAAGCGTAACGATTGAAGAAATCACCATTTCTACTTCTATTTCTAAAATATATGGTGGATTCCCACCAGCGGAAGTGGAACCACCTTCGCTCACCATGCCCTGAGTAACTTGCAAAGTTGTCACGCTTCGCTCCTGACAGGTCGTTTTTTGTAAAGGACGAGCAGATCGTTATGAATTCCTCCTTTTTGAGATAGTTTAATAGTTTATTAAGTGAATAATAAAAATAATAAGCTTAACGTATGACTTTGAATTTTAGTAAGATTCTTTAAAAAACCAATTAATCAATTTTACCGATTTGATAATATTAATTGCTGTTGGTCCCACGTTTTCCTCTAGTATACGTTTGGAAAACTATGTAGTAAAACCGCTAATTACGTAGAAGAAATTTAATGGAATTCTTTAACTCAAATCAATTTTTACGGCACAGCATATGTTATTATTGGCGGACAGCAATAAAGAAGCATTAATTTTTATTTTTTTTTGCTATATGCTACATTGTGGTAAAACTCGGTTGTTCCTTGCCATACTATCGTTTAGTTAATGTATTTGACTATCTTAAAAACGCTATAAGTATCTGGTTTACGAATGCTAAAGGGATTTATTAATATAAGGACTCACACCACTATTATCTTCCTTGAGTACTCCGGATCTACAGATGAAGTCGGTAGAAATAAAACTTTAGTTGTATTTCTCTTCTGTTATCAAGGTTTTGCATTTCAGCCGTTTATGTTTCCCAACTCTATGATAAATGGTCAGAAGTTCAGAAGTCGTTTATACCATCAATTTCATAACATTACCATTACTTCAAATTATTAAAATAACCCACAAGATATCTTGACTTTTGTCCCCCGCGTTTCGAAAAGGGAAATACACTAATTTAGGATTGGTCCGTCCGTCTGTCCGTACAGCTGTCTGTCCGTCACACTTTTAATTTCCGTGCATTAACTTAAGAATGCATGAATCAAATCTTTTGGAATTTTGATACAATGTGTATAATGATAAAACACAGGCTAAGTTCGATTTAATGGGTTGTGGTATTTGTCGTTTTACAGCTCCTTTAATTTGTAAAGAATCGTGTTTTTAATTCATTTGTTAGTGACAATGACGAGTATTCTGTTCAAATGAAGGCGTGTACGTGAACACAGTCATGTTTTGTTTTTTGTTGTTGTCAATGACGAGTATTCTGTTCACATGGAGGAGTGTACGTGAATACAGTGATGTGTTGTTTAATTTATTTGTTGTTGACAATGACGAGTATTCTGTTCACATGGAGGCGTGTGCGTGAACACAGTGATGTGTTGTTTTATTTATTTGTTGGTGACAATTACGAGTATTATATTCACATGAAGGCGTGTGCGTGAACACAGTGATGTGTTGTTTTATTTATTTGTTGGTGACAATGATGATTATTCTGTTCACACGGAGGCGTGTACGTGAACACAGTGATGTGTTGTTTTATTTATTTGTTATTGACAATGATGATTATTCTGTTCACATGGAAGCGTGTACGTGAACACAGTGATGTGTTGTTTTATTTATTTGTTATTGACAATGACGAGTATTCTGTTCACATGAAGGCGTGTGCGTGAACACAGTGATGTGTTGTTTTATTTATTTGTTGGTGACAATGATGATTATTCTGCTCACATGAAGGAGTGTACGTGAACACAGTGATGTGTTGTTTTATTTATTTGTTGGTGACAATGACGAGTATTCTGTTCACATGAAGGAGTGTACGTGAACACTGTGCTGTGATGTGTTGTTTTATTTATTTGTTGGTGACAATGACGAGTATTCTGTTCACATGGAGGAATGAACATGAACACAGTGATGTGTTGTTTTATTTATTTGTTGGTGACAATGTCGAGTATTCTGATCACATGGAAGAGTGTACGTGAACACAGTGATGTGTTGTTTTATTTGTTGGTGACAATGACGAGTATTTTGTTGACATGGAGGCGTGTACCTGAACACAGTGATGTGTTGTTTTATTTATTTATTGGTAACACTGACGAGTATTTTGTTGACATGGAGGAGTGAACGTGAACACAGTGATGTGTTGTTTTATTTATTTGTTGGTGACAATGACGAGTATTCTGGTCACATGGAAGAGTGTACGTGAACACAGTGATGTGTTGTTTTATTTGTTGGTGACAATGACGAGTATTTTGTTGACATGGAGGCGTGTTCCTGAACACAGTGATGTGTTGTTTTATTTATTTATTGGTAACACTGACGAGTATTCTGTTGACATGGAAGCGTGTACGTTAACACAGTGATGTGGTGTTTTATTTGTTGGTGACAATGACGAGTATTATGGTCACATGGAGGCGTGTACCTGAACACAGTGATCTGTTGTTTTATTTGTTGGTGACAATGACGAGTATTCTGTTGACATGGAGGCGTGTACCTGAACACAGTGATCTGTTGTTTCTTTTTTGCTATTACTATGCTAGTAAATAAAATATATGAAAGATATATCAATGTCGAAAAGTGGAAATGGTTTAAGTGTGGGTTATTTACATGTACACCAGATGTTCGGTTGACGTTCACTTTGTGATAAATACAGAATTGGTGCGTATAATAAAAATACGATATGCATACTGATTAGATATAGGGTTTGTGCTATATAGAGTATTACTATTGCAAAACAATTTCCGCATTAATATCTAGATAGCGGACACACAAACTACAACACTTTTTTGGTGTTTATTATGGTGTCCCGTTGGGGGCCATCTGGCATATTTATTGAATCAAAAAAAGTTGAAACATCAAAACAACAAAACTACGATGGTGAAATATCGGAACAACGAAACAATGCTAGTGAAAATTCGAAACTATAACCATCGGTGATTTTTTTAATTCGTTTTTTCACCATCTTATTTTCGATGTTTCGACTTCAAATAAAATAACAAATATACCGCGTGGCTTCAATAAGACACCGTAGTTTATCCTTATTATTCCATGATATAAATGGTAATAACAATGTACCATTGTTCTGAGTTATGTGACGATACGTATTTCAAGTTATTGCTTATTTATTACAAAAGTTCGATTCAAACAAACCAAACCAACATCATATTACATTAAACCATTTAAAACGCGTGAACATAATATTCTTAATGCAGACAACTTAATTAGGAAAGATTCTTTTAGTAATATCATTATTAAATTTCCATTTATGATATTCATGTTTGTGTTGATATTCTATGCAATAAACAATATAAATACAATATATACGCATAATATATTGATAAATATCAGTTTGTAATACGGAACATCGTATCACAATGCAGAAATCCTGTATAAACAGGGTTGTATTGTTTAAGGTATAGAGTTAGTAAATAGAATTACTCAACCAGCCATTAATGGTAATTATGATAAAATCTTTGTAAGAACAAATCATAACAATGTTTTATTTTAGATACACAGTTAAACCTGTCTTGAGCAGCCAGTTGTTGTTTAATGCAGGTTTATTTGTTCTGGAAGCATATAAATAGGAAATAACAAATGTGGCTGCTTAAGATAAGTGATTGCTTAATAGAGGTGACAGCTTACACAGGTTTGACTGTATATATTTAGTTAAAAAACCAACATAATGTTCGATGCCTCTTATTTAAACTATTATTTTGCTATCTTGTTAAATAAATTCAATAAAAGACTGCCTATAAAGGTAGGGAACAACACTTTAACATTATACATACATAATGTTTCCTTATCTAAGTAAAGCGCTATGGCATTATTCCTTATCAAAACCTTACTCCATAATAACTGTATCAGTAGATATAACACTTTTTGACCGTGATTTATTGCTCTGCACAAGTAGATACACTTCTTTTTGACCGTCGTGAATTTGCTGCACTCTACCGGTCACACGCCACAGTTATGTTGTAGTTGATAATATCATATCACCCTGCCTTCGTTACAGACACACATGCACATTGTCAATAACTAAACAATAAATGTGCATTTCCAATAAATTGACGTTAAATACCCCATATACCAAAACATAAATAGTTTAACCCAAGGAAGTGAACGCTCCAGATATCAGTTTCCCAACATATTCCCCATTCACGATCAGGTCATAAAAACTGCCACAAACTCCAACACTGTGGGCACAGATCACTCCTGAAACAACCATGGTCAATGTGCTAACACGACTATCTTTTGTTAACCGGAACATTAGGTGCAAGTATCTCAGGTCTTCAGGAAACAACCTTGTCCGTCCACTTGTCGAGAATGCTTTCCCAGTATGGAACTCTAATACAACAAAAGGGTACTGGCACGCTCTAGGACAGAGACATGCAGCAGCCTGACGGTAGTCTGTAGAACGGACTCTACCGATTGGGCTCGTTACGTAAAAGGGAAAGTTTGAATACGTCACAATTTAGTGAACGTTAAATATATATGCATCATGGGACATGCATGGAATGCCCTGCTTCTTTGATTGGGGAGGGGGTGGGGGGATGGTAATAAACCTGCTTCTGGAGATATTAAGTTCTGGGCTAATCCTGACGGACACGACACTCATTACCTATCAATACGTAATATATACCGTATGTTCTCATAGCTAGACGGAACTCTTAATCCACGGCTAAATTGCAGAACTAATGACTCCATATATACACAGCATCTCATGTAAATCCTCAGATAGTCCGATGACCGATGATCTTTTCATCAGACAAATCCCCCCATAAGGGTTATAAATACACCGCCCCACCCCTCTATTGCGGGAACTGACTGCTCTCCAGTATCGCGAAAATATATGTCATTTTAAAATCGGCAGTTAGCACAGTCACCTATTTCATGCGTATATTAAATCCATGCTATTTATATCTTACTCTGACATTTAACCATTTTATCTGTTATCTTCACTTACTTGCCGTTAAGAATCTGCGTTTTCACACCTGCACATGTCCCAAGCATGTTTGCTATTTTTTCTCTACTCGTACTTTAAATGTACTTTACTACTACTGCTACTACTACTGCAGCAGCTGCTGTTGTTACTTCTACTATAATACTACTGCTACTACTACTGCTGCTGCTGCTGCTGTTACTACTACTACTACTAATAATAATAACACTACTACTACTTCTATTACTACTACTACTACTTCTATTACTTTTATTACAGTACTACAATTATTACCACTTAGACTACTATCACCACTACTATTACTGCTGATACTTTGACCATATGGACGCTACCACTACCACGACCACCTAAACCACTATTGCTACTACACTCCCAATCATTAATGCTTAATATCAAGGTACTCCGTGGACGAATGGTCTAAGGCGCCGTCTCAATATCACTTCCAAAAACATTATGTGAGAAAGTTTGCCAGTTACTTGCGGAAGGACAGTGGTTCTACTCAGTCTGAGGTATTCCCCTACCAGTAAAACTGGTGATGGTATATATAACCTGAAATGTGTTGAAAATGGTGTTAAACCACATTAAACATACTTAATACTAGTACCACACAACAACATAAAACAAAAAGATATAAACTTACTTCAGTGTCTATTCCTGCCTTATTTGAAACACATCCTATAATACGAACACTTCGTCTTATCTGTTTATAAATGTCATAAAATATTTTAAATGCAGACAGCGCATATCTTATTGTTCAAGATAGCTGGCAGGATGTGAAATACATAGAATTACCTGATAACCTTTGGGCGATACAGTTCAAATAAAGCGATGAATGACAAACGTTTATATGTAAATATTTAACTGACAAATCCATTCAAATCCACATATTGAAAGGAACTGGTGGGATAAGGAAGTAAACTTCAATAGAGTCTGATTTAAATATCCTGCACAAAATAAGTTAAGGACCATGTACTAGTAAATTATTTGACATGAATGCTACATTAAATGGGTATATGTATGGTTTAAAAAAAAAGTTTGGAGCTGCTCTGATACTTTATGTCAACAGAATGCTATAACAAATATGGGCAATATATTCGAAAAGCATATTAACTCTAAAATATGTTTTTAATTTACATTATTAAAAAATAAACGGATATGTAGAAAATAACAGACTTTTCCCTTATCTTTTTTTTTTAAAATGCATTGTTTTCTTCTTTAAAGGTTATAATTTATCAATTTAAGAGTGAATACTGTTCTATTAACATCAAGCTCATACTTGTAAAAACTTTTCACAACACACAGGTTAATCCTCCGATTGTCAAAAATGTTTGTGTGAAAAAATCAGATATGATGTTTTGTTTTAAAATTCTCTAAATATTACATCATGCATCAGATTATTTTTTAAGTTCACATAATTGTTGCGCATATGATACAAGAAAACTATTTTTGAGTTAGAAATGCTTTTTATAAAAAAAAAAATACAACAACATCTATCTATTTTTAACATAAAATATTATTAAAGAATAACTTAGCAAGGTTTAGAAAACCGTTTTCAGTTACTTTTTCTAGGTATGTCTGCAGAACGGTTTGAATACTAACCCAGTAGAATTTATAAATGGCATGACCCTAAACTTATTTGTTTTAGTATATATACACAAAGGGTTAAATATGTATAAAAGAAGATTTAATCCTGTATGATATAATGAGAGCATTCAAAGTGACATGTATTTAAGATAATAAAAAGACAAACTTATTCTATTAATAACTAAAAAACTAAAATCCCAGAAGTCATTGTGAATTACGGATCATGACAATTTTAATGCTTTGTTTAATCGCCAGACAATAGTCACGGCACACTCGTGTAATTATCTAAGTTGCATATTAGATATACTGATCAGTGAATATATATTTAAATCATGATTTATTCACGTGTAATCGGCTATACACGGAAGTTGATGAAATTTCGTGGAAATGTCATTCAAGTTTTTGTTATTTTTTGTGGGGGTGTGGGGTTTTGCATTTTTTAAAATAAACATATTTTAAATTAGTGACTGGTTGTGCCGCTTTAATATTAAGATAATTACACGAGGTGCCGTGACTATTTGCATATGTCCATATATGCATTTATATATTTGCACATATCTAGCGACTGATCTAATACCGAAAAATTACGGAATTGGTCGAGAAAATACGATTGAATCGTAAATTTTTTGATAAAATCTGCCCTTCAAAACAAGTTTCGTGAAAATGCCATTCTAAAAATTTACGATTCAATCGTATTTTCTCGACCAATTCCGTAATTTTTCGGTATTAGATCAGTCGCTAGATATGTTCAAATATATAAATGCATATATGGACATTTGCAAATAGAAACAAATGATACTCAAGCATTTAGAACTAGACATTAAACATTAGGATTTTTTAACTTTTCATTTAGAATTAAGAAATAGGAATAAAGAATTTAACATTAATCATGTTCAGTTGAACAGCCATAACTTACAATTAAGTATTTTACCAAAAGGATTTTGACCCCGTAGGCTTTTCATATAAATCTGTTGAAAGCATGTTATAAATATTTTTTTATGTATTTTGAATAGATTGAAACCAGTCTCTTCAACCAATATTGGATAATATTCAGATGTTGTTGACAATGGGTTTTCTATTATGCGTGACGATTCACCTGCAGCTAATCTTATTGATGTTGGTGTGCTTCATTCACCTCAAGATGTCATATAACATTACATGTCGTTGATAGAATACTTTTGACAGGTGACGGCCATGCTTGAGATTAAAAAAAAAAAAAAAAATACGTTATCACTTTGGGTAGACATATAGATGCCGAAGAGTATTATGTATAAGTTCCTCATAATTCATGGAAACGCATATCCGAATACTGGAGTGTTATTCGCCAACCATTATTAAGAGAATTTCAGACTTGAACTCAAAAATGTAAAACACACACTGAGATACCATTTCTTAATCAAAATTTGCCAGCAATTAAAGTAAAATAAACTCTCACAATTGTACTATCAATCGTGGTAAACTAGATGTATCAGGTCGAAATTTGGATTTTCAAACTTAAGTCTAAGAATATTCCCAAGAATGATTGGTCAGAACGTCCCCAGTTCACTGACGTCCAAGGACACAAACTGTTAGATTTGTGAATATTTACAACATTAACATTGGTAACAGGGTCATTAGGTGAAACTGGTCTTTAATTTATGCTAAATTATGACAACTCTTTTTAAATAAAATGTAAACCTTTACACATTTCTAAGAACATTTCCAAGCACTTTCTCCTAGAGATCCGTTACAGCTTCTTGACAATTACAACAGCGTTCCCTTGCATATTTCTTTAGGTTGTTTACTCTATTTGTTAACTGTTTATACAAAGAACAATCTTTTATTTAACTTAAACTGGTAGCTGTCGTCTCTGTCTGTCTCTTTGTTTGTAACTTTTCGTATTTGTGAATCGTAACACAGTTTGTCAGCAAAACGTTAAGTGTCTAAGTACAAATTGATTATTGTCATGTAAAAATAATGTTCATAGATATATCTTTTGACAAAAGTGTTTTATTTAAATTACCACGTGTCCCTTAAAGAGAATACACGCTGTAATGTTTGATATTTGAAAGTATGTTTTACTAAGAGAATAGAACATTAATTTCAATTAACATAGTAAGACAAACATCGGATAACGATTTCTAGGATACACAAAAATAACGAAATCAAGACGGTAGCAGACCTGGTTTTTATTGTATTTGTTCATTTAGTGTATAGTAATAAAATGCTAGTATGCTAAATATGTCACTTTTTATTACGAACAATGTGAGTTGAATTTTATTTTCGAATAGTTTTTTATTTGAAGAAACCAAATATAATTACATTATTGAGATACACTACAGCGTTGTTTTGACGGTCATAAAGCTCGTATGCGTGCTGCTGTGGGTGTATTTAGTAGCTGATATAATAAAAAGGAAGATATTATATCCACAAAAACGCACATGTTGCATATTCCTGTTTAAGGGGGCAATAACATGTTCAGGATCGCGCCTCCTGGCACCAGCTTCAATGGCGCGCTATTTTCAAGCAAACAAAGTCACATTATTCAAATTAATATGTATGTAATCTTATTTACGAACACGTTTATTGGATACATTTCTAATGGTCTAACATCATGCTTTTTTATCGAGTGCCTAGTCCAGTGTTTGAGCACAAGATCCAATATCGAACTCGAGATGTCGTAGTTTTGATCATACGCGCCATGGCTATGTGTGGAGTCCTCGAGTAAGACACTTTATCCGTCTGTACTGGTTCTGTAAGGAATAATTTGAGTGTGATTTAACTAGGTTGTAAGTACTTGTTTCACAATCGATGTACAAAATAAATAAGTCCAATGATCTTACAGTAACTTCTTTTTTTGTCAGATTTTACTGTACTACTCGCTTGCTCAATAAACTTTATGTAAGAAAGTTTCCAATTATTTGCGGTAGGACGATGCTTCTACTAGACTAAATCAGGCTGAGGTTTTCCTCCATCAGTAAAACATGATGTGCCATATATAACCTGAAATGTGTTGAAAATGGCCTAAAACTCCATTCAAAATAAAAATTGTACCATATTTTAATGATACTTGACCACACACATGTTAAGCTGACCGATGTAATAAGGTCTGATAATGACGAGTAATGAACTATGCAAAAACCTGCATGAAGTGGAAAAACCGTATATTACACATATCATGTTGAGAATGGCATTAAACTCCTTTCTGAAAATTCGTCCCAACCAGGAATTTATTGGTTCTAGTATCATTAGTTTAAAATAATAAAGTACACTCAAGTAAACGAAGAGATGTAAAAAACGCAAGATATCTAACACAAGTTATTTACGTGAGATAAATTTAATAAATTGGAGCCTCATGAAGGAATTGGTGACCCCTTTCCATTTGCATGTAAGTCCCCTCTTAATCAGGCGGTGTTGTGTTTTTACATTAATTCTTAGTTCATCCTACAATATCACAAATATAAGCTTTACAGTGCTAATGATACGACAGAAAATATATTATATTTGCCCTGACGAAGCTTTATATTTGATAATATATAAAAAAAACTATAACATATCCGCTATACATAGGTGTAAGCGACATCAAAATGGGTGTATATTAATAGATTTCATCTTTAAAGCTTAAAAAATATGCGAAAGCAGTGCGGACGAAATGCTCACTAAAACTCTGCAGCCGTGATATAATGTGAACTAAGCACTAAGTCCCGAGACAAATTCATTGCTTTAGACTTAATTATACGCTTGACACTAATTGTGTAATTAATTTAAAGCCTGTTCCGATAGCTGTCTGTAATCTTATTTTATATTGATTGTCCAATTTTTTCCAAACAAAGATCCGACAACGTTTTTATTTCCAGATACTCTAACGGGTGACGAATGTGACGTAAACAGACTGGTTTTCGGTCTAAAATTGTTGACACATAATGCATTGACGGGTTTTATTGTATTTATTTCTAAATTCGCCTAATTATACAAAAAAATCATGCTTGTGTGAACGTTATTGTTTTTTCTCTCATTTAAAAATTAAGTCAGACTATAAGTTGACAAGAACGTGCGTTTATGCAGGCAGGAAACCTTCAACGTAATTACTTGAATTAAGTGACGGGTTATTTGTAACTGTGACGACGTGTAGAAAGAACATCAATCAGAAAAAAACTGTTTACTGTACGTCGTAAGACCCAGAAAGATAATATAACTAGGTGACCATAGTGCAAAACGTGAACAATAAGATAACATAACTTGGTGACCATAGTGCATAACATGAAAATAGGATACTAATGGTTCGTTCTAAGAATAGATTGACACGTGACATGTAAGTATAGCTATCCATCCTACAGCCGGGGTAATTTCTAAGAGATAAAAAGTCATCTGGCTTATATGTAGTATAATATGATTTTCCGGAAATGAATAAGTCACTTGATTATTGATTTTATTGATTAGCACATGCTATAAATAGATTAATTTACAATATATTCAATAGTTTATATTTAATAAAACTAACAAAGCTGCGTTTAGCATATTTAAACAACAACACGTATTGTTGTCTGGTTCTCTAAAATGATCGAGTACTACAGTTTGGGCTAATTTGAGGTTGAGCCAGTATCTAGGAGAGTTAGCAATCGCTTAACCGAACTGAACGCAGCCTGAGCATATTTTAACATGATGAGATGCGAATATTTCTAGCGTTAGTTATAGACATTATTACGTCATTACCAGGATTATAAACAAACCCTGATACTGTTTAGGGTTTGAAGTTACGTGGACATAAACGAACACATGCTCAATTAGCGTTTATAAATTGTGAAGAGTCAAAAAGGGACAAAACTCTGTCAGATAGTGGTCTTTGTTTAAGACAGAGTTTTTCTCGCATATTGGATACGGCTTTCTGTTAGTTTACCAGTGTCAGATATTTCTATTGCAACATAGGACCGAGATAAATTTCTCCCATTGTAACGTAGGAACAATCTATGACTTAACGTATAAAAATACATGACGTAAATTATATGGTTTGTTGTCTTAACAGCAATCACGTTAAAAGATAATGATGGATTTAATTAAAGGAATTATTAAATATGTTAGGTATCCAAGAACAAAAAGTTCCCGACTTTCTTGGATCAGATTGTTAACTCATTCCCGTGGGATAACAGTTTTCGTATTTATAGTCTATTTCTGTGTAACATCAACATGTAGTGAAAAAAACGAGTTAAATAAAAATTGCCGTATGTGGTATGTTTCTTAATTTACTTGATTAAACTATTTGGTAAAACAGAACTGTTCGAAGGAATTCTATGTATGTCCCAAAATTCAAAGCTATTTAATGCTTACCAAACGATGACGTCATTCCACTTCTCCAAAGGTAGCTGACCAATCAATATGTCCAAATTCCATTGCTATGGTATTGATTAAAGGAGGAGAGTTGGGTCCGTTCTAAAGTCTATTTCGAAAAAGCCTCACTCACAGCAAAACAAATATCCCTCCCTCGGGACGAATATTTTTACTCCTAGCATCACAGACACCATACAGGCACTGAGTTTGTTATCAAAGCATGGTTAATTAATTTTTAATATGCTGTATTTTTATTAACATACTTATTATATCCTCTTTTGCAGGTACAAACATAAGAATATGTATCACCAATATGAGATGTAGCATCCAAAAGACCCGGTTACCTAACAACACACACATAATCTGTATATAGAATACGTCATCATAAATACAATGCATATACGTGTATAAACAGAAAACGTGACAAAAGTAGTCATCGATTTTGAATCTTCAGAAGCAAACATCGCTTAAAGGAAGTTGAAACCTGGTTGACAGATGTATCCAAACTTGCTAATTGCTTGAATCATATATGTATTATGCAACTTTTAACTTTACTATCATAATACATCTGAGTCCTACTAGCATACTATTTTCCTAACTGTATTATGCTAGTAGCAAGAACTACTTTTTCGCCTTATCTCTTTTTAGATTTGGAGTTATGCAGTATTTGTAAGGACACTTTGGGAAAGAACAATTTTGGCAAAATATATTTTACTTTAACTACACTTGGTAAACTCCAAATATTAAGTTCGATTAACGAACTTTTTCTTTGCTGTAGATGATTCGTCAGCACGTGATCTCGTACTTAAAATTCATCCGCTGACTTCTGTATTTTGTTTAAGAAGAAGTGCAATGACAAAATTTACATGGTAATTGGCTAAGAAGGGCAGCTATAGTTTGGCTTCTGGCGAAAAGAAATGAAAACTTGCCAGATGCTCGCATTTATAACTGTTCTTACACTCGTCTACAGCTGACATTCTGAGCTACTAACCATGTAATTTATTTATCATGTAATTCTTATGTATTTCATCTCATTACTTTACTAGTTCAAATTTTAAAATCAACGATTTCATTTCTTCCATGTAACTATTTAAAAAAAACAGTATGGTTTAAGTTTACATCTGTTTCAGATGTGTTTTGGTTCTCCGTATGTTTGACTGTATGGACAGAATGGCAGTACCGTAACAGTGTTTGTACTTTTTGTTCAAAACGGACGGGCGTATAAAAAACATACATTTAAGGATGTGAATGTGACAAAATGGTCAGTGTTTGGTTTTGTGATAAAAGAAAGTAATAGGCAAGGCGTTTTCAATGTTTAACCTAATAAAATGCATCGTCGAAACCAACAGCTGATTGATTCCGTAGAACATTATGTTCGAGACAATGTTAATACTAAAATATTAAGAACATATATCTTGGGGAATTTCATTATTTCAACATGTGCTTTGTTCATTCCACTTGTGGTTGGATATTTTCACATCGGTTAGTTGTTAGTTACATAAATCTTAATTGTTTTGCATACACTCTTCCACGTATCAAGGTGTCTAAGAAACTGTCGTCTCAAGGCAAAGTACCACCATTGGAAACAGGGAGTGCTTCCGTGGGGTAGTCACATAACGGCGGTTATAAATATTCCTCGTTTCTTCTTCTTTGAAAATGCATTTTCTTTATTTTAACGCTCATTTTTTTATTTGAAAGGCATTATTGATGTATTTTGAACATTTTGAAAGCATTGTCATGCTTGAGTTGTGAATTTAGAAAAATAATTTGGTGCTTGTAATTGAGGTATGAATACATGATTTCGGAAGTCTAATTTCACTTTGTCAACAGTGTACACACTGCGCAGAAAAACCCTCTTATATGACACATGGCCCCTACTTTTTTCCATCATATCTTGGTAGTGCAAAGGTTGACAAACAGTTTTAATGTAAGTTCCACTTCTTTCATTTGGGTCTCTCTCTCTATGAGTGACAAGAATAAAGAACAAAAATCAATGGTAGGGTTATACCTCTAATAGATCATTCTTAATAATGTCTCATGAATATTCATATCTACACCAGAACGAGGTAAGTAGCACATATCTTTTAGCAACACTAGCGTCCACATGGCTTACTTGGATAGTAAATGAGATATAAGTCTGAATATGTGGGAAAGTAGTCACGAATCTCCCACCTCTGAATAAGTGGGGAAGTAGTCATGAAACTATCACCTCTGAATATGTGGGGAAGAAGTCATAACTTTTACACCTCTGAATATGTTGGGAAGTAGTCACCAATCTAGCATCACTGAATATCCGGGGAAGTCATGACTTTTACACCTTTGAATATGTGGGGAAAATGTCATGAATCTCCCACTTCTGAATATGTTGGGAAGATGTCATGAATCTACCACCTCTGAATATGCGGGGAAGTAGTTATGAAGCTCCCACTTCTGAATTTATGGTCAAGAAGTCATGACTTCTTACTTCTGAATATCTGGGGAAGAAGTTACGAATGTTCCACCTCTGAATATGAGGGGAAGTAGTCACGAAACTCCCACCTCTAGTTATGTGGGGAAGTAGTCAGGAATCTCATACATTTGAATGTGTGGGGAAGAAGTTAGGAATATTCCACCTCTGAATATGTGGGGAAGAAGTCAAGATTGGTTCAACTTTGAATTTGTAAGGAAGAAGTCATGACTTTTCTGCCTCTGAATATGTGTGAAAATAGTCATGATGTTCCACCTCTGAATTTTTGGGGAAGAAGTCAGAAATGTTCAACCTCTTAATATGTGGGGAAGTAGTCATGAATCTCCCACCTCTAAATATGTGGGGAAATAATTATGAATCACCCACCCCTGAATATGTAGGGAAGTGGTCATGAATCTCCCACCTCTGAATATGTGGGGAAGTAGTCAGGAATCACACACCTCTGAATTTGTTGGGAAGAAGTCAGGAATGTTCAACCTATGAATATGTGGGGAAGAAGTCATGAATGTTCCATCTCTGAATATTTCAGAAAGTAGTCATGAATCTCCCACCTCTGAATATGTGGGAAAGAAGTCATGAATCTCCCAACTCCTAATTTGTGGGGAAGAAATCATGACTTTTTTACCACTGAATATGTTGGAAAGTCCTCTGAATTTTTGGGGAAGAAGTCATGAATCTCCTACCTCTGAATATGTGGGAAAGTAGTAATGACTCTTCCACCTTTAAATATATGGGAATGTAGTCATGAATCTCCCATATTTGACTATGTGGGGATGAAGTCATGAATCTCCCACCTCTGAATTTGTTGAGAAAAGGTCAGGAATGTTCCAACTCTGAATATGTGGGGACGTAGTCATGAATATCCTACCTCTGAAAATGTCGGGAAGCAGTTATGAATCTCCCAGCCCTGAATTTGTGGGAAAGAAGTCATGATGTTCCACCTCTGAATTTTTGGGGAAGAAGTCAGAAATGTTCAACCTCTTAATATGTGGGGAAGTAGTCATGAATCTCCCACCTCTGAATATGTGGGGAAATAATTATGAATCACCCACCCCTGAGTATGTAGGGAAGTGGTCATGAATCTCCCACCTCTGAATATGTTGGGAAGCAGTTATAAATCTCCCACCCCTGAATAAGTTGGGAATAAGTCATGAATCTTCGACCTCTGAATACATGGGGAAGTATCCATGAATCTTTCACCTCTGAATATGTGGGGAAGTAGTCATGAATCTCCCACCTCTGAATATGTGGTCAAGAAGTCATGCCTTTTTCACTTCTGAATATGTGGGGAAGAAGTCAATAATGTTCCACCTCTGAATATATGGGGAAGAAGTCACGAACCTCCAACCTCTGAATATGTGGGGAAGTAGTCATGAAGTTCATACCTTTGAATTTGTGGGGAAGAAGTCAGGAATATTCCACCTCTGAACATGTGGGGAAGAAGTCATGATTGGTCCACCTTTGAATATGTCGGGAAGTAGCCATGAATATCCCACCTCTGAATATGTGGGAAATAAGTCGTGAATCTCCCACCTCTGAATTTGTGAGAAGAAGTCTTGAGTTTTCCTCCTCTGAAATTGTGGGGAAGTAGTCACGAATATCCAAACTCTGAATATGTGGGAAAGTAGTCATGAATCTCCAATTTCTTAATATGTGGGGAAAAGGTAATAAATTTCCCACCTCTGAATATGTGGGGAAGTAGTCAGGAATCACACACCTCTGAATTTGTTGGGAAGAAGTCAGGAATGTTCAACCTATGAATATGTGGGGAAGAAGTCATGAATGTTCCATCTCTGAATATTTCAGAAAGTAGTCATGAATCTCCCACCTCTGAATATGTGGGAAAGAAGTCATGAATCTCCCACCTCCTAATTTGTGGGGAAGAAATCATGACTTTTTTACCACTGAATATGTTGGAAAGTCCTCTGAATTTTTGGGGAAGAAGTCATGAATCTCCTACCTCTGAATATGTGGGAAAGTAGTAATGACTCTTCCACCTTTAAATATATGGGAATGTAGTCATGAATCTCCCATATTTGACTATGTGGGGATGAAGTCATGAATCTCCCACCTCTGAATTTGTTGAGAAAAGGTCAGGAATGTTCCAACTCTGAATATGTGGGGACGTAGTCATGAATATCCTACCTCTGAAAATGTCGGGAAGCAGTTATGAATCTCCCAGCCCTGAATTTGTGGGAAAGAAGTCATGATGTTCCACCTCTGAATTTTTGGGGAAGAAGTCAGAAATGTTCAACCTCTTAATATGTGGGGAAGTAGTCATGAATCTCCCACCTCTGAATATGTGGGGAAATAATTATGAATCACCCACCCCTGAGTATGTAGGGAAGTGGTCATGAATCTCCCACCTCTGAATATGTTGGGAAGCAGTTATAAATCTCCCACCCCTGAATAAGTTGGGAATAAGTCATGAATCTTCGACCTCTGAATACATGGGGAAGTATCCATGAATCTTTCACCTCTGAATATGTGGGGAAGTAGTCATGAATCTCCCACCTCTGAATATGTGGTCAAGAAGTCATGCCTTTTTCACTTCTGAACAGTGGGGAAGAAGTCAATAATGTTCCACCTCTGAATATATGGGGAAGAAGTCACGAACCTCCAACCTCTGAATATGTGGGGAAGTAGTCATGAAGTTCATACCTTTGAATTTGTGGGGAAGAAGTCAGGAATATTCCACCTCTGAACATGTGGGGAAGAAGTCATGATTGGTCCACCTTTGAATATGTCGGGAAGTAGCCATGAATATCCCACCTCTGAATATGTGGGAAATAAGTCGTGAATCTCCCACCTCTGAATTTGTGAGAAGAAGTCTTGAGTTTTCCTCCTCTGAAATTGTGGGGAAGTAGTCACGAATATCCAAACTCTGAATATGTGGGAAAGTAGTCATGAATCTCCAATTTCTTAATATGTGGGGAAAAGGTAATAAATTTCCCACCTCTGAATATGTGGGGAAGTAGTCAGGAATCACACACCTCTGAATTTGTTGGGAAGAAGTCAGGAATGTTCAACCTATGAATATGTGGGGAAGAAGTCATGAATGTTCCATCTCTGAATATTTCAGAAAGTAGTCATAAATCTCCCACCTCTGAATATGTGGGAAAGAAGTCATGAATCTCCCACCTCCTAATTTGTGGGGAAGAAATCATGACTTTTTTACCACTGAATATGTTGGAAAGTCCTCTGAATTTTTGGGGAAGAAGTCATGAATCTCCTACCTCTGAATATGTGGGAAAGTAGTAATGACTCTTCCACCTTTAAATATATGGGAATGTAGTCATGAATCTCCCATATTTGACTATGTGGGGATGAAGTCATGAATCTCCCACCTCTGAATTTGTTGAGAAAAGGTCAGGAATGTTCCAACTCTGAATATGTGGGGACGTAGTCATGAATATCCTACCTCTGAAAATGTCGGGAAGCAGTTATGAATCTCCCAGCCCTGAATTTGTGGGAAAGAAGTCATGATGTTCCACCTCTGAATTTTTGGGGAAGAAGTCAGAAATGTTCAACCTCTTAATATGTGGGGAAGTAGTCATGAATCTCCCACCTCTGAATATGTGGGGAAATAATTATGAATCACCCACCCCTGAGTATGTAGGGAAGTGGTCATGAATCTCCCACCTCTGAATATGTTGGGAAGCAGTTATAAATCTCCCACCCCTGAATAAGTTGGGAATAAGTCATGAATCTTCGACCTCTGAATACATGGGGAAGTATCCATGAATCTTTCACCTCTGAATATGTGGGGAAGTAGTCATGAATCTCCCACCTCTGAATATGTGGTCAAGAAGTCATGCCTTTTTCACTTCTGAACAGTGGGGAAGAAGTCAATAATGTTCCACCTCTGAATATATGGGGAAGAAGTCACGAACCTCCAACCTCTGAATATGTGGGGAAGTAGTCATGAAGTTCATACCTTTGAATTTGTGGGGAAGAAGTCAGGAATATTCCACCTCTGAACATGTGGGGAAGAAGTCATGATTGGTCCACCTTTGAATATGTCGGGAAGTAGCCATGAATATCCCACCTCTGAATATGTGGGAAATAAGTCGTGAATCTCCCACCTCTGAATTTGTGAGAAGAAGTCTTGAGTTTTCCTCCTCTGAAATTGTGGGGAAGTAGTCACGAATATCCAAACTCTGAATATGTGGGAAAGTAGTCATGAATCTCCAATTTCTTAATATGTGGGGAAAAGGTAATAAATTTCCCACCTCTGAATATGTGGGGAAGTAGTCAGGAATCACACACCTCTGAATTTGTTGGGAAGAAGTCAGGAATGTTCAACCTATGAATATGTGGGGAAGAAGTCATGAATGTTCCATCTCTGAATATTTCAGAAAGTAGTCATAAATCTCCCACCTCTGAATATGTGGGAAAGAAGTCATGAATCTCCCACCTCCTAATTTGTGGGGAAGAAATCATGACTTTTTTACCACTGAATATGTTGGAAAGTCCTCTGAATTTTTGGGGAAGAAGTCATGAATCTCCTACCTCTGAATATGTGGGAAAGTAGTAATGACTCTTCCACCTTTAAATATATGGGAATGTAGTCATGAATCTCCCATATTTGACTATGTGGGGATGAAGTCATGAATCTCCCACCTCTGAATTTGTTGAGAAAAGGTCAGGAATGTTCCAACTCTGAATATGTGGGGACGTAGTCATGAATATCCTACCTCTGAAAATGTCGGGAAGCAGTTATGAATCTCCCAGCCCTGAATTTGTGGGAAAGAAGTCATGATGTTCCACCTCTGAATTTTTGGGGAAGAAGTCAGAAATGTTCAACCTCTTAATATGTGGGGAAGTAGTCATGAATCTCCCACCTCTGAATATGTGGGGAAATAATTATGAATCACCCACCCCTGAGTATGTAGGGAAGTGGTCATGAATCTCCCACCTCTGAATATGTTGGGAAGCAGTTATAAATCTCCCACCCCTGAATAAGTTGGGAATAAGTCATGAATCTTCGACCTCTGAATACATGGGGAAGTATCCATGAATCTTTCACCTCTGAATATGTGGGGAAGTAGTCATGAATCTCCCACCTCTGAATATGTGGTCAAGAAGTCATGCCTTTTTCACTTCTGAATATGTGGGGAAGAAGTCAATAATGTTCCACCTCTGAATATATGGGGAAGAAGTCACGAACCTCCAACCTCTGAATATGTGGGGAAGTAGTCATGAAGTTCATACCTTTGAATTTGTGGGGAAGAAGTCAGGAATATTCCACCTCTGAACATGTGGGGAAGAAGTCATGATTGGTCCACCTTTGAATATGTCGGGAAGTAGCCATGAATATCCCACCTCTGAATATGTGGGAAATAAGTCGTGAATCTCCCACCTCTGAATTTGTGAGAAGAAGTCTTGAGTTTTCCTCCTCTGAAATTGTGGGGAAGTAGTCACGAATATCCAAACTCTGAATATGTGGGAAAGTAGTCATGAATCTCCAATTTCTTAATATGTGGGGAAAAGGTAATAAATTTCCCACCTCTGAATATGTGGGGAAGTAGTCAGGAATCACACACCTCTGAATTTGTTGGGAAGAAGTCAGGAATGTTCAACCTATGAATATGTGGGGAAGAAGTCATGAATGTTCCATCTCTGAATATTTCAGAAAGTAGTCATGAATCTCCCACCTCTGAATATGTGGGAAAGAAGTCATGAATCTCCCAACTCCTAATTTGTGGGGAAGAAATCATGACTTTTTTACCACTGAATATGTTGGAAAGTCTTCTGAATTTTTGGGGAAGAAGTCATGAATCTCCTACCTCTGAATATGTGGGAAAGTAGTAATGACTCTTCCACCTTTAAATATATGGGAATGTAGTCATGAATCTCCCATATTTGACTATGTGGGGATGAAGTCATGAATCTCCCACCTCTGAATTTGTTGAGAAAAGGTCAGGAATGTTCCAACTCTGAATATGTGGGGACGTAGTCATGAATATCCTACCTCTGAAAATGTCGGGAAGCAGTTATGAATCTCCCAGCCCTGAATTTGTGGGAAAGAAGTCATGATGTTCCACCTCTGAATTTTTGGGGAAGAAGTCAGAAATGTTCAACCTCTTAATATGTGGGGAAGTAGTCATGAATCTCCCACCTCTGAATATGTGGGGAAATAATTATGAATCACCCACCCCTGAGTATGTAGGGAAGTGGTCATGAATCTCCCACCTCTGAATATGTTGGGAAGCAGTTATAAATCTCCCACCCCTGAATAAGTTGGGAATAAGTCATGAATCTTCGACCTCTGAATACATGGGGAAGTATCCATGAATCTTTCACCTCTGAATATGTGGGGAAGTAGTCATGAATCTCCCACCTCTGAATATGTGGTCAAGAAGTCATGCCTTTTTCACTTCTGAATATGTGGGGAAGAAGTCAATAATGTTCCACCTCTGAATATATGGGGAAGAAGTCACGAACCTCCAACCTCTGAATATGTGGGGAAGTAGTCATGAAGTTCATACCTTTGAATTTGTGGGGAAGAAGTCAGGAATATTCCACCTCTGAACATGTGGGGAAGAAGTCATGATTGGTCCACCTTTGAATATGTCGGGAAGTAGCCATGAATATCCCACCTCTGAATATGTGGGAAATAAGTCGTGAATCTCCCACCTCTGAATTTGTGAGAAGAAGTCATGAGTTTTCCTCCTCTGAAAATGTGGGGAAGTAGTCACGAATATCCAAACTCTGAATATGTGGGAAAGTAGTCATGAATCTCCAATTTCTTAATATGTGGGGAAAAGGTAATAAATTTCCCACCTCTGAATATGTGGGGAAGTAGTCAGGAATCACACACCTCTGAATTTGTTGGGAAGAAGTCAGGAATGTTCAACCTATGAATATGTGGGGAAGAAGTCATGAATGTTCCATCTCTGAATATTTCAGAAAGTAGTCATGAATCTCCCACCTCTGAATATGTGGGAAAATAGTCATGAATCTCCCACCTCCTAATTTGTGGGGAAGAAATCATGACTTTTTTACCTCTGAATTTTTGGGAAAGAAGTCATGAAGGTTCCACCTCTTAATATGTGGGGAGGTTATCATGAATCTCCCACCTCTGAATATGTGGGGAGAAGTCATGAATCTCCTACCTCTGAATATGTGGGAAAGTAGTAATGACTCTTCCACCTTTAAATATATGGGAATGTAGTCATGAATCTCCCATATTTGACTATGTGGGGATGAAGTCATGAATCTCCCACCTCTGAATTTGTTGAGAAAAGGTCAGGAATGTTCCAACTCTGAATATGTGGGGACGTAGTCATGAATATCCTACCTCTGAAAATGTCGGGAAGCAGTTATGAATCTCCCAGCCCTGAATTTGTGGGAAAAAAGTCATGACTTTTCCACCTCTGAATTTGTGGGGAAGTAGTAATGAATCTTCCATCTCTTAAAATATGGGGATGTAATCATGAGTCTCCAACCTCTGAATATGTGGGGAAGAAGTCATGAGTTTTCAATTCCGAATATGTGGGGAAGTAGTCATGAATCTCCCACCTTTCAATTTGTTGAAAAGTAGTCATGAATCTCCCACCTCTCAAGTCATGAATCTCCCACCTCTGAATATGTGGGGAAGAAGTCATAACTTTTCCACCTCTGAATATGTTGGGAACTAGACATCAATCTAGCATCACTGAATATGTGGGGAAGAAGTCATAACTTTTCCACCTCTGAATATGTTGGGAACTAGACATCAATCTAGCATCACTGAATATCCGGGGAAGAAGTCATGACTTATCTGCCTCTGAATATGTCGGGAAGCAGTCATGACTGATCCACCTCTGAATATGTCGGGAAGCAGTCATGAATATCCCACCTCTGAATATGTGGGAAAGAAGTCGTGAATCTCCCACCTCTGAATTTGTGAGGAAGAAGTCATGACTTTTCTGCCTCTGAATATGTGGGAAAGTAGTCATGATGTTCCACCTCTGAATTTGTGGGGAAAAAGTCAGGAATGTTCAACCTCTAAATATGTTGGGAAGTAGTCATGAATCTCCCACTTCTGAATATGTGGTCAAGAAGTCATGACTTTTCCACTTCTGAATATGTGGGGAAGAAGTCATGAATGTTCCACCTCTTAGTATGTCGAGAAGAAGTCATGAATCTACCACCTCTGAATATTTTGGAAAGTAGTCATGAATCTCAAACCTCAGAATATGTGGGAAAGTAGTCTTGAATCTCCCACATCTGAATTTGTGGGGAAGAAATCAAGAATCTCCCTATTCTGAATATGTGGGAAAGTACTCATAATGTTCGACCTCTGAATATGTGTGAAAGAAGTCAGGATTGTTCAACCTCTACATATGTGGGGAAGAAGTCATGAATCTCCTACCTCTGAATATATGGGAAAGTAGTCATGAATCTCCCACTCATGAATATGTGGGGAAGTAGTCATGAATCTTCCACCTCTGAATATATAGGGAAGTAGTCATGAATCTCCCACTCATGAATATGTGGGGAAGTAGTCATGAATCTCCCACTCATGAATATGTTGGGAAGTAGTCATGAATCCCCCACCTCTGAATATATGGGGAAGTAGTCATGAATCTCCCATTCATGAATATGTGGGGAAGTAGTCATGAATCTCCCACTCATTAATATGTGGGGAAGTAGTCATGAATCCCCACCTTTGAATATATGGGGAAGAAGTCATGAATCTACCACTCATGAATATGTGGGGAAGTAGTCATGAATCTTCCATCTATATGGGGAAGAAGTGGGGAAATAGTCATGAATCTCCAACCTCTGAATATGTGGGGAAGAATTCTGACTTTTCTACCTCTGAATATGTGGGGAAAAATTCATGAATGTTCCACCTCTAAACATGTGGAGAAGTAATCATGAATATCCCACCTCTTAATATGTGGAAAAGTAGTCATGAAACTACCACCCCTGAATATGTGGGGAAGAAGTCATAACTTTTACACCTCTGAATATGTGGGGAAGTAGTCACCAATCTAGCATCACTGAATATGTGGAAGAAGTCATGAATCTTCCACCTCTGAATATATGAAAAGGTAGTCATGAATCTCCCACCTCTGAATATGTGAGGAAGAAGTCATTAACTACCATATGTGGGGAAGAAGTCATGAATGTTTCACCTCTGAATATGTAAGAAAGAAATCACGAATCTCTCACGTCTGAATATGTGGGGAAGTAGTCATGAATCATCCACCTCTCATTATATGTCAAAGTAGTCATGAATGTTTCACCTCTGAATATGTGGGGAAGAAATCATGAATCTCCCACCTCTTAATATGTGGGAAAGTAGTCATGAAACTACCACCCCTGAATATGTGGGGAAGTAGTCATGAATCTTACACCTCTGAATATATGAAAAGGTAGTCATGAATCTTCCACCTCTGAATATGTGAGGAAGTAGTCATTAACTCCCACCTCTGAATTTGTGGGGAAGAAGTCAGGAATGTTCCACATGTGAATATGTGGGGACGAAGTCATGAATTTCCAACCTCAGAATATGTGAGTAAGTAGTCATCAATCTCCCACGTCTGAATATGTGGGGAAGTAATCATGAATCATCCACCTCTCATTATATGTCGAAGTAGTCATGAATTTTTCACCTCTGAATATGTGGGGAAGAAATCATGAATCTCCCACCTCTGAATATATGGGGACGTTGTCATGAATCTCCCACCTCTGAATATGTGAGGAAGTTGTCATGAATATTCCACCTCTGAATATGTGGGGAAGTAGTCATGAATATCCCCCTCTGAATATGTATAGAAATAATCATAAATGTTCCACCTCCGAATATATGGGGAAGTAGTCATGACTTTTCCACCTCTGAATATGTGGGGAAGTAGTTATGAACCTCCCACATCTGAATATTTGGGAAATACGTTTTGAATCTCCCACCCCTGTATATGTGGGGAAGTAGTCATGAATCTTCCACCTCTGAATATGAGTGGAAGTAGTTTTGAATCTCCAAACTCTGAATATGCATGGAAGAAGTCATGACTTTTCCACCTCTGAATATGTGGTCATAATATATCTCCCACCTCTGAAAATGTGGGAAGTAGTCATGACTTTTCTACCTCTAAATATGTGGGGAAGTAGTCAATAATCTCACACCTCTGAATTTGTGGGGAATAAGTCAGGAATGTTCCACCTCTGAATATGTGGGGAAGAAGTCATGAATCTTCCACCTCTGAATATGTCTGGAAGAAGTCATAAATATATCACCACTGAATACGTGGGAAGGTAGTCATCAATCTCCCATGTCTGAATTTGTGGAGAAATAGTCTTGACATTTCCATCTTTGAATATGTAGGAAGGTAGTCATGATGTTCCACTTCTGAGTATGTGGTGAAGAAGTAAGGAATGTTCAACCTCTATATATGTGTGGAAGTAGTCATGAATCTCCAACCTCTGAATATGTGGGGAAGTAGTCATGAATCTCCCACTCCTGAATATGTAGGGAAGTAGTCATGAATCTCCCACCTCTGAATATATTGGGAAGAAATCATGATTTTTTCTACCTCTGAATGTGTGGGAAAGTAGTCATGATGTTCCACTCCTCAATATGTTAGGAAGAATTTATGATATTCCACCTCTAAATATGTGGGGAAGTAGTTATGAAACTCCCAACCCTGAATATGTGGGGAAGTAGTCATGAATCTCAAACCTCTGAATATTTTGGAAAGTAGTCATGAATATCCAACATCTGAATATGTGAGGAAGTTGTCATGAATATTCCATCTCTGAATATGTGAGGAAGTAGTCATGAATATCCCACCTCTGAATATGTAGAGAAGAAGTCATGACTTTTCAACCTCTGAATATGTGGGCAAGTAGTCATGTATCTTCCACCTCTGAATATGTGGGGAAGTAATCATAAATGTTCCACTTCCGAATATATGGGGAAGTATTCATGACTTTTCCACCTCTGAATATGTGGGGAAGTAGTTATGAACCTCCCACATTTGAATATTTGAGAAATAAGTTTTGAAACTCCCACCCCTGTATATGTGGGGAAGAAGTCATGACTTTTCCACCTCTGTGGTAATAATATATCTCCCACCTACACATATATTCAGATGTGGAACATTCATGACTTCTTCTCAACATATTCAGAAGTGGAAAAGTCATAACTATTTCCCAAAATATTCAGAGGTGGAAGATTTATGACTTCTTCCCCACATATTCAGAGTTAGGAGATTCGACTACTTCTCCACTTATTCAGAGTTGGGAGATTGGAATTGTTCCCCATACATTCAGTGGTCGAATAGTAAAAAAACCCCAAAGATAATGGTGCATATGGCGTAATAGGGTTACAGATGGCAGAGAAATAATGAACAGTCATATATAATAAAGGCAATCCACGTTATATTTATTCAATATACAGTACATGTTGACATTATTTTATTACATGTATGTCCCAAACAATATATCGTCTCATGTATCAGTATAACCTTACATTTCGGATTATCCTTTGTCTATATTCGTTTTCACATTTGGTTCCATCCAGAGTAGTCTACATTTGCCGGGCCAGATTAGCTCGGTCGGTTACGCATCTGACTATCAATCCAGGGGTCGTGAGTTCGAATCCCCGCCGGCAACAGTCTCCATGATGATTGATATACAACATTTTGTCTCATTATCATTCGTCTCTCACCACTGATTCAAGTGGGAAAGTTATCAGTTACTTGCGGAGATGGGGTGTGCTCGAGTACTGGTTAATCCCAGGAAACGGTGGTTAGGTTAACTGATCGTCTGTTAGCCCATGATGACATAAAAATGACGTTAAATATTCAATCAATCAATCTACATTTGTTTTTGTTTTTTTATCTTAAACACTCCAGTTGATTGGCATATCTGGATATAAAAATCCATAAATATGTTTAAACAAAATGTTCATATGTAAATAAAATAATCTTTATTTGGAATAATACGGTAACTAACATGAACTGGTTCACTTCACTTGCCTTGTTAGAAATAAAAAAAATAACATTATTTGTTAGTACATGTTATGTTATAAAATCTAAATGTGTTTGAGGTTGTCTTCATTTTAAACTACAGACTAATAATATATTGATAATACATAACAATTATAGATATTTATGTAAACATTAAAACTAACATTGACATGTGGTCCTCCATCTGTCCTTATTTTGCTTTATATCCATTGTTCATTAACATGGGTTCCTTAATAATTTATTGAAATCAAGGAAAGAATTGATGTTCGAAACGAACCACAATACTCTTGGCAAGATTTCAAAATATTATCACATTTCGATATAGTTACATCCATTTAATAGTTTTTAATCAGCTGATAGTGTCATGTATAAGTGTCACTTACTAATTTTCTAAAGATTCTGTTTATAAAACCACTTTGCCAAATATGTTTGAGTGATATTCCATTCACAGTATACACTCTTAGCAAATACCTTGATATACAAATCAAGTTCTACGGTTTCAGATAACGCGGGACCATCTGTTGCTGGGTAGTCCAAGGCGCCGTCTTCTAACGACCACGTAACTCTCACTGTTGTGATTCTTAGTTCGAGCCCATCTCCATCCAGTAGTAAGTTTGCTTGTTATATGAGGAAGGACGATGACTTTTCTCAGGTTCGGTTGAGTGAAGTTTACCTTTGCAATTATCTTAGTTTGCTATTGGCTTTGCAATTATCTTTGCTATTACCTTTGCAATTATCTTTGCTATTACCTCTGCAGTTGTCTTTGCTACTGCCTTTGTAATTATCTTTGCTTTTACCTTTGCAATTACCTTTGAAATTATTATTGGTTTTACCTTTGCAGTTGTTTTTGCTATTATCTTTGCAATTGTCTTTGCTATGACCTTTGTAATTATATATTCAATTACCTTTGCAGTTGTCTTTGCTATTACCTATGTAATTATATTTGCTATTACCTTTGCAATTATCTTTGTTATTACCTTTGCAGTTGTCTTTAGTTACATTTTGCAATTATCTTTTTCATTACCTCTGCAGTTATATTTGCTATTACCTTCGCAGTTATTTTGCTATTACCTTAGCAGTTGTATTTGCTATTAACTTTGGAATTATTGTTTCCATCACATTTTCTTTTATCTTTGCTATTTTCTGTGCCATTAACTTTGTTGTTACTGCCTCCTTGTGAGATAAAGGATGGTTTATAACTATGTAGCCCACAATAAGTAGTTGTTATATTCATATTTCGAATCATAGTGTATAAATAAAATGTAATTAATTTAACATAGACATGTATAATTACCGTCTGTGCGTATGAAGTCTATTTTACACTATATATAGATGTTATGTAGTCTATAATGATAGTAAGTTTGTAAGTAATGCATACTGTCGTATTTGTAAGAGAACAGCGCTGATACTGTCACGTTTTATATTGTGAGACGTCGGAAGAGCGAGGATTACGTCTCGCACCACTGTTACATTCCCCGTAGGACTCTTTTGTAATATTTATGTCCAAAATATAGTGGGAAAAAAACAAAATCTGCAGCATGTGAATGCTTCACTGGTTCAAGATCTGCAATTATGAAGAAAAAAATACTATCTTTACCTGAATTTCGAAATTCAATGGTTTTATTATATCTATCAATTTCCAGAGTGATGGTTTATCAACAATTCTTAAATGACACATAATTGCCTAGAAATCTGGTATCAGTATGCAATTTTCAGTAGTGATTTCAGTTGTGATTTCTGAAATTCTGAACATTTAATACACGGAAGGAAAAATAAATCACTGCAAGTATTCGAGGGAGATAATAGTGGTGTGAGTCCTTTACGCTCCCCAGTAGCGTTCTTTGCGATGAATCCTGTTTTCACTTCTACTCTTTGTATATAGTTTGTATATTAATTGTGTTCATGCTGAGTTAGGGTTGTTCACCTTTGAATGCTACATATCCTGTTGCTTCCGTTTTCATTAGTAATTTATCGTTACTGAGATCCGAGGCATTCCAATTGTCACATTAGGCATACACTACGTTACAGAACACAAGGGTCATAGCCGATTTTGGTAATATATTTCTTGATATGTTAGCAAGGTTATGAAGTGAAAAAAATATTAGAATCGACATACATGTATTAGTGGTCACCTCTGTTAAGCAACCGCTTGTCCTTAACAGCCAATTTTCTATTCATCATTTTTTTTATAATTTTAGTTTTGATCAACCTGTATTAAGCAGCCACCTTCCTTAAAGAGTCACTTTTGATGTTTCCATGCTGCCTAATACAGGTTTGACTGTATTACAAACCAAACCAAATCAGTGTATTCCTGTTCTATTTGATGGGAATGATAAACACAACAAACAACATGATCAGGGAAGCGGAATTTATTTTCAGAATATTTTAACGTTAAACAGTGAAATTATAAAATTAATATAGAAGCAGGGAAGGTATGAACGAACTGTAACATGACAAAGTAGATGTAAAGCGATACAATTAATCGAAATGTTTGAACTTTAAGGCGTAAAAGCGTGATTTTTTTTTTCATTAACTATTTTAATAGATAAACAATTGGTTTATTGATATTTTTATCAATTATAATTAAAACTCAATCGTTTAATGAGTTAAATATTCAGGTTGATTAGTTGAATGAATGGTTAATTATTTTATAAAATTTTTATATTAATAAATATATTTATACTTTTAATAATTCGTAATTTGCGGTATACTGAATAATTAAACATAGGCTTACCAAGTAATACATAAATGATTCATCTATACAACTTTAATGTAATGAATGAGCAATTTATTGACTGTTAATGAAAGTTTTCTCAGTTTAGGAAATTTTTGTTTTTTCGTAAATTATAATTTTTATTTTCCTCCCTTCCTTACTTCTTTTTTTCTGCCTTTCGTTCGTTCCGTACTTTTTCTACCTCTGTTTACTCATTTCGTTTATTCTTTCTTTCTTATATGTATCCATTCAGTCCTTCGTTCAGAACAACTCGGCTTGCAATCACTTTTACTTTCATATCATATATATATACATATATATTGCACGTGTTTTCCGGCCATATATTACACGTGTTAGCCGGCCATATTGTCCTCCAACGTTTACATTACAACAGTAATAAGAAATCCAACATTACTATACAAGTGTGTAAGCATTTCATTTATATTGTTCACTCCACGTGTTTTGATTTAGCACATACGAAAAAACCAGCTTGAATAAAGACTTAGTATAAAATTAACCTGACGCGAGAATGACTATCGCTCCGCCTGCCAGCCACGTGACTTTGTTTGTACAAGTTAATACAATGTAGTGTTTACTTAGACATTCATCGTTAGCTGATCTAAGGAAAATGGTGGCGTAGCAACCAATATCGATCACTGATTGGATTATCGATTTGTTTGATTAACAGCCAGCTTTAAGTTAATTTCAATAAGAAATAAGACGTTTAACTAAAGGTAAGCCAAATCGCTGCTTACATATTATGGATAAAGGTGGGTACAGTTTAGTCACATTTAAAAATGTTTTATTAAATAAACGTTTGCCACAACAACGATATATATATATATATAAACACATTCAAAATATATCTTATATCATTTATACATATATACTAGCGATGACAAATGTCGGTGGGAACTCGCTCAAGATAACGTATAACAATGACAACGAATAACAAATGCAAATAAAGACTTTTTCGCTAGACTTAATATTTAATTACAGTGGCTACAGTTTGATCTGAATCCACATTCTGTTTAAATTGAATATAATAATATTTTGCTAAGTCCGTTTTGTCTGCGAACTGTTACAGTTTGTTTCTTATTTTTTATATGTGTAATATTATTTCTGCTATATACGACGGTCGGTACCTGAAATTCTATAGGAAACCAATGCTAGCTAGACACACCTAATTATTACCTTATTTCACTGACTTCTTCCCCTACTTCCCCTCATATTCAGAGATTGGAGATTGATAGCCAGAGAACAATGTTTATGGTTAACAGTAAAGTATCACAAATTAATTGATTTCATTATTGAATTATGATTTGATATTTCCTTTCACGTTTTATTGCTCCGGTTGACTGGCTTTCAAATATCGGCTGTATAGTTTGCGTGAATAACAATCTCATAAGAAAGAACTGTTTTTTATATATCTTTAGTGTTTACAAATCAAACGTAGCATTTAAAATAGGCACACAATCGAAATCAGAATAACACCATTTAAAATGCACTTACTGAAAATACTATAGTTTACTTTAAACCCGTGCACATTTACTCCATCATACGCAACAATAAATTAAAACACACGCACGCACTCACGTGCACGACGTACGTATCGCCATTTTCCGAAATGACATTCTTGCAATGCAGCGCTCAGATTCATTCGTTTGATAAATGTACCTTTAACAAGTTTGACAATTTTTATGAGACTCTGAACAAAAAGTACGTATTTTATGTATTCACTGTACTGTACATGCGCCTTAAAGTTGAAATATTTCTGCATTTTTTTAAATATTAAAATATTAAAAACATAGAAATTTGATACTTAAAACAGCAGAATTAAAAGTACAATGATGTTAAGCAATCAAAGAATAAGAAACATTGTGCTATGGTGTAATAAAATTGAATAACAAAAGGTTACTATGGTATTTGCTGAGATAAAATTGGGGTTGCTTTAATATGCTTTTGTTACCAAAAAATAAAAGTATCAACGAAGAAAAATATATAATGGTTCAAACCAATGGTTTATCGTTCTTAACGAGTTGCGACTTACGCAAACCCTGCGCCATTTTGTATTAAAACAATGAGATTTCATACTAAATCACGAAGTTTTGTAAAATCAATGACATCTTAGGTCTCACCACATAGTTGAATGTGTTCTTTGTTTTTTTTATAAAATAGGGTCCAGAAATGCCACGGTAAAAGAAATCCACATAGAAATTGTTTTAAAGTTGTTTTTTTTTCATAGCAGATATGTATCATAGAAACGCAGACCAATTGGTAGGTAGCTCATAAATACATGCATCTGTTAAATCCTATAACATTCATTTTTTAACACCAGTACTGATTTATTACAGTATGTACTATACCAGAGTTTGCTCTACTCACTTGTAGCATAACATTACATTCCCTATGAACCATTTTGAAAATAGTTCAGATCAAATTACATAGAAAATTTTTAACCGCAAAAATCTTGCTACAGTGACAAAAAAGGGACACAGCTGTGTATTGAGACGTTATACAATAAATCAATTAAATATTGTAAAAAATTATACAAATCTATCCTAAGAGTAAAAACACTGTGTGCTCAACGTATGTCAAATATTCAAGTATGTGTTTCCTTATTAACTGCGCTGAGTAATTAATATGATGTACCATAAACATCCATGGTATAAATAAGCAAATATACTGGCACTGCTTTGTTTAGGCTATGCTATAGTTCATTAATTTTATCATGTTTATTAATTTTGACAGCAACCTTTATTTATGTAATATTATGAATATTAAACGTATTAAACTTATAATATACATTTTGTTATAACATATGTTTTTATCTTCATAATATAGTATATATTTTATTGGTTTCTTTAAGCAAAAATCCAAATATTTGAGTTTTAACTGTATTTGATAGTTTAATGAAATATCATCTGAATTACTATTACTTATGATATTATACTTAAAGCGAAATATATGGTTAAATAAACTCAAACGCAATCCAACGCATATTGATATAAAATATGGGATGACACTAACGCTATTCTCAAATCACAACGTAGGACGAAAAATAAAGAAAAAATATTGAACTAACAACAGGAACAGGTGTTGTAAATTTAGTACGACGTCAAAATTAATAAAATGTTTTAAATGTACCAATATTGCCAACTACCGCTTTTCTAGAAATTTAGAAAACTCGGTCTAGTGCAGTATTTCATATCAGTAAAACATTTTAAACTATTTGACAATCAATACAACAATAGTAGATAAATATATCCAAATATATAAACATTTTCATAATACAGTGTGGTTTTTCATTGTTTTAATAACAAAACAGACTAAAGAACAATTTGAAAAGTAGGGAACCTTCTAAAAAGAAGGATGGCATATTTGCCGTGTATTTGACGTGTATGTGACGTGTGTATGACGTGTATGTGACGTCTTTATGACACCAACTTTTCAAGAGTTTAGTGACATATATCAGACAATTGTTAGCTGCATATACCTTTGCTTTAGGCTGTTTTTGGAAATCGAAGATACTTTCTCAAATGCTAATTGTCCCTTTCCCCTTGCTCTCGCCGACTCTTAGACAAAATACACTTTAGAATAAGTGGGCTACCCTCTTTAGATAAAGCCATCCATTCCATTCGTATTCCATAATAGAATTATATTCTATATGACAGACGCTCACACTCTCAAACTTAAATCATATGAGCGCTTTACAAAGACTGTATGTGTAAATTATAAATGTTTAGAGATGTGTAAGTGTGTAATTAACGGTAAGTTTGTTCAGTATATAAGTGTAAAGTAAATGAATATTATATGTATATATATTATATAGACACCGTATATACGCATATCTTTAGATAGAAAACCAATTTGTTGGGTGATAATGCTTGAAGACTGAGTATGTCTTCATTCAGAATAGAATGGATGAACACTATTTAAACCAGACCTATACACATGTTTTATATTCGGCAACCAGTATAACTGGCAATGACTCTGGAGTGTGTATGCGTTTTTCTAAAGAACAAAAAAACTTTGTCTTGGCAACCGGAATCTGATTTTTGTATGTCTTTATAGGCACCCTTAAACAATGTATATGTACATATTTTGAATCAAGAAACCAGTCTAGGTCACCATGGTTTTTCTTTAAACGCACCCTTAAACAATATTTTTATACATGATTTGAGTGAAGAAACCAGTCTGGGTTACCATGGTTCTGAACTTTATATGTCTTTTAACGCACACTTAAACAATGTATTTGTACATGATTTGAGTCAAGAAACCAGTCCGAGTTACCATGGTTTTGAACTTTGTATGTCTTTAACGCACCCTTAAACAATGTATATGTGCATGATTTGAGTCAAGAAACCAGCCTGGATTACCATAGTTCTAAACTTTGTATGTCTTTAAACGCACCTTTAAACAATGTATTTGTACATGATTTGAGTCAAGAAAGCAGCCTGGGTTACCATAGTTCTGAACTTTGTATGTCTTTAAACGCACCCTTTACAAAGTAAAAGCACATGTTATAAGTCAGAACCTCAATATAGGGGGCATGGATTTAGTTTTAGAATGGGTAGATAGAATATAGTTTAATAGTGAAATAGTTGAATAGTAAAGAAATATTTCTGAATCTATACAAGGAAGTTGAAGTTGTTATGCTACATAGTATATAAAAAAAACACGCTATCAAAGCGGGTATAAACCGTATGTGCTATTGTGAAACTACGTCATTCTATTCATAGCTGGACTCGTGCAATACAGGTAACACATTAATATTGAATCTGTTATATTGTATAATGTATGTAATAGATGAATGTACTGTCATCCCTTATACGGTAGGTTCCATCTAGAAATAGAATGACGTAGTTTCAAAATAGCGTTTTGGGTTTATATGTAAAAGTACATATATATAATTTTTATATATATCTTCTGAATATTAAGTGTTTCTGAATCAACTTGAATTGTGTTTTATACCTTACACTTAACCGATGTCGACTGTATACATATATGGTTATATTTGAAAAACCCAAATTACTTCCCTTTAATACTTAAATGCTGACCATTGAATTTTTCCTATCACATTTTGTGACAAAAAATATTTCAGGTCAACATAATTCCATTTTTTTTACGGATGATATATGGAATATTGTACAACACACACATTTGTATCACTATCTTGAAGGCAATTAAACCCAAACAAACTTTGATATCACAACATATTTGTGCCATACACAGTCAAGCACTGAAATACTTAAAACTTTGATTTTTATCTTTAATATAATATGTAAAAACCAAACACACGTCACGCATGATTTGTGGCTAGTACTGCTAACAAAGCCACTGTTATGCATTACCGGTTACAAAATCTTCAACACACGGATCCCGGCATTGGTTCGGACTATACATTTCGTAGTTATGGTACTGAGCCATGAGTCCGAGGAACATAACTGCGTTGCGGATACACTTGGTGTCTCCGTCACACGTCTCGATCACCGTACCCGTGTACCCTTTATCACAACCATCCTTAGAAATTCCAATGCCCATACCCTATGAATAAAGAAAACACTGGAATGTTAGTATATTAGTTGTGTGAATAAATGTCATATATATTTGATCTAATACTGTCCTGAAATATCAAAATTGTATTAACTTTTTTTCACATTTTTTAATAAAATTTATTAAAGAGTTAACAACGAGCATAGTGTTTAATCGTTGTTCTACCTTAATGTGTTATTTATATTTGATTTAGTAAACAAATATTTCATTCAATACTATTCCTTTTTTACCCATCAATTGTGACGTATTATGCATATAATCACATTTTAATCAATAAACTAATGTCATTCTTTAGTCGCTTAACCTACATTCGTCTTCCAGTATCGACGCAGAACCACTATTGTAGTACTGTCGCACAGTTGTGAATATATATATATTGTAGTACTAACGCATAGTTGTGAATATATATATATACATAGTGTAGTACTGTCGCACAGTTGTGAATATATATATACATATTGTAGTACTGTCGCATAGTTGTGAATATATATATATATATATATATATATATATATATATATATATATATTGTAGTACTGTCGCACAGTTGTGAATATGTATATATATATATACATATTGTAGTACTGTCGCATAGTTGTGAATATATATATATATACATAGTGTAGTACTGTCGCACAGCTGTGAATATATATATACATATTGTAGTGATTTCGCACAGTTGTGAATATATATACATATTGTAGTACTGTCGCACAGTTGTGAATACATATACATATTGTAGTACTGTCACACAGTTGTGAATATATATATATGCATATTGTAGTACTGTCGCACAGTTGTGAATATATATACATATTGTATTACTGTCGCATAGTTGTGAATATATATATACATATTGTAGTACTGTCGCACAGTTGTGAATATATATATATACATATTGTAGTACTGTCGCACAGTTGTGAATACATATATACATATTGAGTACTGTCGCACAGTTGTGAATATATATACATATGAGAGGGAGTGTCCCAAGAGTAACATTTAAAAAAAAAAGCTGGATAAAAACAAAGTGCTCCGTGATTACTTCAGCCGCAATTCCAGCCTTGAATGTGTCCAAGGTTGGGGCTGTGACAAGGCCCTGCGGCAGTTGGTTCCATAAGATAATGGTGGTAGGGGAAACTAGCTCATTCAGTACTGGCGTCTGAAAGTATGGTACCAAGTACCTCATCGAGTAACCTGTTGTTAAAGCTTACTGTGATGTAAGTAGGGTACCCTATGGATAGCAACAATGTTGTTGGTAATCTTGCAGAGCATGACAGCCTTTGGTTCCTTCCTCTGTTGTTGAAGACTCTGCCAGCCAAGTATGTTGCGCATGGCGGTGACGCTGGCTTAACGACAGTAATCACTAGAAACAAATCTGGCAGCTCTGCGTTGCACCGCTTCTACTTTGTTGATGTTGACTTGAGTGTGAGGGTCCCAAACAGTGGCGGCATACAAAACCCGGGGCCTGATGAAAGTCTTGTAGCAGGCCTCTTTAGCCGCCTTCGGCTGAGAAAGTTTGCGGTATTGTTGGCCCTCTTCGTGATCATGTCAATGTGTGCGTTCCAGGACACGTTGTTGGTGAGAAGTTCCCAAAGGTGTTTGGACTGTTTTGCTTCTTTCAGCTGTTGGCCATGGATGCTGTATTATGTGTTGATCTTGATACGCTTGTTCATGGTGTTTGAGCTCAAGGCGCTTGTGTGAAACCTTGTTTAGTGCCTTTGGGAAATATAGAAAATGGCATCCGCTTGCGGAGAGCTGTCGAGGCTGGAAGCAAGGTCGCTGATTTTTGTCAGAATCAACTGTGATTCACAGGATCGCATTTTCTGGAAATCATGTTGATACAGACTGATAATATCATGACAATCAAACAACTGCATCAAGTTACTATGGATTATGTGTTCGAAGAGTTTGTAGGTAACAGGGTTAAGGGAAACTAGCCTGTAGTTCGATGGCTTTCTCTTGCCCCATCCCCTTCTTGTATATTGGTAACACATTTGCTGTTCTCTAATCATCTGGTACCGTGCCTTGGTCTAGGGAGGCCTGGAAGATGGTAAGGGCTGGTACAAGTGGGTGAACCAGCTCCATAAGAAAACGAGAGGAGTCTGGTCCGGTAGCTTTGTGTGGGTTGAGTCTCTCGGGCAGTTTCAGGTTTGATGGTTGGGGCATCTAGATAAGGGGATTTCTTAAGGTGATGTAGTGGAGTATCATCCTCCTCATCTGAGAATACCGATGAAAACTGTTCGTTCAATAATTTGGACTTAGTGGCTGCGTCAATGTATTTGATGCCATCCTTCTTCAGTGGTGCAATACATGTGCTGTCACCTTCCTTACTTTTCACGAACGTGTAACGTTTCTTTGGCTTGTCCTCCGTCATCAGCTTCCGTTTTCATTGAATCATATTTTTTTTATTTCATGATCCTATTTCTTATTTCATAATTCTTTTGTTTCTGTCAATAAATCCTCACTTCATTTAGTTCGAATATTTTACATGTTTACACGCTAAAATCCTATATTTCAACTAATGTATTCTTAAGACTTACTTAATAGATATCAGTTACTTAAATTTACTTACACATGTGTAGCAGATTTGGTGACGTGTACACAAGTTTCTGGCATCGTCGTCAATTGGAATACCATACTCGTCAGCGAAGGCACAATTTTCTGACAAAGCTGATGCCGCTAGGCACATATCTACAATATTGTTTAAACTTAATTATTTTACTTCGATTGTGAAACAAGTTCTTAAAACTTAGGCAAATCACGCTCGAAGTCTTCCTGGGTAAAACCAGGGCAAAGCATATGCGGAAAAGTGTCTTGCTCAAGGACACCACATATAGCCGTGGCAGATGATCGAACTCACGACCCTCCGATCATGGGTTCGGTGCTCTACCACACGCTCCACAATAAGCAAAAAATATGTATATCTAGAATAAATAAGGTGTTTGCTTTACAGGGACACGTGATCAATTTGTAAAGTCCCACTTAACTCAATTTTCTGAATTTAATCATTTTCGCTGTCATATACTTAAAGGATACCAACACTTTTATTTTCATCAGTTTTTATCGGCATGATTTGAAGATCAATTCAAGGAAATATTATCTTTTTTTAAGATTTTTTTTTCATATTTTAAAAACTAGCGCAACGCCATTACGTTAATTAAAATGTTTATCCTATTTTAACCACGTAGTTTCTGATAGTAATATTTGAAAATAACTATCTTCGCAGCATTAATGTTCATAATAGAGTGTTTGCCTCTCACGCCAGAAGATGCTGGTTCGATCCCCAGCTCGACCTGATGTATCTATAAAAAACACTCAGTACTGGTTCTGCCAAGGAAGCGAACTCGAGAGCGGTTCATATAAACTCTGAGCTTTCATCGCAATCGAGCCAAAATATATCAATATAAAGTAATGTTCATAAATAGAAAAAATATTTAAAACTGAAAACACACATGTTCAAAAGTAGACATAGCACTCAAAGACAAAGCCATTGAAATTAATGTAAAAAGAATCATAATACTTTTGAGTAGTATATGTCATCGTAAATGTTTCGCACTAATTCTGTTTTTCAAATAAGCATCAATCATGTTATACAATAAAATATTCTTTCCAATATGTTTAAGATTCTGATAAGGAATATTTCAGCACTATTTTAAGAAATGTCATCATCTAAATCATGTGGTTTTATTTTTCATTTATTTATGCAATAATTGTTTTAGTGTTTCATATTTCCAGCTAAAGCAATAAAAAACACTCAAAATATTATATTTCCTGTTGTTTGTAACGTTGTTTTGTGAAAATTCAATTAGTCGTTGATAAATACTCCCCCAACTACACCCGCGGGACTGTACTGATATAGTCTGTTCATACGATTCCCTATATATTTATAATAACACAATTACAATATTTGACTTGAAGTTTTTGTTCAGGTTTTAACCATAGACAATGCCAAAACAGAGTTAACTTATAAATAAGTGTTTGAAGCTAGTCTATCCAAGAACTTGATATCTTCCTAATCGGGTATATTTACCACAAATGAAAAAGCAGGGAATTATACGCCTGTCCCACAATTCATAGTAATTGAACGCTTACTAAACTCTGACGTCATCAAAACTTTCAGTTGACGTAACATACCAATCAACGGGCTCAAATGGGTCTTTCCCAATATTGCTATTTAACGAACCAAATCGGGAGAGCTGAGTTCGAACTACATACTAGTTATAAACTCTATAGGCTATAGCGTCTTCGTAACAAAGTTCAGTAGATACCTTAAAACAGCAAACACTCACTATGGGCAACGGCAACACTGTTGCTAAACGTTTTTTTTCAAAATATTCAATGTGGCGTTAACCATTTTCTCGGTAACGTCACTATTGTGCAAAATCCATTTAAAGTATCAAATTCGATGTCAACGTATCATTTACAACGAAGAAATTGTTGTTAAATCCATTGAACGTATTTAATAGGATTCAAAACGTCAAATAAGAGTCAAACGCATCCTTTACATTGCATAAGTTGTTGCAAAACGCATTCAAAGTATCAAATTGGAGGCAAAACACATCTTTTAATACATATACTAAGTTAACAAATTTTAAGTACTAAACAGGAGGTAAACGCATATTTTACCACTTAAACGTTGGTGCACAACCCATTTAAAGTACTAAACAGGAGATACGCGCATCATTTACCACGTAAACGTTGGTGTACAACTCATTTAAAATACTAAACAGGAGGTGAACGCATCATTTGCAACGAAAAGGTTGTTGTACAACCCATTTAAAGTACTTAATAGGAGGTAAATGCATCATTTGCAACGTAAACGTTGTTGCACCACCCATTTAAAATACTAAATAGGCGGTCAACGCATCATTTGCAACGTAATCGTTTTGCAAACCTTGTTCAGAGTGTCAAATAGGAGACTAAACGTATCGTTTACTACATAAACATTCTTGCAAAACCCATTTACAGTACTAAATATGAGGTAAACACATCATTTGTAACGTAAACGTTTTGCAAAACTTATTCAGAGTGTCAAATAGGAGGCAAAACGCATCATTTACAACGTAAACATTGTTGTTGCATAACCCATTTAAAGGACCAACTAGGAGGTACACACCATTTGCAACGTAGACGTTGTTGAAAAAACCTATTCAAAATATCACACAGGATGTGAATGAATTATCAACAAAGCCAACCATGTCGCAAAACTCATTCACAGTTCAGGTTACGTAAACGCAATACTTCAAATGTCACAGCTGCAATGTCAACAATGTCTCCGAACTCATGATATATTTTAATAAGTGTACCAAAGTGGACAAGTTTACGGAACGCACTAAATATTTTTCATAAACTCACGATAGAAAATTTCAATTTTCTTGTTAAATTCGCCTAATGTTTAAATACGAAATGGTGACAAACTTACCATCGACAGCCACATCTTCGTTCCGATTTTTTAGTTCAGCTACTATATCTTGTAATTCATCAGGAGACATTCCATTCAGCAACTGTTTAAGAATCGCAACCTGGTTGTCTGTTGTTTGGAGAAATAGAAGACCCTCGATTGAAATAGAATATAGCAATGTCACGTATTCAAAGGATTCTCACCAACATGAGGAGATATCTCTGTGGTGTAAATACTCATCTAAATTCCATATTTCCACCGAATAAAAAGGTAGAAGTAGAAGATTTCGATTTCGGAAGTATCATGTGACGTTTGCGTAACGTCGTTCAAAATTACAGGCATCGTGCGTTTTTAGTTGTTTCATTTAAATTCGAATTTATGAAATAAAACTAGCGTGAATACTTCTTTTTTTATTCAGTCGTTATAGTAAAAAAAATGAAGTTAAACATATGTTAAATCAAGAACTTGTACCAGCGCTTTTTTGCGCAATCAAGCATAAATGTTCAAGAATTATTGTTTCTTAACGCACCAAATCAACCGCGTCGTAATGGTTAGATTTAAACGTAACTCAATTTACGTTTTATCTGTAAATAAGTTATAGTTTTATCACAGGAAATTGAATAAGTTATTTAAAAATGTCATTAAAACCAATTTTCAATAAACATTGACAATTTTATAAGGGTTTAACAAGAAAAAGTTGAAAATCGTCAGAAAAATACCGCTATTAACGAGAAACTGCGGAATCATATTAAAATAAGAAGTTGCTACTTCATATAACACGTATAAGAATATTATTACAAATTATTGATGATTTACGCCAGATGTCAAAAAATCAGATAGGCACGCCGCGAATTATCTTAAATGACAACAACATACACATCACACAGTATGAAATATATCGACAAATACCTTCAGCATTTTCTTCAGCTATCTCGTCATCAACCTCCATTTTGGCTTCATCTGCGGCTTTGTCCATTGCTGCCTGTTCTGCTGCCTCAGCCTCATCTGCGTCATCGCCATAAGTATATTTGATGGGCATATCGGAACCACCATAAACAGTCATACCAGTTTCATCACTGTTCTCTATTAAAGTTTTAAGAATAACTTCATTGCAATGAACCTTATGATACAAATAAGAAGCGAACATCTATCCAGAACAATATATTTATATGTATTTTGTACCTTTTCTTTCATCTGTCCAACAATTATTAAAGCTTTTCTTGAGTTCTTATTATGTTTCGCTAACTTTCACTGTATGTATATATCAACAGTAAAATATGTTCAGTTCCGCCTCTCTTCTGTTTCATAATCTCTTTAAAGCATTAGATTAAAATCGATTAAACAAGAATATTTAATTTACTACATTTTGTTTAATTAAAAAATGTTCGGGATATTCTATGATTAAGTTCTGAACCCCTTTCTTATATTACATTTTAAATTAAGAATTGTCGGCTAATAGGAAATACGTATTTTTTTGTTTTCTGTATGTCAATCTATATTTTAACTGTATTTGTGGCACTTTATCAATTCGAAATGAATTGTCAATAGTTCTCTGTTCGGATCAATAGTTCTTTGTTTAATTCAATATTTATTCATGAAAATAGTTGTTTTAACCAATGTATAAAAAATGTAGATTGTATGATATTGAGAGTTAAAGAGAAAACATCCCAAGAAAAGGAAAAAAGTGCACCACCAAATGTCTTTACCAAAATGCCTTATATTATTACTATTCAAGAGTCAAATGATTAAAATCACACGTGATTGCTTTCAGGCAATCAACTACGCTTACTTTAGAAGTAATTTTACTACAACTTATTTTCAAGAAATACGTATCAAATCAAGGTAAAACTTATCTCTAATGCCAATGTTTTTTTTACATCGCTTCTAAAGCCCAATTGGTCTCACTATTCAGTTAGAATTTGTTTTTTGTTCCATATGTAGGTCCTCCGTGACTGACTGGCCCAAGGTGTCGTCTAAAGATCACTTATCTCTCACCGCTAAAGTCGTAAGTTCGAATCTCGCTCGGTCCAAAAGCTTTATGTGAGAAAGTTTGTCAGATACTTGCAGAAGGACGGTGGTTCATCTCAGATTCATATTGAGGTCTACCTCCACCAATAAAACTGGATATGCAAAATAAAATCCAAAGTGTGTTGAAAAAGGCTGCGTTAAACCCCATTCAAAAAAACTATATACAATAAAATCTCGGTTTCCACGGTTAAAACCAAATCCATATAAAAAATGAAAGTATTTTCCACAGCAGGAATGTATCTGTCCGTAAAAATACACAATACAAGATGCGTTCTCCAGTTTGTTTTTAAAGACAATACCGTGATACGCTTATCTTTGAAAAATGAAGTCCTCAAAGGTTCTAAACTAATACCATTTTGATTTTAATCCAATAAAACTTTTTTAACACCAATGATATATTAATGAAGTATGTTCTACATTTTGCTGTTTCTTTACTCATCTGTAGTCTCAATAAACCGTTTTGAGAATAATTTTGAACCGAATAACATAGGACTATTTTTAGCGCAGGAATCGTGTTACCGTCACACATGTGCGGTTAGACGTAAAACATTCCTAAGTGCTTTAACAACCGAATTACTTATTATAAATATTGTTACACCTTTAAATAAGACGAAACGACACCAGACTTAATTTCTTATTAAATGTGAATTATTAGATTGATTGACTGATAAGAAACCTTCTGGCATATCTTCCAACTCTGCCCCAAACACACGTTCTCGTACAGGCTCCTCATACCACCTCTCCGAAAGTTGGTCCCTATTGTTAGATCGCTTAATTGCTTCTTCATCATCATCTTCCATATCTGTAAATATATCAACAATAGTAAATGAAAAAAATTGAAATAAATAATCGTCAGATAAAATGCACTAAATATTTTAACTTTTGTGCTTCCAACAATCATATTAGTAGCTATCGTGATTTGTGATGGCCGTCAATTGGCACTCCGTACTTGGACAGTTGATTGTATTACTTGTCCCAGTCTCATTACACATCTCAACACTATAACTTTATTTCAATTGATTGTTTCGCATGCTATCTTTAACCTATGATTTAGAGTATGTATGACCATTTAATATTTTATGAGATCAAGAAATCATTCAGAGAAACTGAAATTTTTGAGCTGAAGAAATTCTCAGCCCTGGACCTAAATTCATCAATATCGTGAGTCTCAGATTTAGACTCGATTGGTTTAGCATCAATTAAACAAGATAATAACTATACTATTTTTTGCAGAAACAAGCAGTAGTGTAAATGATTGTTTAAAAGAAAATGTTACATGATCACACGTTTTATCTATAGTTGTATGTATAAAGGTTGACAAATGTTGGAATTGGAGTCTGAGTCTGAGTTCGAATCTCAAAGGTTCCTTGGAATCATGGAGCTTATTTAGTTTTACTGGAGGAAACAAGCCGGTAGTAGGCGGTATTGCCTATAACAATTCAAATATTTTGAATTCTAAAACTATGTTGACATTGATCTTTTTGCATGTCATCCTTTACCAATGAGGACGGTTTTGCTGTACCTTCGTTTCTGTGATGTCATTTAATGATTAATGGATTCAAGATATTTAGAGAAATTAAGATTTCTGAGTTAAGGAATGTCTTAGCATGCGATGTTTCGGTAAAGCCGTGCATGCTACTTTAGATTGCTGAGCTAAGGAATATCTTAGCATGAGATGTTTCGGTAAAGCCGTGCATGCTACTTTAGATTTCTGAGTTAAAGAATATCTTAGCTTGAGATGTTTCGGTAAATCTGTGCATGCTACTTTAGATTTCTGAGTTAAGGAATATCTTAGCATGAGATATTTCGGTAAAGCCGTGCATGCTACTTTAGATTTCTGAGTTAAGGAATATCTTAGCATGAGATGTTTCGGTAAAGCCGTGCATGCTACTTTAGATTTCTGAGTTAAGGAATATCTTAGCATGAGATGTTTCGGTAAAGCCGTGCATGCTACTTTAGATTTCTGAGTTAAGGAATATCTTAGCTTGAAATGTTTCGGTAAAGCCGTGCATGCTACTTTATATTTCTGAGTTAAGGAATGTCTTAGCATGAGATATTTCGGTAAAGCCGTGCATGCTACTTTAGATTTCTGAGTTAAGGAATGTCTTAGCATGAGATATTTCGGTAAAGCCGTGCATGCTACTTTAGATTTCTGAGTTAAGGAATGTCTTAGCATGAGATATTTCGGTAAAGCCGTGCATGCTACTTTAGATTTCTGAGTTAAGGAATATCTTAGCTTGAAATGTTTCGGTTAAGCCGTGCATGCTACTTTAATTTCTTGAATGCGCAATATGCGTCGAATGGAACATTAATCAGATTTTTTATATAAATCATTTTGCAAGATAACGTGTTACTTGGGTTTATGTTTTATAGCTATATTAGCTAAATGTTAGTTTGGTTTTAAAACCAAATATTACGTTACAGCATAAGCTTGAGCCAAACATAGAATGAGTTCTTACAACTTCAACAAATGATGTTTGAATGTTTCCTGTAGAAAATATGTTTTGCCCAATGACAAAATACACAGCAGTGGTGGGGGATCGAACTGATAACCTTCTATATTGGGTCCGATGCCCTACAACTAGACCACGCGTTTTACAGTAATATGCTTCAATCGGGTGAGAATTTGCTATTTGACTTATTGATTTAATAAAATACATGTTTATGTTCTTGGCTTTATATTGTAAAGCCGGGCCCGATTAGCTCAGTCCGTAACGGGTCTGATTTTCAATCTAGGTGTCGTGAGTTCGAATCCCCGTCCGGCAACAGTCACTGTGATGATTGATACACGGCATTTTGTCTCATTATCATTCGTCTCTCACCGCTGATTCAAGTGTGAAAATAACTTGCGAAGATGCTGTATGCTCGAGTATTGGTTAACATTTCAGGATTCAAAGAAACAGTGGTTAGGTTAACTAATCGTCTGTTAACGCTTGATGGCATAAAAATGACACTTAACACTCAATCAATCAACCAATATATCTTTAAAATGCGTCATAAAAAGTGATACATGTATAACCTTAGTGTACATACTAATTTTAAGTGCTAATGTACTGTACCGTCGTCTCATTTTGTCTTCTGTTTTGTTTTTAAATACGATGTAAGAATATTTCAATGATTTTATTAAATTTCAGAAGTTCACATTTTATCTACCATTGTAGGTCGTTAGAAGTCTCAAAGGGAATATCGAAACAAAAAACAACTGTAAATACAGCGTAATATATCAAATGATATTTTCACCCCCAAGCGATATACTTAATAATAATTCATGATAAATGTACGGATGTACTTCACTTTTGATTTAAACTAGCATTATACTAGTATAAACCCAAACAGGGAAACGTTAAGCGTTTGCTAACGTTAGCATGAGCTTGCACCCAAACACATAGCACAGATGGCTTGTTAGCAAAATGCTTTAAAAAATTGAAAGAACTTAGACGAAATAAACAGAAACAATATTCATGAAATTAAATTACCTTAAAATTTGAGGTAGAATTGAATTAACTGATGTTGTATTGATTAAACACGGCGGTATCTTAAATGATTTCACACTTCTGGTGTCTTTGTGTTCACACTCGATTATGTTTTTTTTCATAAAACTAATCCCAATGTATGCATTTATTGTTTTTTGTTTGTTTGTTCAAATGTTGAGGGTCATTTTGTGTCACCGAGGGCTAACAGACGCTCAGTTAATCTTACAATAATGAGTCGCAATGTTGTATATTAAGTGTCACAGGTACTGTGACAGAGGTGGGGATTCGAACTCACTTCAACTGGAATGATTATCAGCCGCGCAACCGATTAGGCTAACCTGGTTCGATGCAATAGTCTTATGACTAAACATTAAAGTTGCAGCCGTTTTTATTTCTGGTTTAAAAAGACCCTTAAGTAATGTTTTACTCCTGGCACAATGTATAACCTATGTTTCCATGCAGAATGTATAAATGAATCAGCATTTATTCCTTTTGATGTGATAATTAAATAACTATTATACATTGGCATTAATAGCGTCAAATAGTCACACAGGTTTATTCTCGATCCAAGACTTAAAAACAATATTAAATCAAACTATCAAACTATCATTTCTATCATAATGGTTTATTTTAATTAAACAAAACATTTTTTTTCTCATTTTCGAAACACTGGGTGAACTCAATTTTCCATCTTCTCCTTCATTTCAATTTATAACGACATTCAATTTCCAAGAACGGAATAACGGCCATCAACTTCTCATAAAATTAGGCGCAAAGACTTTTCAATTAAGGGAAATAAGTTTAAAGACAGGTTCTGTGTGAAAATATGTTGAAATATTCATTTTCTGTATACGTATATTGCACGCCAATGTGCCGGGCGATGCTTACAATATCAGAAACCTGCCTAACGCATTAACCCTTTACTGCATGTAGACGCATTTGGACACCTCTAATTTAGACACCTTTGGACACGTCTAGTATAGAAGGCTTTTGAATTACTGGGTGAATTATGTTAATATTAACTGACAGAGTGGAATAACGAACAATCTGAACTCTTCCTGCACTGTTTTCAAAGGGATTTGTGATTGGTGCGGTAAAACGCGTATCTATGGAGTAAAGGGTTAAAAGTACTTTTCACGTATCGATAAAATAGTGTTAAAAAACGATATCAGTATAAACATATATATTTACATCACTAAAGATGTATACAGAAGTATCCTAAACATCAAATACTTTGTTAAAATTGTTTTCTACTATTTTGTATAATGCGATAATAATAAGAACTTTGAGAAGTTTGACTAAGGTGACGCAGATGTAATATAACCATTAAAAACTATAAATACAGAAGGCAGCCATGGACTTCACCTTGAATTGGTCAGTAGAAAACCGTTACTTTGGATGACTGGAATTAATACCTGTAGCGGATATTTAACTATGGGACGCCTTCGATATACTGCATGTATTTTTTGGCAAATAACGTTTAAAAATGAATAGACAATCAGTAACCGTGGTAATTGCCATGTGTGTGGGGTTAAGATAAGGACATATAGGGTGTTCGTTCACTGATATATTAAATTACATACATTGTTTAACAAGATAGTATGACTGTGAGTCTCATTCCGTTAATATTTGTAACTCACTTTCATCGTCGTCTTCGGGGCCGAGGTATTCCGCAAGACGTTCTCTGGCCTCCTCGTATTCGTTGGTATCACCTTCGTCTTCATCTACCCCGGAATTGAAAATAACAAGTATTAATGATATATTGCGTGATATATTTGAACATATAATTGCTCACTATTTCGTGAATTGTTAATTGGACATTCTGATATAAATAACTGATTGAACATTCTGATGAGAATGACTTTTTCAATAGGAACACAACACCAATTTTAGCACATTTCATGTTATATATGACATATCCAATATAATTGGTAGAGGAATACCTCAGAATGAATTTAAGAAGAGCTACTGTCCTTTTGTTATTTCAGGTAACTGGCAATATATGTCCAAATAAGGTATATGCTGAGTGGATTATTTGAAATTCCATATTATGGATAGATTGGTAACGTTGTAAATGATCAAATGGATACTAACTAATCACTAAATGTTTATCATATTTATGTATTTTATATCAGATATGGATATACAGTCATGTTTTAAAAAAAGCAAACTTTTATTAACGGCTACGCTTATATATGTTGTATATAATGTTATTTGATTAACCAATCAGCTATGTGTATTTCAGCAATGTGTCATACCTTTAATGAACCTATCGGTTTCTTAATGGCTACAGTGATACCTGTTGTGTTTAACCAATCAGCTATGTGTATTTGATTAACCAATCAACTATGTGTATTTGATTAACCAATCAGTTATGTGTATTTGATTAACCAATCAACTATGTGTATTTGATTAACTAATCAGCTTTGTGTCATTCCTTTTATGAACTTATCATAGACAAAAAGAGTCTACTGTATAGTTTTAATTTCAAAACAGTTGAGAAATAAAAAGAAAATTACTTATGAAATCTGAAATTTACACGTCAGTTTATCATTTCAGATCATACACCCTCAGTGTGCACTCGCTTGGACGAGGGTTGATGCTTCACGTGTTTTCTGCAACGTGTACTTATATTATTTTCTTTATTCTATGAAATGTATGTACAGTGGCTCCCTATAATAACGTCGATTGTTATCAGATTAAAGATGTGATGAAACCAATTATCGTTCCATCGATGAGAAATTATCGGTTATTATGTGATGAGGTTGAATGTATCGGTAAACCAGGTTTAAGATCCCCTGTGGCGGTGTTGAGCTACTGACTGATTCAGACGATGACCTTTAAACAACTCCTGTCCATGTGTGTGTGTGTACGTATAAAAAGTATGCCTGTGTGTGGGTTCATGATTACCATGTGATTGGTGGCTGTGTTACCAAAGTGATATATATCAAAGCATCAGGTATGCCGCCATGGTTACCAGACATACTGTATGAGCAATGTTATAATGGTACGTATGAAGTACGTGTAGCTGTGTCAACATACGTTTTGGGACGACAGTTTGTATGTCATGTGATCAATGATATAATTGTACGTATGAAGTACGTGTAGCTGTGTCAACATACGTTTTGGGACGACAGTTTGTATGTCATGTGATCAATGATATAATGGTACGTATGAAGTACGTGTAGCTGTGTCTACATACGTTTTGGGACGACAGTTTGTATGTCATGTGATCAATGATGGCTAAGATAAAGACGTGTCCATTTCATACATTGGAAAGTATTTATAACATTTTCTCTGGCGTTAAATTATGTAAAAACTCTACCCTATAAATGAACTAAAGAAGTATTTTACAACTGAAGTTCAAGCAATACTTTGAACCGGATGAGAAAAGGCATGTAGAAAGAGATACATAGAAAGTGACGTAAGAGGAAAGAATATTATATACTGGCTGCATGCAAATGCATAGATTAAGAAAGAATATCAGATAGTTGTTGTATGAAGATGCATAGATTAAGAAAAAAATCAGATAGTGGTTGTATGCAGATGCATAGGTTAAGAAAGAATGTCAGATATTGTTTGTATGAGGATGCATAGGTCAAGAAAAATGTCAGATATTGGTTGTATGCAGATGCATAGGTTAACAAAGAATGTCAGATATTGGTTGTATGCAGATGCATAGTTTAAGAAATAATATCAGATATTGGTTGTATGCAGATACAAAGGTTAAGAAAGAATATCAGATATTGGTTTTATGCAGATACAAAGGTTAAGAAAGAATATCAGATATTGGTTGTATGCAGATGCATAGGTTAAGAAAGAATGTCAGATATTGTTTGTATGCAGATGCATAGTTTAAGAAAGAATATCAGATATTGGTTGTATGCAGATACAAAGGTTAAGAAAGAATATCAGATATTGGTTTTATGCAGATACAAAGGTTAAGAAAGAATATCAGATATTGGTTGTATGCAGATGCATAGGTTAAGAAAGAATATCAGATATTGTTTGTATGCAGATACATAGGTTAAGAAAGAATATTAGATATTGTCTGTATGCAGATGCATAGTTTAAGAAAGATATCAGATATTGGTTGTATGCAGATACAAAGGTTAAGAAAGAATATCAGATATTGGTTGTATGCAGATGCATAGGTTAAGAAAGAATATCAGATATTGGTTGTATGCAGATGCATAGGTTAAGAAAGAATGTCAGATATTGTTTGTATGCAGATGCATAGTTTAAGAAAGAATATCAGATATTGGTTGTATGCAGATACAAAGGTTAAGAAAGAATATCAGATATTGGTTTTATGCAGATGCATAGGTTAAGAAAGAATATCAGATATTGGTTGTATGCAGATGCATAGGTTAAGAAAGAATGTCAGATATTGTTTGTATGCAGATGCATAGTTTAAGAAAGAATATCAGATATTGGTTGTATGCAGATACAAAGGTTAAGAAAGAATATCAGATATTGGTTTTATGCAGATACAAAGGTTAAGAAAGAATATCAGATATTGGTTGTATGCAGATGCATAGGTTAAGAAAGAATGTCAGATATTGTTTGTATGCAGATGCATAGTTTAAGAAAGAATATCAGATATTGGTTGTATGCAGATACAAAGGTTAAGAAAGAATATCAGATATTGGTTTTATGCAGATACAAAGGTTAAGAAAGAATATCAGATATTTGTTGTATGCAGATGCATAGGTTAAGAAAGAATATCAGATATTGTTTGTATGCAGATACATAGGTTAAGAAAGAATATTAGATATTGTCTGTATGCAGATGCATAGTTTAAGAAAGATATCAGATATTGTTTGTATGCAGATGCATAGTTTAAGAAAGAATATCAGATATTGGTTGTATGCAGATGCATAGGCTAAGAAAGAATATCAGATATTGGTTGTATGCAGATGCATAGGTTAAGAAAGAATATCAGATATTGTTTGTATGCAGATGCATAGTTTAAGAAAGATATCAGATATTGTTTGTATGCAGATGCATAGTTTAAGAAAGATATCAGATATTGTTTGTATGCAGATGCATAGGTTAAGAAAGAATATCAGATATTGTTTGTATGCAGATGCATAGTTTAAGAAAGATATCAGATATTGTTTGTATGCAGATGCATTGTTTAAGAAAGAATATCAGATATTGTTTGTATGCAGATGCATAGTTTAAGAAAGATATCAGATATTGTTTGTATGCAGATGCATAGTTTAAGAAAGAATATCAGATATTGGTTGTATGCAAATGCAAAGGTTAAGAAAGAATATCAGATATTGGTTGTATGCAGATGCATAGGTTAAGAAAGAATATCAGATATTGGTTGGATGCAGATGTATAGATTAAGAGAGAATAAAAAAGAATTGTCACAGACAGTGACAATGTATGTTTTCCGATAACATATAAGAGCTATCAAAATATAATAAGATGTGATCGTTTAAAGATTAAATCAATTTATTAAAAAAAAACTATTCGTTACTAATTTAGAAACTATACACTACTCCACTTCCTTTTTAATTTCGGATAAGTGGTTCCGGTTAAATTTAAAATAAAATTAAAATTTAATTACACACCCACCTGCTCCCATATAAATTGTTTCTACTGCTGTTTTATTTATAATTTCAGAAACGGACGTTAATATTTATCAAGTTTGAATAGAAAGTTCAGATACAATTTCACTCCGTCACGGCGTCTGTAAAAGAGGGAACGCATACTCATCTCTGTGGTTTGCACCAGTAAACGTGGCAATTGTGGTTCATCAAGATTTCCATAGTAAAAAAAGACATTTAGGATTGTGTTTTTATTACCATGTTGCGGGCTTTACAGCCTTTCACCAGGGCCATAAACAGTTTAACCAATACAGACATGTTTTAAATTTAATTTATTTTAGTATTTAGCAATATTTTTTTTGTAAATTAAGTTCAATCTGATAATGTTATCGGCTGTTTCCAAAGTTCACTTGATTGATTAAACTTAGTTTCAATTGCTGTTACTACATTTAACTTTAAATAGCCAATTTAAGTAATTTGATAATATGGATACATGTTTGTATTATTATATCTCTGTTAAATAGTTGTAGTATTATTATAAGTCTCATAAATTAACTGAAGCCGTGACCTAGATTTGTCATTAAAAGTTATTAAAGATTATATACGTATAACTTCTATAGTTTTCTTTTATAAATGGTTTATACTAATATAGGTAGAATAAATGAACGGATAAATCAATCAGCCAAATGTGATATTGCCAAGCGTAATTATACGATACACAGGGTATTATACTGAAAGAAATAGCTAACCTGCCACCTATTGTATTTACATATATAACTCAAAATATTGACTAGCGTACCGATTTTAATAATAGTTGAATTATTCCAATTACTGTCAGCTTGCATGATACAGGCTTGGTCATATTTATTCTAAATTATTCATGTCCAAACTTCAAGGTAATTCCTTTATATATTTTTTTGAAAATACAGAAACTGTCAATTGCTTGGTTAGCAATACCATTCAGATGAGAAAATACATAAAATGTCAGGTGGCGGGTTAGCTATTGCGTTTTGATGAGAAAATACATAAAATGGCTAGTGTGGGGATAGCTGTACCGTTTAGATGAGAAAATACATAAACTGTCTATTGTGGGGATAGTTGTACTGTTTAGATGAGAGAGAAAAAAAACAATGTCTAGTGTGGGGATTGCTGTACCGTTTAGATGAGAAAATACATAAACTGTCTAGTGTGGGGATAGCTGTACTGTTTAGATGAGAAAAATACAATGTCTAGTGTGGGGATAGCTGTACCGTTTAGGTGAGAAAATATATAAAATGTCTAGTGTGGGGATAGCTGTTCCGTTTAGGTAAAAAAATACATAAAATGTCTAGTGTGGGGATAGCTGTACCGTTTAGATGAGAAAATAAATAAATTGTCTAGTGTGGGGATAGTTGTACCGTTTAGATGAGAAAAAATACAATGTCTACTGTGGGGATAGCTGTACCGTTTAGATGAGAAAATATATAAATTGTCTAGTGTGGGGATAGCTGTACCGTTAACATGAGAATGCATTTCTGTTTAACTTAAGTTATTTGAAGAACAATTCATTTTACCTTCAGATAGTAATTGTATTAGCTCCTCCGTTTCTGTTGCCTTTGTAATATCGTTATATTCCTTGGAAAGAAATTCTTCAGCACCATCAATCTGATCTAATGTTGCAAACTTTAATGCGTTCGCTAAATAGTCATTTTCTTTATCTTCTAAAAGTTGCAAAAGTTCTAATTTTGATACTTTATCTTTCAGATCAGATATTTTGCTTAGAAGTTCAGCGATATAAACAGATTCTTCCAATCCGCTTGAGGCTCGTTTTGATTTACTTTGCGCTTGTTCCATATTATCGTTTACGACTTCACTCATTTCATCTGTAGTCGGTTCGGTGTCATGTTCGGTATCTGCATCATCATCAACTTCTGTTTCTGTGTCGTTTTCCTCATCATCACTGACATCGGGACTTGCTACAGATTCCTCAATTATTTCCTTTAATTTTGTTTCCTTTTCGCCATCAGGAGAAACGGTATCGACGATAACCTCTTTCACAACTTTCGGAGGTCCGTCCTCAGTATTTTGTTCAACGGTGTTTATTTCATCCTTTGTTAATTTCTCAGCAGCATCTATCAATTTTCGCATAGTGCTTACTAAACTTTCTTGTTTTTCGCTTGTTACATCATTATCATCGCTTGCATCTTCTTCGTTAGTATCAGCTTCGGGTACATAAGCGTTTACTGGCACACGACGTTTCATCGACCCTCCACGCTTCATTGGAACGTCTGCTGAACCGAACAGTGCCTCCAACTCCTCAACGGTGGGCACCACTCGGTGTGGATTATAAGCCGTCCTTTTCTGAGGACCATACAGTCTCCTATCAAAGCCGCTATAAGCCGCCGGATATTCCTCTCGAGACATATACTCAGGGTATGCTTTCTTGTATCTATATTCGGGGTAGAGGTTGAAATCTCTCTTTTCTTGAAGATATGAAGGCATTGGTCGCATATAATAATCCGAATCCAAATCAGAGTTAGGATTGAAATAAGAATCGTCTGTGTCTAGCATTCGTTCTTGTAGTAAAGAGTTGTAGTCTGCTCGTCTGCGGAGTCTGGCGTGTGCGTCTCTTGCATGTCTGCTATGTCCATAAACCGCAGCGCCTGATTGGTGGAATCTGACCGCTGCACACATTGAAAATAAAGGACAGATCAGAAGAAGGACTGTCAGGTGTCGCACGGCTGGTATCATGGCGAAGCGTGTCTGTAATTATACATATGAACTATAATAAATCATGTTTGAAATTTACATAAAACATCGCTACAGTTGAAACAAAACATGGGAATAGGTTTGACAGCTTCAACTGTCCGTGAAATTTTGTTAGGATAAAATAATTAATAATAAACTTATTGCACTTGTTAGCGTACCATTTTATGAATTCCATTATGTTCGTTTTTATAAGATTAACAATTACAAAAAATCGACAAACCATTGCACAAAAATATTTTATCTTTAAAAGAATCAATAGATTTCTCTCTGTCAATGATCAGCACAGAGTACAGTACATTTACTGATCCCGTATATTTTGTATCCATTAGCACAACTAAATAGACTCTCTTAATTAGCCTCGTATAGTTTTATATCCACTGGCAAGTTTTATTGGTCCAATTAAATCTTTTTTGAGCTAGTTTATGGGAGTATCTGTGTCCGATGGCAGTTCTAGAGAGGTCCATGGCCACAGGCAATACCGCAACATCATTAATGAGAAATATATGAACTTAACAGTTGGACTAAAAACAGTTATCTTTAGAACTGTAAGCTTGTTGAGATTTACAATATGACATCGAAAGTACTGTTTCCTGGGTGTTGGTTCGGCAATAGTGATATTCCTAAGTTGGACTGTAAATAAAAAAAAGTCCCGGTATCGTTCCTGATTTTGTAATTTCTGAAAATCATTTACATTTAACATGGACGTAGCCGTAAAGTTTTCGTTTTAACAATTATAAACGCGTGAAAATCTCAGATGGTAGTGGGATTCCAGCTTAATATAGCTGTTTTTCTTCGGTTATAATAGCTTTTTACGTTCGCTTTCAAAATCTTGAAAACAATGCTCTGATTGGCTGGTGTAAAGGTCATTCTGAGTCGACCGTCTATGCGACGCCATCAGACCTACTTTGCGTGGAGTATGGAAGCTTCAAAGTTGATCTGATTTTAATAAGATTGTTTCGTCCTTATCGTTTATCTTTTGGGAAACATAGGTCGACATTTTCCGTTTTATTCGTCAGTGTTTAAGAATAACCCGATACTGGCCATTGAGTGACTTAGTATTCAACCAACAAAATTAAAGTAGTTCACACTTCCGAGACAAAAAACAATACATTGAGTTATTGAACAGAATATCCATAATGTATGATGTTTGATATAAATGTACAGTTTTACTGCCTTGATCGAAAAAAATATTGGCTGTATAGGTGAGTCCTCGTCAACATAAAAAATGTTATTAAAATGACAATAATTCTCATAAAATTATCATGTATATTCCAATTATATGCTCTTTTAAACACTTGTATGCATGCAAGTACATTCATTTAACAACTTAATATCGATATTGCAAGGTCGTGTTGAGATTATTCCGCTATTTCAGGCATAAATAAGGTTTCAGAATTGCTTTAAAGAATGACATTAAACGCTTTGTCATTAAGTAATCGCCATTCAAGGTAATAATTTGGTTTCCTTGTCAGGTTTTATGTGACATCTTGATGTGTTATTGGCGGCTTCATCTACGCAGAAAAGAAACCTGTGACATCATAGGAAGTGCGTAAACCAATCGAAAGTCTTTGTTCGCAGAAGAACAAGAAGATGTAGAAGAAAGTTGATCGGATCATATCATTGGATGTTAGCAATGGAAGACAAAAATGCCTTGATCTGATATATGTGGAAAAAAAAACTCACGCAACCCCTGCGCATATTACTAAGAGCGTGAGTTATCTACCTAATGTATTTGATACCTGGAACTGTTTTTAATTATAAACTATTTACATACTATATAACACAGCTAACAAACTGAGACTGCATTTGTCTTAAATTCGGATCAATACAAAATCATTTTGAAATGGTTTAAAATGAAATTATGTTTTGTCGCATGGTTAACGTTTTGATTGGTAGCAGACGTTATATGTTTTAATGCGCAGCAACAATACCAGCTAATGGTGTAAACAGGAAGTCTGTAATTCTGGCGGAGGTATTTCTGTCACGAACATGCCCTTCACTCGTGATTGATAGTGACAGGTCGATAATTCAACTCTCATAATAACACGCTACGCAGATTTCTGCTTTAATGTGTATGAAAATGATTAATGCGGATTCAAATAATTTTACTTCTCATAATAACGTATGGTGCAGCTTTCTGCAGTTGAAACGTGTATGCAGTTTATTAATAAATGATAGGAAGAATTGTTAAAGTGTTCATTCAAATCAACTAAATATTTGTGTCCCCACTCATTTATAACGTATAGCTCAATCTCATTAAAATCAGATCAACTTTAAGCTTCCATACACTTCGCAAAGTAGATCTGACAGCCCCACATAGAAGGTCACCTCTGAATGACTTTTTCGCCAGCCAATCAGAGAGTTGATTTAAAGGTTTTGAAAGCGAAAGTAGAAGTCTATTTTAACCGAAGATAAATCTATATTTGGCTGGGATCCCAATGTTATCACACGTTTCTAATTGTAAAGACGAAAACTTTATGGCTTCGCGTATGTTAAATGTAAATGATTTTCAAACATTATAGAAATCAGGGACGATACCGGAGTATATTTTATTCATACTTCGATATAGAAAGATCACTATGACCGAATCAATGCCAAGAAATAGTAATTTGTAATAATGTATCAATCGACGTCATGTTGTAAATCTCAACGAACTGCAATTGTAACGATTAATCTGATTGGCTGTATTGTTATTAATAATTGCATGAAAGGTCAAGCTGAGGTGACCTTTATTGCAATCCTGTCAAATTTACTCTGCGTAGAGTATGGAAGCTTAAAGTTGGTCTGATTTAAATGAGATTGCGTAAAGCTAAAATCCAAATCTGGAGTCTGAATGCCTCAGTGAAGATGGATTAATTATAATTGATAACGTAGGTGAATTGTACATGCAGTCGTGCTAAAAAGCTATCAATGGTCAATCCTACATGGGTTTGTATTCAAACTGGCCAAATCATTTGTTAATATATTAAGCAGCATGTGTCTTACAAAGACCACCACATTGATAAATAAGAGCAACCATATGTGTAAACGTGGGGGGTCAATATTTCAGAAACAAATTCAATCACTGCACAAGTAGTAATATTGCCTGTCAAATTCACGGAATGTAACTTTGGGTTGCTATTTTTTTATTCTATCTCATTTATATATACTTTACTACAAAGAAACAAATTCAATTAAATTGATTTTATATTTTTATAGCCGTGTGTGTCCCTTGGCTTCCTGTAAGTCCGCCGTACATGGATCATTTCAAGTCAAATACTGAGTACTTCACGACAAACGAAATAGTTACTGTGAATTGAATTGAATTCGTATTATAACTAATTGGTCTTCCATTTGAATCATAACACATATACTTTGAAATGGTATGAGATAAAAATCGTATTTTCTCGCATGTTTAACGTTTTGGTGGCAGATGATATATTATGTTTTACTGCGCAGCAACAAAACCAGCTAATGGTGTAAACAGGAAGTATGTAATCCTGGCGGAGGTGTTTCTGTCACGAACATGCCCTTCACTCGTGATTGATAGTGACAGGTCGATAATTCAACTTTTCATAATAATACGCGACGCAGATTTTTGCTTTACCTTGCATGAAAATGATTAATACGGACAAAGAATGGAAAAAATATGGGTTCAAATTAATTTTATGTCGGTATACCCATTTATTCTAAACGTAACGCTGTAACTTAATATTTTAATTAGGGGTTTGGCGCCATTTTCAACACATTTCAGGCCACCGCCGCTTTTCAGCAAGTAATTGGCAAACTTTCTCAAATAACGATTTTGGCGAGCGGGACTCAAACCTACCACCTAAGAGGTGAGAGGTAAGTGATCTTGAAATGGCACCTTAGACCACTCGGTCAAGACGGGCCCTTAATGTGTCTTCAATGTCTCGGTACGGATTGTGTTAGTTACGGCACATAAACTAGATGGCTAACAGTCATAAAGGACAGCTATTCTATCAAAAGATTCACCCCGGCTTTGATACAAGTTTATTTCAATATTTAGATTCATTTTTATGCCATCGAGTGCTTACAGACGATCAGTTAACCTAACCACTCTTTTCTTGGAACCTGGAAGGTTAAGCAGCACTCAAGCAACATACCATTCATCTCCACACATAACTGATGACTTTCTAATTTGAATCAGCTGTGAGAGACGATCCCTGGCTTGAAAGTCAGACTAAATACCGACTGAGCTAACCGATCCCGCCTCTTTGATATAAGTTATGGATTTATATCATCCTAAAGTCGTTCTTTAATAGCATAATCATACGGCTTTCGAGCATAATTTAACCTGATAATTAAGAAAAATGTCATTAAATGGAATAAATAAAGTGTAGGGATATTTTATATATTAGTAAAACATAATTGTTCATGCTCAAACAAAGGTATGACGAATCGAAGACAAGCATTCAATTGGCGGTTTTAATTCGTGATTCGTTTTATTTTGTTATAACAATGAACTTCTCTATTACTTTGTCAGAACTTTACTCTAGTGTTTTGTATGAATGTCAAAATTTAATATAAAAAAGCATTGCATTTTTCATTATTATCTAATTTGAGCTTGTCTTTACAAGAATATATACTACGTTTTGACAGAGGTTTGGTTAACCCTTGAGAGTGCTTCGTAACTCATTTACAATTAAAGTAAAGCACCATTAAAGATAGAAACATGTCAGTTAACATCATCTCCAAATAAAATAATGAATATAACAACTGTGTGTCTGTGTTTTTTGTTGTGACGTTATAAATGACGTAGTGAATAACCTATTACGTCATAACAAAACCACAAGTGGAGAATATTCAATGCGTAAGCAGGTCACAGATGAAAAAAAAAGAATATTTATAAAAATAGATCTTGCAAAATGTCCATGATTGCCTGCTCAGGATTACCAGGTTAGTATATCATACAATACTTTGTCTGGTAAATGACATATTCCATTTCCAATGACAGAAAATAAGAGAATTAGCAAAAAAATAAACACCTTAATATGACTGTTCCGTGTGCTTAGATATTAAGGTGCGTGGGTTAATTGATAATTCGGTCTTTACGAATGTCTGACGTAAATGTGAAAGTAATAAGGAATAAACGAAGTATCAGGTACACTGTAGGCAGATTCTGTGACTAATATACACGCCTACATAAACGTGTGCACATAACTATAAACAAAGACTATTATTGTATAACTGAATTGAGGCATGTGTTTTGTTGTTTTCAGATGTTTGATGAAATGCGTTTGCTTTCTGAACAATTTAAATATTTATACAAAATTACCAAACAGATAAAGTGATTTTAAATAACGTTGTTTGATGTTCTGTTGGATATAAATTACCCCCAAGCCACGGCTGGTTTCAGTTATTTACTTCAATTACTTTACATTCCATTGACGTAAATGTAAACAACGTTTCTACTTTAAATTGGTTTCAAATCCCATGGTGTTTGTTTTTGGTTTATATACTCATTGGTTATAAAGCGTTAGCTTCATGGGCAATTGAATTTTATATTATGATAGTGTCTTATTTTTTAAAAAAAAAATTTTTGTTTTAAATAAGAATTTACTTTTTAATATATTCACTTTTATGATGTTCATCTAACAGACAGATTTAACTTTCATTTGTGAGATTTAACGCCATTGTTTTAAACGATGTCTGAGTTAGCACTACATTGTATTTACTTGGACAAACAATACCACGTGGCCCGATGGCGGAACTATTCTCGTCCTTGCGTCAGGTCAATAGATTTAGGGTTATTTTTATCGTACGTTATTTTGTGAAACGCAGTCCAGTTTTTAACCTAATGACGTTTAACCTATTCTTTTTTTCCCATCTAATCCTCTTAATTGACCTTTGACTCAAGTTAGGTCATGCGTATGTGCAATGCGAATGCGTCAGAGAACTTTCGACTTGTAAAAAGTATGTCTGTTTCCGAATATATGAGTAGCTGACGCCGACCACGAGTCAACATTTTGTACAACCCGATAATTCTTAATCATTTCCGACGCTTTGTTGTGCACTCAATTAATGAGCGTCTGATTAAAATGACATAATGTACATAAATTGACAAAAAACTTTTTCACTTGTGGGATATATTCAATGTTATTTCTTTTATTTTGTGTCTTCTGTCGTCAGCGCACTGTTTCAATCCACTTGTTTGGTTATTCTATATAAAACGGGGTCTGTTTCCAAAGATACACAGAGGATATTTGTTATTTTGGTGCAAGATCGAATTATATTATTTAACCACAACTCTCTTATGACAATAATGTTAAAATATTTGAAGCAGTTCACAAATACATTTTATTCACTAATCGTTTCTCCTGAACATGTAAGTAAGTCTGAAGAAATAACAAGGCTATTTCTATTTACGTGGTGCGGTCAGCCTGTCTCCCAATTTCGTCCATGCCGTTCAGAACTTGTCCAAAAATGTTAACCGTTATTATTATGTGATTTCACATAATTATCCATTACTTTAATCATTTTAATCACCTTTTTTTAATTACTCACTTCATTTTCTAAGTTTCTTAAATATATCAGAAACAATATTCCTACAAGTATGTTAAACATTTTTATTAAATATATTTTGAACTATGTTATATTCGTAATGGTAAGAGCATAAATCAAATTGTTGATAATCTGCCAAATTTGTTCACAATTGATATATGTCATGGAAAAGAACTTTATAAGATTTTATCTTCCGTCCTAATCCATATTTATACCTAAACTTATGTGTATATATGTACATTTGAATGAATAAATATGTTTAAATATGTTTAAACCAATTATATCATTTATATTTGCTTGCCGCGAATTGGGATATCATTTTAGTTGGTCACGAGATGAAATATCATCTGATCTTACACCAAAACAAACACATTTTCTTTTTCTTTTATGCATTTACATATTTGTTTATTTTGACCTCAATTCAACATAAAATATTATTGTATTAATAAAACAAATTGAAGTATTTTTTTTATATTTTATTTTTTTAAATTGATAATAAATCAATGACAAAAAAAACACATTCATAATTTCACAGTTTGAAACAATGGTTTACCATTAATAATCCATTGAGCAATCTCTATATTTCATCAAAAAGCATAAAATGAATATCAAACATATTGATACATTAGTGCTATACATTCATAGATTAATTAAAACTACTTTAATAAACACAGACAATCAGCTGTGTAATTTATTTTTTGAACGCGGGCTAAGGTTATATACGTAAAAGAAGACACAAGCAAGCTATCAGTAGCAACCTTAACACATTGTTGATTATCCAAAATATACATTTCCATTAATATAATTTCAGAAAATTTATCTTGGAAATACAATTTCCTTGTGACAGTGGTACTTAAATATCCGGTTACGCTTGGATAGGAAATTGTGTTTTTGTAGGGAGAAAGTGTCCCTGTTAGAACTAACACTGTTTCTCTCTCTCAAAAGTCTAGTGAGTATTAGTGTCATAAACTTTTATCGTTAATTGTACTAAGTGTATTAATTAAATAACCTGGGCATTGAGATTGAGAACCAGCCAACATAGACTGTCTTTCCCTACAAAAGTTATTAGATGATTAAAGAAATTGAGAACCAGCTAACATAGACTGTCTTTTCCTACAAAGGTTATTAGATGAGGTTAAGAAATTGAAGACCAGCCAACAAAGACTGTCTTTTCCTACAAAGGTCATTAGATGAGGTTATGATATTGAGAACCAGCCAACATAGAGTGTCTTTCCCTACAAAGGTTATTATATGAGGTTAAGAAATTGAGGACCAGCCAACATAGACTGTCTTTCCCTACAAAGGTTTTTAGATGATGTTAAGAAATTGAGAACCGGCCAACATAGACTGTCTTTCCCTACAAAGGTTATTAGATGAGGTTAAGAAATTAAGAACCGGCCAACATAGAGTGTCTTTCCCTACAAAGGTTATTAGATGAGGTTAAGAGATTGAGAACCAGCCAACATAGACTGTCTTTCCCTACGAGGTTATTAGATGAGGTTAAGAAATTGAGGACCAGCCAACATAGACTGTTTTTCCGTACAAAGGTTATTAGATGAGGTTAAGAAACTGAGAACCAGCCAACATAGACTATCCTTCCCTAAGAAGGTAATTAGATGAGGTTAAGAAATTGAGAACCAGCCAACATAGACTGTCTTTCCCTACAAAGGTTATTAGATGAGGTTAAGAAATTGAGAACCAGCCAACATAGACTGTCTTTCCCTACAAAGGTTATTAGATGAGGTTAAGAAATTGAGGACCAGCCAACATAGACTGTCTTTCCTTATGAAGGTTATTAGATGAGGTTAAGCAATTGAGGACCAGCCAACATAGACTGTTTTTCCCTACGAAGGTTATTAGATGAGGTTAAGAAATTAAGAACCAACATAGATTGTCTTTCCCTACAAAGGTTATCAAATGAGGTTAAGAAATTGAGAACCAGTACGGGCATATTTACAAGATTCTACAGTATTCTATTCTTCTGATCAAAATGTGCAAGAGTGTAGGTCCAAATCGTAATGATGTGGTAAATATATTAAGGTAAAATTCCGGATGAAAGTTTATATCACTGCCTGCCAAATAAACTTAAATTTATTCTGTTTTATTATGTCAATTTATGTCTGGATAAAGGATTAAATCACGCATTTTCAGGGAATATCTGTCTCTTTGGGCGTTAATAAAGTTTGCAGTTATACCAGATGACAGAATTTACGAAGAACTGCAGTTTTTATCTTAATATCATTTTATTATTTATTGTATGAATCATTTAACCACATAATTTTTCAATTTGCCTCTATATTTTTGACCAAATGGATTGATAGTTAAAATTCTAAACAAAATATCAAACTGTTTATGTGTTTTAAGTTATAGAAATGCAATAGTTTTTTTTATGGCATTGGAAAATTGGTAAATTTTATTTACATTTTTATAGAGGCAACCAACTTTGTAAAATGGAATATATAATATGTATAAATGATACGAAAACTTTAAGTTTCAGGAAGTACGTATTAGAATTCCTATTACGCACACTTTAGTGAAGCCATACATGTCAAACGAATAACAAGCCTATGACTAATGTACATGTCGCACACGTCATTGACAAGATGTAATTTAACACAGCAACCTGTCTACGGTATGGTTGCGAAATTATACGCCCGGCGTACAATTATTCTCGAAATAGAAATCATAAGCGAAATAGAAATAATTACAGGTTCATAAGATGCTGTAAGTGTTTCCTAAATGGGATGAGACTGTTATAGTCCCATGACAAATATGTTATTGATTGCAGCTAATAACGTTTAAACACTGCACATGAAAACGCAATTCCAAATGGGAGCGGCTCTCACAAGCTCATGTAATTCTTACTGCTGCAACGAATGAGCTTAGCTTTAACAAAGGCAATAAAGATATGGGTAAAAGGGTGGAAATACCAAAAAAAAAAAAAAAATGAAATTACCAAAACAAAAACCAACGTCATCCATGTGGTTTAGACATCAATACTGAAACATATTATACATCAATAAACCTGGTCTTGATTGGTCGGATAAAGTTGTTATTGTGGACATGATAGCTGAACACCATTAATTAAAGACGATTTTTAGTTTTGTAATATTTTCCTATTGATAAAACTTCATGAAACTTCCCGGTATTTTAAGTTTGATTTATGTTCATGCAATATCAGAAATAAAAGAAACACATGTTACCGTACAGATGTTTTGGTATTACCTGTTAATGAACGTACACGTCCTTGAAATTTGTCGAAAACATGTAGAACCAATGCAAAAAAAATATGCTTCCATCTATTATTTAGTTAAAACTTATACATAGATACATGTGTATGCTATTAATTGTCACGGAAATGATAATTATAAGCTTGAATCTAACTGTTTAGGGTTTTTAAAAACAAAATCATTTCGGCAGAGTGTCATTTGTTTTTTTTTTCTATTTTGCAATAAAATATAGCGTTTTGTTTAATATTTTGATATAGTGTATGGATAAATTTTTTACTAAAACCTCTCTGATAACTATTTTTATTACAATAAAAATAAAAATACACTTTATCACGTAATTTAAGAAAAAAGTATTTAAAGTATGCCATAGTTAAATAAACTGCAATTGCAATGAGCATATTTGTATAAATATTGAGTTTTTATAACATTTTATATTCAGCTTAAATTGCTATCAACAATTTTCATACCATTATGCATATTTCATATAAAGAACAAAAAAATAAGAGACCAATTTCAGGCGTATCCATAAATAAATGTGTCATACGGAATACAGTCATTTGTAGTATAATAGGTTCAAACTCCACGGACTGGTTCAGTCTACTTCCGGTTCGGATAAAGTGAACACTCCTGCATTTGACTACCAATTTTGTTTATATTGTTACGGAGTAAATAGATTCCTCGTTGCCAGCTCCGTGTCAATCTTACATTGAATGAAGGGTATAAAACGCAGCCCCAAATGCAAATCTTCGAACATTATAGAGGAATTCCGATTGATTATCAACAAGAACCGAAGACACTCACGCTCTGTTCCATTCTAACAGGTATTTTCTGCATCAAAATTTGAGATTGGTTATATATATATGTATGGTTTCATAATGCTTGTTCAGGCTTCAATGTTTAATTTATGCATGGACAGTGTTTTTCACAAGGCTGCCCTAGCCTCTATCTTGAAAGCACGGTTGTAACCAATGAAAACCATACGGTCTGAATTTCCGGCCTAAATTTTGACATTCTTAAATAAACTACTTTTTGTATATAAATATTTTTCAAAAATAAGACAAGTATTAAAACGTTTTAAAAACGTTCTTAAAGACTAATATGCGCATCAAATTTTATATTGTATGCCCGACGGAAATTGACGCCAATTGCAGAAGGAGTGACAGTCAATATACATAGACTGGCTACTGTATGCAGGTTATTATAGTATGTAGTGACACTTGCTAGTCTCAACAAGTTGTTTCCCTTTGTGCGCAGAATTTGTGCTCATTAAAAACTATAAAAATGGTCCTTCTGAAGATTGTATCCAAAACAGCGACAGTGGCAAATACTGGGAACAATGAAAGCAGGATTATAGAAGGCTAGTTAGCGAGGAGGTACATATTCCAAAATATACATTCCTAACTGAAGCTGACTTTGACAATATTAAACGGTCAAGAAACTTTAAATCTAACATGTACCCTGGACTATAATATCAACACCAAAGGCTGCATTAGTGAGTGACTTCTTTCTTCTTTTCCAAAATTCCAATTTCCTTTATTGCAAAGATATTCTTTGTAGTGACCGTGATGTTGGTGTTGTAGTGGTTGTGTCGTTTGAACGCCACCTCTCCTGATGGACAAATCATTTCCTAATTGGAGCTACGTCTGTCGGGTGAGATATTAATACAATCAGACAATAATTGGACCGTCTTACAGATGCGCGGTTTGAGACATAAGTCCAGTTTATCTTCATGACTAGATGCATACTTACTATTTAGAAGAAATATTGATCAATGGTGAAGTGTTTCCGAAAAATGAACTGTTATATTTATAAGGTTCCTATATCCACCTTATTTTTATCAAAATAGTTTGGAAGCATAGACTGCAATTACATTGTTAATCTATCAGCTTATTGACCAGTAAAACGAATTTTCAAATAGAGTTTAGCTAATCGTACTGGCTACCAATTTATATATACCGGTTGACATTAAGTTTTAAAAATATAAAAAAACATATTCATGGTCATTGGTCATGTTAAACGAAACAAGATTTTATATAATAAATTTATATATAATGCGTTTCTATAAAAACTGCTTAAAGTGATTCTGAATGATGTGATGTTGCTTTTTACATTACATTTGTTTGGGCCGGTTAGCTCAGTCGGTGTATCATGTTTCATAAACACTCACAGAGAGCCTCACTATCACTGAAAGTTAACATTTATATTAAATATTTAATGTCATATTGCAATACCTGATTATACACCTAGTCTCTTATTTAACCTACGTCTCAATACACAGTTACGCCCGTTGATTCTTACGCTTAAAAAAGTCCTATGTAATTTGGTTGTGAAATATTCTCAAAATGGTTCATAGTGGTTGTGATTTCTTGCTGCAGATGAGTAAGGCAAAAGTTGGCATAGCATATGCTGCAATAAGACATCAATGGTGTTGAAAAGATGACGTTTATAGGATTTCAACATATTCATGTATTTATTACCATTTGAGGACTCTTTTTAAAAATCTCAGGGTGTCACTGCACCCTCTTTAAAAAAATCAAGCTGTCAGTTATTGTGCATTTGATGTGGGTATACATTATTGCAATGAAAAAAAAAATACTTTAAAAAAGTTCTATGTGGAATTCATTTTTTACCATGGAAATCCTAGACCTTATTTTATATAGAACAAAGAACAAAATTCAACAGTGTAGTGAGACCTACAACGCCGCAGTTTGCTCGACATTTGATGTGACACCGAAGACACAATTTCCTGAATCCTATCTAAACTCATTGACGATATATCTGCCAAGATAACACACGTAGAACAAGATAACACATTAATAACAAGAGGCATCATTAAAAAGACAATACAGAATATTGTAGCGATGGGACGAGAACCATGGATTTCAAATAAGACTCCGGTATATGATTGAGTGATTAAATATTCAGCGTCATTTTATGCCATCAAGGGCTAACAGACGATCAGTTAACCTAATCACTGTTTCCTGAGATCCTGGAATGTTAACCAGTACTCTAGCACATCCAATATTCGCAAGTAAAATTAACGGTGAGAGACGAATGATAATGAGACAATGGCAACATTGATAACAGGCAGACGGATTAAAAAACTGTAAGCTTTCCTTTGAAATCTCTTTTATATTTGTACACATAACTTCCATTGCCTACCCCATTCTCTGGTATACCCCAATAACATGCAGGAAAGTTCATGCATGTCCCATAATTCGCAGCACTGTAACGTTTACCAAACTGTGACGTCATTCAACTTCCGCTGAAGCAACTGACCAATCAGCTGTTCTTATCTCACTGTTATGTGACGGACCAATGGGAGGACTGGGTCCGTTCTATAGTCAATAACTACCATGTGATAAATTCAATGAAATTTTATAACATTTGTGAATAAAATGAACTTATATTGCTTACATTTATAGAGCACACACAAGCGGCTGTCGAAGTGGAGGGACGTGTTTACCGGAGCTCCAGCCTTCAAAGTGAGTCAACACGTATAAGATGATTATTTAAAACCATATGGAGTTGATGATGAATGATCATTATACAGCAACAGATGTCTCTGCTTTATATGATTGGTGGAGACATCTATTTTAAAATTTCATCGATTTTATGCTTTTAACATGGCCCTAGATAGGATTGTTTTGATGTCAACAAGAGACCAATAACCAGCGGTACAACACACAGCTTGATGACAACACTAAAAGAGGGACTTCAGCTCCACAACGGGACTTCAGCCGACTTGGAACCTTAATCAACAGCCTTCAAGACTAACATTACTTCAACAACTAGAAAACGACTATTCCAAACCTTCATCTTCATCAATCGACTGCGATCCAGCCAGTTGTGCAGCACCGAGAGAAGTAGCGACTCTGCCGATGCTGTCCACTGGTTACTTAATCAGCTTATCCTGCACGCCAAAATGACACAGATCAAAGTGCGAGGGTAAAGAAAAACTTACGACGACGACAACTACATTTGTAGAAATAGTTTCACAGCCCATACAACACCGACATCAAAATTAAGAAAATATATAATCAACAGAGTACGTAAATTTTAATGTTTATGACAAAGGTTTCGGATAAATCTTGTCGATTCTGTTTGATACGCATCTATCTGTTCATATAGTTTAAATCTAAATCGTTTCTAGAAACTGCTGCATTCGAACCGTGAGAGGAATATATGCATGTTTTAGGTTTTACAGAATAACGTTTGGAAAAATGGCAATATATTTTTCATGACAATAAAGGTGTAAGCCAACCGTTGATTTTTGTTCTTTTTTGTACAGTAAAAATCAAATCAAATCAAGTCAAATTAAGTTTATTTACAGTAAATAAAGGCCACCGGCCCAAATGCACAATAATATATTTGAACATACAATGTCATTTGAGAAAGAGTAGTGTCAGACATATTATAATTGTTGAGGTGTTACATCAACATTGGTTTCTGAATTATAAATTATGTTGTAAACATATATTGCAATCCTTTTTAATTTCATAAAAATCATTAGTTTATATAAATAGGTAGAAATGATATAAGGTTTTCCCAGATGAGTACCAGTTATATAGATTTTGTGCCCGAATAGTATTATATTTAGGACACTAAAAGAAATCATTATATTCACATTGTACAATAGCTATATTCACATTAGTTTAGCAAAAGAGACAAAATCTTTGTTCTCTTGGAATATGGTCTTGTCGTCCAGTTTCGACATGAAGTCTATGATTTGAACAACAGAAACGAGCAATAACAATTTTATACATATTTAAATATCTCTCTGGATCAAGAGTAATGTCTTGATTTTTTTTATAATGATAACATTTACCAGCATTATTTATATTTTCATGCGAGTTTTGAGATTTGATATCCACAAATCTTTGCTTAAAAACAGAGATAAAACAATGCATGTCCCCAACATCTTGGGCAATCCAAACATATCCAAAACCAAATATAGAAAATAAGTTTTTAACACGGGTGGCCCACGATTTTCGACCAACATCATATAAGGATTTTAAGATTTTATAACAATTCTTTGGATGTCTAAGATTAGGCATTTGTAAAAGTTTACAGCAATATTTTATGCAGTTTGTAAAATATGTTATACATAGTGGCTGGCGTCCGCACTCACCCAGCACAATCGAATTATTTATGGAATTATTAACACCAATATGTTTCTTACAAAAATAGTTTTTACACTCTCAATAGTATCTACATAGCTGTGATCCCATATTTCCGACCCATAACAGAGAATAGGCTTGACCATAAAATCATATAAAACGAATAATTCACTTGTGGGGAATTGACAATATGGTTATTGATAGTGATGTGTTGAAAATATTGATGTTTAAGCTTGTGCTGCAAGGTTCTGTTGTTCTGCCAACCATGAAAGTTGAGGGATAAAAAAGCAGTCCCATGTATTTGTATACTGACGTGACCTTTATGTGATTGCAACGAAATTGCCATTTCTCAATGTTCCTTAAGTTCCCACTTTTTCTAAATACAATAATTTCAATTTTATCAAAGTTAACTTCCATACCAGTATTGGTACAAAATTCATCTACAATAATAAGTTGATGTTGAAGTTTAATAACTGTTTCCGCGCAATTTGCAATATCGTCAGCGAATAGAAGACATATTATATCTGGAATATAAAAAGGTGTACATGCTTTCCATTCATTGTCGTTTACCTAATGAAAGAAGTGATTTTTTTTATTCTTTGTCAACCCCTACACTACCAAATAAATGATGAGAAAAATTGGAGGTCATGTAGCATATAAGAGATTATTTTCTGTTCAGTGTGTACACTGTTGACAAAGTGAAAATAGACGTCAGAAATCATGTATTCATTCTCCTGTTTCCAAGCATCAATATTTTTTTTAAATTCGAACATGACAAAGCGTTTAACATGTTCAAAAAACATCAAAAATGCCATTCAAATAAACAAAATGAGCATTAAAAAAAAAAAAAATAAGGCGTATCTATACCGGTATGTGACTGTCCCACAGAAGTATTTATTGCTTCCAATGGTAGTGCTATGTCTAAAAAAACTGTTTTCAGCATGACAATACACAGTAAGGTTACATGTACTTATTGTGTGTACAAAACACTGATTTATCATTTCTGCGTAATTGAATTGCACATAATCCACTCAAAAGAAGCGTGCTGGCGACACACACCAATCTATGAGGAGTATTGGCAATTTTCTGTAAAGTCCATATAATCCAGTATTTGATTGGTTGTCACGCACATTCATTTACCAAGCATTTCTTGTGTAAAAATATTCGTGTTTTTCTCAATTCAATTATGTTTTTATATGTATATCAAGTGCTGTGAAGGCATTTTAGAACATAGGTATTGTGTTTAATCAACCTTGTCTAAATGTATGTGAACTGGACAAGTCGATCAATAAGAACCCTATAATGTTACAAGGAAGATGGAGAGCCATTAATTATAATTGCTTAAAAAAAAGTCTTCCTCCACCAGTAAAACTGGATATGCTATGAATAACCTGAAAGGTGTTAAAAATGGCATTAACCCCCCCCCCCCCCCCCCCCACACACACACACACCCTTCTTTCTGGTCATTATACTCATTCAGCCATTCTCGACAACAAAAACATGAACAGACTATATAAATCTGAGTCTGGTGTTGTCCTCAGAGTTTCCGAGGGATAGTTTTACCAAATATTTTGTTTGTAATACTATTTGCTGGTTTACTTATAACCACAAGGCTGTGTTTCACAAAATAACTTAACCATACGTCAAATTGATAGTTTCTTCGTTGTTTGTTCAAATTTAAATGAATTTTTAAAATGATTGCATTTCCAGAAAACATTTTTTTTTCTTAATTATTTATCAAGTTTGGGTTAATTTTGATGAATATTAAAAATATTAATGATATTTGTTGGTTTAAGTTTATGGCGGTTTTTGTCGTATTTTTTTGTTGTGAACCGCACAACAGATGCAAATCTATGCAAACAACTACACAGATAAATGTATACATGCTTTCCATTAAACGTGCTATCTATTATATTTTTTGTACATAGTTTGTCCTCATATACACAAGTTTATTTACTTGCGTAATGCCATCAATTCTGACGGCTTTTGTTGTTTTTCCGACCACTGGGACACAATGAAAACCATTATGCAGTGCGTTCTTGCGATACAAAATCACCAAACTAATCGGAAAATCGCATGTTATATACAGTATTCGCCGGAACGTAAACAGCCCCAGAATATCACAAACAGTGATTTATTGTATGACCAGAACGAATGGCAGCGATTATTTATGATTTGATCGTTTGCATTTAAACCGTTATGATGCCTGGATTCCAGTTTTGCAAGTGTTTCAAATACGTGTCCATTATATTATGATTAAATAACTACCTTGTAAGTTTGGAAAGGATCAGATGAAAAGTGCAGTTGCTATATTGCACACAAAGTTAAATGCATATTTTATGTTTCAAAGACCTTTACTCCGAATTCTAAATGACCCGATTTGGCCAGTTCTAGAAATTGTCTGAGATATTATGGTTATAAAACTTCTTTGTAAGTTTGGCGACGAGCTAACTAAACATGCTTGTGCTAGAGTGCATACAACAAAAAGATCACTATGGAAGGACGACGGACGGAGTCTGCATTTCGTTCTTGAAAGTTAATATGGGATGTCATCATAAAGGAATTTTATCAAAAATAAGAAATCACATGACCGACAGGAGATATAAATATTTGAACAAATTTATCTAACATTGGTTTTAAAACAGGTTTTTACTGTTTAGACAAATCACGCTTGAAGTCTCCCTAGGTAGAACAAAAACAAAAAGTATATACAGATAAAAGGTCTTGCTCAATGACACTACACAAAACCGTTGCTTAGGTTCGAACTTACTTACAAACCCTCAATCCTTGGTCCAATGCTCTACAACTAGACCAAGCGAGTTCAAAGGACACAGCCACCAAAATTGGATAAACATAACCAATATACACGGTCCGATGCTCAACTGTCATGCAAAACAGAAAGTATATCGATATTTTATTGAAAATTATCGAAACTAAAAAAATAACCATTACGAGATTGAGATATTCTGACACGACAATACATTAATGAATTTTCATTTTTCAATGTTCAGTTCAATTCAATTTTATTTAGCATTAAACCTAGGATGCATCCGACCTTTAGTCTATTCCAGAACCAGATATTGCCCGAATCAGGTCTATTAACCCTCACTGAAAAAGCAGGGAATTCCATACCAAAATTCATAGCAATAGAACGCTTACGAAACTGTGACGCCATTCAAACTTTCAGTTGATGCAACTGACCAATCAACGTGGTTAAATGGGGCTTTCCCAACAGTGTTATTAAACGGACCAAATCGGGAGAGCTGGGTCCGTTCTACAGACTTACCCGACCCGGCTCTTTCCCTGTCGTCACTTCACACAGTTAGACGATGCAAACACGCATCTATACAACTTTATACTCAAACATACCGTTTAACCTTAACATTGATCATATAAAATAATAAAAAACTACGACCGTCTCGTTTTATTTTTGTTCATACTGAATACTGTATTACAATTACAGCGAATTGTTTCGTCTGTAATAGAGAACACTTGCTGTGCGACAAATGTCAACAGACAGAGTTACCATACGTGTTGATTACTCCGCCAAACTTGTATAATCAGGAACTACTTGCAACATTTCGCTACAGCCGACACCTGATGATTACTCCGCCAAACTTGTATAATCAGGAACTGCTTGCGACATTACGACACCTGATGAAATTTTCGGCAAATGTCCTGTTCCGACCAATGTTGTTGCCATGGGCCTGATTTTTTCTTAGACTTCATATCACATGCATCTTGTGCAATATCTTACTTACTTAACATGTCCTTCAATATTAAACGTATAGTGTTGATGCAGGAATGTTATTTTGTAATTTGACGAAGAATTTGACCTGAGCGTTATTAAGTTTATTGTTATATTCTTCGGAAAATTAGTTTTTCTTCTTAATACAGATGATACCTTGAATAAAACTATAGTGATTTGCGTATATTAATGTCTCACTAAACAGCTGTGCCCTTTGTTACCATGGTAGCATGATTATTGCACTTAAGAATGATTTGTTTATGTTTAATCAATTTGTTGTCATTTGTGTGTGCAAAGTCACCAGATACTTCTTCCAATACATTATTTGTTTCTTTCTTATATTCATATGCGTATATTTGTGTTTTACACCTTTATTTTAATATTTATTTAACATGGGTGTATTTACATTAATATATTAACCTTAGCATGTTTGAGATTTACACCTATATGTATATCTAACATGAGCATATAAGTGTTTTACTATACTATACGTATATATTTACCAAGGTATGTTGATTTTCTACACCTATATGTATTTTTTACCTAAATTTACACCGTTCACATACGCTTGACAGCGAATGAGCATATGCAAGATATGACATCAACAAAAAATGAGATTGGTTAATCGTAGAGGTTTTACAATTGGCCGCCCGTACGTTGCGCACTTCATTATTACTTCGTCCAGATTTGAGAGTGACATATTTCTAATTATGCATATTTTATATTTATACTTGACATGTTTAAATGGTAAACTTATATTAAGGTTTAAGTATGTTAAATATTTAGTGCGTTAATTCTAACCAGTTTGATACATCACCTGAATGTTTGGTTGTCAGTCTGACTTCCGACCACTTATTATGAAAATGCATCTTTTATGTATGTGACGTAAAAACAAAAAATAAATATAATATAATAATATATTCTAAATTATATCTCAGCGAAAATTTTAAAATACACACAATTCGCTTAGGTGGGATTTACAGTAAAAAATTAAGTATAAAGTATAAATAAATTCACTGTTACTATGGCGACCTAATCAAACCATCCAACAAAACTCCCAATTGCATACTATATATAAATGTTTCTGAAATAAATCTCTTCTCAAAATACCCACGTAACGATATATATTTCTTTCGTAAAAATGTCGTTCGGAAAAGAAAAGGTTTATTTGCATGTGTTGGTTATTATTGAGGACATAATTTCTCGAGAAAGAGATAAAGATGAAACAAATCACATTATACGACCAGTTAGCGCACCGAATGGCATTTAGAAATGTTCTTAGAATTGTTTGGTTTATATGAGCATACACAAAGCGCACTGCAAGACTGAAATCTGTTGTACATTCGTCAAGATTTAGATGCGCTAATCCCTTATGAAAAAGCAGGTAATAATTTGCCTATCCCACAATTCTAGCTATTTAAGGCTTAAGTAAACTGTGAGGTCATTCAGCTTCCCTCGAAGAAACTGACTAATAAACACGCTTAAATACCATTGCTATGTAACGGACTGTTTTTTTCGTTCTACACTCTAATCTTTCTGGATTTGGGTTAAATTATACTTGCTAGTTAATAAACACATTTATTTATATGTGCTGCCGAGGATTCTCTTTGTCGGTATGTATTGAATATCAAAATCGAAGTATTGCTTTTGTTTTATTTCTTTTCCATTTGAATCGCTGGTCTCATTAAATGTTACTAAAAATAGAACACTGCTTTGGTTAATGATAGGGACGTACGTGAAAGGTATTCTTCTTCATTATTTATTCAGATATAATACATTTCACAGGACAATCAATACGTCTACACACTTGTGACCTGGTGGTGAGTTTAAATCAAGTGGCGTTGGTGGTACTTAATTAACGTAGATTCTATCACGGAGCGTTGATAATACTAATTTCACGTTTAATAATACTAAATTCTAAATACTAAAGTTTCTGTTCTGTTCTGTTAAGTAGCGTTAATAATGCTTTTTAATGCAGTTTCTAATGGGCAGCAATGCTAATACCTGGTGTTGACTTGGACCACTTGGTTTACATTGTGAGTATCCATTATTATCTTCTATTACAACATTATAAGACAAAATGGACAAATGATATAAATTCTCAAAATAAGATTATATATATGTATTAAATTTGACTATGAGTGCAAGTTATATGTCAAAATGAACCTTAACCAAAATTTAAGATCGTGTATTACACAACTACGCTCCGGTTCCCTTCCCATTACAATCGAGTTAGGTCGTTATATTAGTTTACCAAGAGACCAAAGATTTTATAAGCAGTGTCCAAATTTTAATAAGTTACGTGAACATTTGAACGCAACATTTGATTAATTAGTTGATACAAATCATTCCTATACATGTATAAGTAAAATTGACACACTATTGCAAAATAAAAGTGCTATATAATATCTCTCGCAAAGTTAATAGAAAGCGCACTTCAAACAAGGCAAATTTAAACATACTGATTGAAGGGCTCGTGTCAACATCAGAATCTATAATTAATATTTACCCAAGTGGCAGATAAAATACGTAATTATTACAATGCAGTAAGTGGTTTTAAAATGACAAATGTAATGCCTGAAATGAAAACGAGAATATTTTCTTAAAATAAAAATGACTTGCAATGCGATTTATAAACATAACGATGCAATATTGAAATGAAAAAGACAATACAATACGTGAAATAAAAATGATAGCAAATATTTGAAATACAAAAGTCAATGGAATACGTAGAATCAAAATGACAGTGGAATATTTGAAATAAAAATGACAATGCAATACGTAGAATGAAAATGACAATGAAATATTTGGAATAAAAATAACAATGCGTTACGTAGAATTAATATGGCAATGGACTATGTAGAATGAAAATGACAATCGACTATTTGAAATAAAAATGACAATGCACTACTCAGAATGAAAATGACAATGGACTTTTTTAAATAAAAATGACAATGTACTACGCAGAATGAAAATGACAATGGACTATTAAAAAAAGGACGATGCACAACGCAGAATGAAATGACAATGGATTATTTGAAAATAGATAATGACAATACATGCAGAATGAAACTGACAATGGGCTTTTTGAAATAAAAACGACAATGCACTACGCAGAATGAAAATGACAATGGATTATTTGAAATAAAAACGATAATGCACTACGCAGAATGAAAATGACAATCGACTATTTTAAAAAAAATGACAATACACTACGCAGAATGAGAATGGCAATAGACTTTTTGAAATAAAAACGACAAAGCACTACGCAGAATGAAAATGACAATGGACTATTTAAAAAAAAAACGACAATACACTACGCAGAATGAAAATGACAATGGCTTTTTTTAAATAAAAACGACAATGCACTACGCAGAATGAAAATGACAATGGACTATTTTAAAAAAAATGACAATACACCACGCAGAATGAAAATGACAATGGACTATTTGAAATATAAATGACAAAGCACTAAGCAGAATGAAAATAACAATGGACTATTTGAAATAAAAAAAGACAATGCACTTCGCAGAATGAAAATGACAGTGGACTATTTGAAATAAAAAATGACAATGCACTACGCAGAATGAAAATGACAATGGACTAATTGAAATAAAAATGACAAAGCACTACGCAGAATGAAAATGACAATGGACTAATTGAAATAAAAATGACAAAGCACTACGCAGAATGAAAATGGCAATGGACTATTTGAAATAAAAAATGACAATGCACTACGTAGAATGAAAATGGCAAAGCAATGATTGGAATGAAAGTAAAGATACAATGCATGATATTAAAATGACAATGCAATGCCTATTTGTTCCCTTTGCAGCTCATCTTCCGTATGAACAATTGTATATATCATCTTATACAGCATATATCGTTCTCGGTAATCACGTGATGATAAGTCAGTCATGTTAACACTTGTTTTTAGACTTCGAACATAATGCCATTTCAAATGTCACTGTTTTATACACATCTTCTAAAATAACCGCGTTGTAAATCACACATTTACATAAGATAGCCCAGTAAATGTCAACCATTTTTTATAATACCTGTTTTGCTTTATATATCATAACTGTTAAATGTCAATTTTGATGGATGGTTTTGTTTTCGTCGGCTACAAGAACATTAAAAAACAAAAAACATTATTTGTTAATTATTTTCCCGCAGAAAGTAATATTCACCTGAGAAAAGAAATTTATCTTATTTTCAAAACAAACATACGTGTGTCAAGACTCGTCAATACCTAATCAGGAGTGGTTATGACGTCATGATCGATTCCATTAGATTGTTCGGTATCATCTACGTAATAGTTAGTGTTAATTTAGTAAAAAAATAACAACTAAAAACTCCAAAGGGAGCAACCGCAGGGAGCGACCGAGGTTAAGTGGCTTAGTGTTAAACGTCATTTGGCTGATAGTTTGACGTCATTTGACTTACTCCGTGTGGAGATGTCATTTGACTGACTCCGGATGGAGCTACGGTGAAAGCCGAGATGACTGAAGCTTTAAAGTTGATGCTTGGCTAAGGCCGTTCCTAAGCACAGCTCGCGCGGCTTTGTAGTGTGTACATGACTCGTTCAGAATTACATCATTTATTCAACTTGTCTCACTACATACTGAATGACCGTCGTGTGCTATTGTTTTTGTCTATTGTGGTTATGGGGCCAGTTCACTGTGATTCAAAAAGCGTACACCCCGACAGCCTTTAGTACCGGACATAGACATAATTAATGACCTCATTAATATATACTCTATTTCATCGGGTCTGTTATTTCCGTTTCTTGATTGAGTTAAATGCTTCAAAATGATTCGTGTATCGCACCTATCCAATCTTCGAAGGAGTGCACCACAGAGAGTACAACATGTATTAGAACAGTTGCATGAATATCGTCATCTTAATGCCACCACAGATCCATTTGTCAAACAATTCCATGCGGAATGTAATAATTAAGTGTGCGAGGAGATCAATTGTAGAAGTGTCCTTTTGGGAAATCAAGGAGGTTGGCTTATTTCTTCAAGCGTATTAATTTAAATATAATTTTTATCCTTTACCAATAGATCTGGCAAATCGTATCAACACCGTCTGACTTTATGGTGTGGTGTTGGGGTAAAGGAAGGAAAGGGCTGAGTCATCGCTTAACCAGGTTTATTTCTTCATAGTTTACCGGTGACTCGGCCTTTCATCTCCTTTACCCCATCACACCATAAAGCCAGACAGTGTCGATAGGAACAAGTCAAAGGAGTAAGGAACTAAGGTAATGATTGGAAACTAGACAAATCAATCAATTATAAATATTATAACACGCTAATAGATCGAAAAAGTAAGTTAGAAAAATAGACTTAATTATATATGCGTTGTTAAAAGTGAACAAACGTTTTAGGTGGGTTATTATCCATCTTCAAAGTAAGCTTTATATAATATATACAAATAAGCAGATAGATAAATATAACAAAAATGGAAAATAAGCCCAACGAAATATCAACACCTACTTTAGCAGTAGTTAAATTCTACAAATGACAGGGCATACCAATCCCGCCGTTGAACAGACGAGCCAATCGTTCTCCTAAACTGTTACAACGATGTACAATATACTCCAGAAAGAGTTTTGTATTTGGGTTTATTTTGATATATAACAGGGTGTATACGGCACATCCAGTTGGATTGGTGGATGAAGATCTCTGAATGAATCTGAGTAGAACAACCGTTTAGTAACTGGCAAACTTTTCCACATAATGATTTTAGACTGAAATGGGTTCAAGCCTACGACCACAGTGGTGAACGTAAACGGTAAGTGAAATGTTTTAGGAGATTACTACTAATGGGAAACGATACTTATGATATGTTGTATATGTTTAGTACAGTGTAAACTAAACTAATCAGCTATATTTTCAATGTCATCACAAAACCAACAGAAGGTGGATATTTTCTCTCGTCTTTATTAACTACATTTTTGTACAACCATCCTCTGTTGGGTCTCAACCTTAAAAGAATTAAGAGACTAATGTAGCTTTAAAAATATCTCCTGTTTCTATTATTTAACCAAAATGTACACGAACCTGTCTTCTGTAGGATATTTAAAGACATCTGCTGGTAGTACATTAAGAGCATCTTATTAAGTAAATGACAATACGCGGTCCTTGTCAAATCAGGTCATGACAAATCTGATGTGTGGTGATAAATGATTTTTTAAAACTATTTCATAATGCGTTTATAACTACACCATGGTGTTGTTTTTATTCTTTGTTTCTAAATTGGATCTTAGATTTTAGTCCTCTTTTAATCTGTGATATATAACCAACTTTGGGGTATAACAGAGTCAAGATTAATAGCGAGTGCCCAATTCTTACTCAGTTTATAAATAGTGTGATCTAATTGATGTAATAGTCTCTTAAAATTCTTATAGAACGACATAATATGTGTACTGTTATGTTAAACTGTAAATGGTGTATGTTTATACTATGGTGGGACTTTGATAATATATATAATTTATATGTATTCTCAATTTGTGCAAGTTCACAGTATGTACTCTTAATTATCTGTATAGGTACAATAATGATCGTGACCTTCAAACATGAAATGACCTTACAACATGTATGTGGGTTATCATTCATACAAGCTCATTGTTAGACCAATCATTTATTTATATTTAAATTTAATCATGGTTTCAATATTAAGCTATTCAACTAATTTAATAAAAACAATATTTAATGAGTGACTTTGTAACATAATATACCATATATGTACCTGTTGTGAAACCGATTTCAAAATTATAAAGCAACGTACAGTAGGAGGGAGGACAAGTTTAAGTAAAGTTTTGATATATAGTACAATTGAGGACAGTTGCGGAACAAGGCACACCTATGAATCTAATGTTGTAGGTAAATGGTTAATATATATATATATATATCTACAAGTCACTTTATCCACAACAACGAACCATTTCTGTGAGCAAATGGTCAAAAGGGCAAATTATGGTAAAAGGGGGAATAAATGAATCCGTCAAGCTGGTAAGGTGATGACGTAGGTATGGTAGCTGGATCAAAATAAAAGATCCAGTCAATGAATCTAATGAGGTTTGCATTTTGTACTTAGAAAAAAAAAGAAAACCAATGAGGCAAACGATGTTAGAAGAATTTAACAGTAGATAAAGTTTGAAGAGTAAACACAGGGTTAATTACAAAGACAAGACCCAGAAAACAGTCACCAATGAGTCCAATCTTATGCGCCAATTGTCAATATTGCAAATCAAATCGAGGAATCAGTAATTTAAATAAACCAATACTCTGATCAATGGTTGGTAGAAAACATAAATCGAAAAACCAGTCACCAATAACCAATCCTATTAGCCAATTGCCAATATTGCAAATCAAACTGAGGAACCAGTAATGCCAATTAACGAATACTCTGTTAAATGGTTGATAGAAAACACATATCGAAAAAACAGTCACACTAATAAGACCAACCTTTTGAGGTGAACAGCGAATAAAGAAAATCGATAGATGATTGACACCAACAAGTCTAGCGCAGTAGGTAGATGACCAATTACCCTGTCACCATTTCCTTACAAATATTCACTTTGAAGCCTCACTTTGACAATAATTGGCGCCATCTATTCCAAAAGCCTAAACCTAATATCTGAGGTATTATGTTACAACGCGTGCAATGACTACGGGGTAAATTGATGTACGTATATGGTGTGTAATCATCTGTGAATCAACTGACTTTTTGTACATAAAATGTAAGCCGTATGTAACCTTAAATGATTTCTAATGCTTGAAACATGCAAATTGATCTTGAATTAAAAACATTACGTTCTGAAAAAAAAATTCACATACTTTCCTTGTTTTGAGTCGTAGTATACAAATTTTGTAATCACAAGTACTTCGCACATTAAAACATTTAAACACAGTTTGATAGGAATGGTCTCGTTTTGAGAGAATTTCAATGTACAAAGAATTAATTTTGATTGGTATTCCTAAGAGGAATGGAAGTAAGGATAATTGAAAACGAGATTTCGCGAGATATTACGTGAATACGCGAGCGTTCATAGCATCTCAATCAGTTTCTCTTCATTTTCTATTTAAGTCCTTGGTTGTACGAGTAGCTGGACAACTGATGCGTGTCCACAGATAGAGAGGATAGACAACACTTTCATTCGAACTATCTGATATAAATAATCAAGGGACTTTTTCTTATTTTACGAACCGATGATGAATAATGTATGTACTATCATTATCAACATTTAAGTTTTGTAAGTAAGAATAATCAATTCCGTAAAAATTAGTTGCTGAAGTCTAAGTGGAAATGATTACGCTGGGAAGTATCACCTTTGCTTTACCAGTAAATCTATATAAATCATAGGCAATTATTGTCTATATATGACATATAACCCTTCGTGAAACAATTCTGACAAGACATGCATTTGAACAACTTACTAACGTAAAATAATTCACGGACATATGAGGAGCATTTCAAAAAGTAATATTATGTTTCAGAAGTGGGTTGGAAGTATCCCGGCAACAAAACACAAACGGTCATTAAAGCCTTGAAGAATATTTGTGAATCACTTAACCACCGCAACTCCATCAATACCGATGATTGCAAACATGTGTAATTGAACTGTGGAACAAAATGTAAAATCAATACGCCATGCAGTATTTACCAGTTTAATAATGAGATTTTCTACGAACTGATTCAGACCTTTTATTTACTTCTAAATTATAATATTGACAGGGTATGGTTTCCTGATACGCTTGTATGATTTTGTTTTAAAAACTTTTAGGTAGGCACTTGATTCGCATGATGATTATTTGAAAGGAAACTGATTGACTGAATATTTAACGTCATTTTTATGCCATCGAGCTCTTACAGACGATCAGTTATGCTAACCACTGTTTCCTGGGATCATGAAAGGTTAACCAGAACTTGAGCACATCCCATTTCCACAAGTAACTGATAACTTTCCCACTAGAATCAGCGGTGATATATGATAATGAGACACTTTATCGTAAATCATCATGGAGACTGTAACCGGGCGGGGATTCGAACTCACGACCCCTGGATTGATAGTCAGACGCGTAACCGACAGAGCTAATCGGGCCTGGCTTGAAAGGATATACATGTGCTTCTAATTTTAAAGAATATACATATGTTTCTCATTTGAAAAGATAAACATATGTTTCTTCTTTGACCGGATATACGTACATATGGTTTTCATTTGAAATGATTTCCATCTGTTTTTTATTTAAAAGGATATACATATGGTCGTATTTTAACGGATATTCATATTATTTTCATTTGAAAGAATATACATAATTCTGATTCGTGTTTGAATGGATATACATATTGTTGCTTTTTGAAAGGATGAATATATGTTTCTTAATTGAACGGATATATATATATGAATTTATTTGAACGGATATACATATGAATCTTATTTGAACGGATATACATATGAATCATAGTTGAATGGATATACATATGGTTGCTATTTGAAAGGATGAAATTATTTTTCTTATTTGAACGGATACACATATGAATCTTATTTGAACGGATATACGTATGAATCTTATTTGAACGGATATACATATGAATCATATTTGAATGGATATACATATGGTTGCTATTTGAAAGGATGAAATTATTTTTCTTATTTGAACGGATACACATATGAATCTTATTTGAACGGATAGACGTATGAATCTTATTTGAACGGATAGACGTATGAATCTTATTTGAACGGATAGACGTATGAATCTTATTTGAACGGATATACATATGAATCATATTTAAATGGATATACATATGGTTGCTATTTGAAAGGATGAAATTATTTTTCTTATTTGAACGGATACACACATGAATCTTATTTGAACGGATATACATATGAATCTTATTTGAACGGATATACAAATGATTCTTACTGTAAATGATATATTTTTTTATTGAAACGTCCATTTGTTCAGAACAATTATAAGCATATGAGAAGCATACGTATATCAATCGTAGATCATATAAATATATGAATATATAATTCGCATATATATGAGAATTATATGTGGCTAGTTTATCTATTTAAATGATATAACAACTGACAAAAGCTTAATGATTGATAAAATTGAAATCGACAGTGGCCGGTGCCTTTAAACATAGCAAGTTAAACTCTTTACTCTTATGCAAACCGACCAATATATATAACGCAGTATTGAATGAATGAATGAATGAATGAATGAATGAATGAATGAATGAATGAATAAATGAATGAATGATAGGGTTTTACAGCGTACCAACACATTATTGATTATTCGACGCCAACAGGAAGGAAGATTCCAGGTTCACTCTACATGTACAAAAGCAACAAATTAACATACAGATTGAAAAAAAAAACGTTATCAAATGAATATGCAGAATGAACCTAGAACCTTGATACCTGCAGAACTGCAGAGTTTCAGCAAATGATATCGTATAACTCAATTTGTTGCTTCTTGCGACATGCATAAGCCACATTGATCCTATTCTTGCCATCACCAATGGCTCCCTGGAACCACACAGTGGTTGATAATTTAACCACAATAATGAACATGACAAAACATGATAAAATGAACATGACACCCATTCGGAGAGTTCCTACCCCTCTGCAGAGATCGACAGTGATTCTATTCTTAGCCGGAACCACGGGCTTGCAGTATTTAAAGTTGTAACATTTCAAAATTGAGTGTTTTCTTTTCTTTAAGATATAACTGAATATATAGCATGTGCTAATGTGTTTGTCATTGAAAACAAATGAGTGTTTGTTTTCTGTATATAACTATATACTATATATAACTATTCTGTCATGTCACAGGTGTTTGATCTTTGTTTCATAAACACACAGGTCTCTGATACCAGATGTTCTCTTATCATATGTAATCATTTTTTCTTTATAAGGTATTTGTTTTCATATGTAAAAGTAATATTTGATCTCTTTTGAAACATAAGACAATATATTGTTAACCAGGAGAAGTATTATTCCAAGATCACAGCATCGACAACAACAAAAACACATTGCATTCAATCAAACTCTAACAAATCCATGTGTCGTTATTAACAGGAAAAGATATATGGTCATAAAATACGTAGCACTGAACAGGTAATTGACATTACATTGTATTTACTTAGACAAACAAACAACGCCATGTGGTCAGTGGGCGGAGCTTAGTTCATTTACTCGCATATCCAGTGATAACGGTCAACTTCAAATAGTTTAGAAGAAAAAATCAACTAAATGTACAGTAAAAACCGTATATCTATTGTAAGCATTAAATGCTATTTCATAATTTCAAACTTTCTTTTATAACGAATCAATAATACCACTAATTATTTGGTTTACGAATGCACGTCTTCCCGCTTATTATGTACTTATAAAATAGATAAGCTTTTTTAACGAGATAATATCTTATACTGGCATTTGTTGCTCTCCCATATATGAACCGTTATATAGCAGTGAGATACAAGCGCGTTGATTGATCAATTGCTTCGGTGGATGTTGAATGACGTCGCAGTTTGGAAAGCGCATAAAGGTGCTATTGATTGCAGGTAGGAGAGACAAGGTGGTATCCTATGTTTTTTTCATTGGGACATAACAAAATCTGAAAGCGAGAGATGTCAGGGCTTATTTCTCCCATTTTCTGCTCATACAAAATGCAATATTTTATTTCATGAACAAAAGCTCCACAATGCATATCTTATTTACAGAAAAGTTTATGAGTTACATTTGCGTGTTAAACATGTAATTCATTTCTCTTTAACAGGCAATAAAGGTAACAGGAGATTTATCTTCTTTTGTAAGAGTCTTCCAGTTGTAGAATAATGTAAACATTTATAGTGTAGTTTAGCAGCGCATCAAGAAAATAGAAGAAGATGACGTAAATCCGAGGACATTTAAAGATTGATTGATTGATTGAATATTTAGCGTCATTTTAAGTCACCGAGGGCTATCCGACGATCAGTTAACCTAACCAATGTTTCCACGGAGCCTAAAAGGTTAACCCGTTTTCAAGCAGACCCCCATCTCCACAAGTAATGATAACTTTAATCAGCGGTGAGAGACGAATGATAGACACAATGTTGTGAATCAATCATCACGGAGACTGTTGCTGGTCGGGGAGACATTTATGAATACATGATATCCATCATCTATAGCATGAGTGTGTTCGGTTGTTTGACAATACTGTCTGAAACGATTTTCACGATCAATATTTTGATGGCGACCAGTTTCTATTTTTTAAGTTATGACTGGAGCATCGAAAATGGGTTTTTTATACAAAAAAACGGCAAGTCATAACATAAATACTCTGTATTTTAAAAAGTTTAAGAATATTTATAGTCGTGACAACGGGGCGATTTATCACCATGGCAGTGTTGTTTCATGCAATCTGTTAATTGCTGCTTAAATTGGTTGATAAATATATCTATATCTCCGATTTCTTTACACACCCATATGAAATTGTAACCATATCTAAAAAAAAGAGTATTTTAGCACTGTTTCGTCTAGGGACTTAGGAAGATATGGATTGAAGAATATAACAATACATCATGAATATCCATGTGGGATAGAAAAAAAATCTCACCCGGGGTTAAAAATTACATGCAGGGACGAGGTTCAGAGGGTGAGATGTTTTTCTATCCCGCATGGATGAACTCATGATGGATTTATTTTCTCCGATTTATTTCAGTCAAATGATAAACCTTCGATAATGGCCGTCATTACAAAAAATCTAAATGTGTATTTAACGTGCAAATTCCACATACGTATGAAGAAATCAATGTTTTAAAGTGCTGAAAAGTATGTACCGGAAATTACACTTGTTACTTGTCCCGCACAGTGTTGGTTTAAATAATTCACTTTAATTATTAATTTTACCCTGATCCTGTTCTCATAGGTAAGCAAGACGTCATAAATATATACGTTGACGTCATTATTCTGACCTAACATCTCTTTGTTTTTTTACGGTTTCTTACTACAAAATCAAATTTTTGAAATATTGTCGTAGGCGTGAAATTGAATAGCTATTTGATTACGACTTGTGGATAGAAAATAGGTTATACAATAGTGATTGTTGTCAGGCCATATGAGAAAGATGTCATGTGTCATGAGGAAAACCTGTATTTTCTATGAGCAGAAATGGGAGAAAACTTAATATTCCATGACACGTGACACCTTTCTCACGAAAATCTGGGACGAACTTATTTGTGGCATCTATTTCCATATCCACAACATGTTATTATACATATTTATTTTCACGCCTAAGAAAATGTTTAACGATTTGATTTTGTTGTAAGAAATATAGGCATAGTTTCACCATTGGAAACAGAAAATGCTTCCGTGGGGTAGTCGCATAATGGAGGTTATAAATAATCATTGTTTATATTTCTTTAAAAATGCATTTTCCTTATTTTAATTATCATAGTTTTATTTAAATGGCATCTTTGGAGTATTTTGAACATTTTGACAGCATTGTTATGTTTCAGTTTGTGATAAAAAGAAAAAAAAATATGCTTGGAAACTGAGGTATGAATACATGATTTCGGGAGTCTACTTTCACTTTGTCAACAGTGTACACACTGAACAGAAAAAAACCTCTTATATGACACATGACATCTACTTTTCTCATCATATTTCAGTAGTGCAGAGGATGACAAACAATAAAATGCAAGTTTCACTTCTTTCATTTGGGTCTCTCTATGAATGACAAGCCTTTAAGCCTTTTTTATTTACTATAGGACAAAGAACAAAATTAATATCAATGGTGGATTTACACCTGTATGAAACAGTAAAAATGAAATAGACGTTATGTCAAATGTCGATTTCTTCATATATCTGTGAAATTTTGGACGTTAAACATGCAATATAAAAGTTTGATTATTTGTGACGATGGTCATTACGGGTCAAAAATACTTGCAGGCAGAGACTAAATGTTCTACATTGTCTGCGTATAGATCTTGCTAGCGTGTGCAAAAAAATCAGCAGAGAACACAATCTCGGCTCGATTTGTGCACAGGCATTATAACCGCTCATACGGGACACGCCCGATACAAACGGCACGTTCTACTTAAGAGATCAAGAAATAGTTTCAAAAACATGGTTTGTTAAATTTCTGTAAACTCCAACTTTAACTTTAAACTTACCAATCAATTTCTTACAAAATCATCGAATTGTTCATTCCAACAATTTACATATACATGTTTATCCATTTTCATTTTCAATTAGTTCATACATTCATGTTTGAATTCACCTTTGACTTTAAGTATATATTACATCTTTTCTGAACTTATCTTAGAATGTAATAAGGAAGATTGTAGAAGATAAACCAGAACTTTACCTGTATTCACTGAGACAAATGCAGGTTCGGGGTTAAGGATCAAAGGTCAGCAGTTACCTGCAACAAAAAAGGTAGTAACTATTATTAAAGTAATAACCTCAGTATAAAATACATTGTAAATTATGCGAAAACAAACAAACTGAAATATAAAAAAAAAGTCTTAGATTAATTATAATCCATTACTCAGAACAAAACATTTGACTTACAATATATTCCGACCGTATCACACAGTTTTTTCATCAGCTTTGTACTGTTCCATTCACGCATAGAATCACGTGACATATGAAGATCACGTGATGCAAAGAAAGCATTGTACACCGCTATGCTCAACGGACGTTTGTCTTGTCTTATAAATTGACTTTATGTTAGAGTAAACAAAGTTAGTCCCTGGTTATAGAACATTTACAGGCATTTTATGTCTTATCAAGTTCTCAAAGCACTTATTGGACCAATGGACACAGACGTCTTTTACCTTTAAATGAACCAACGGACTTTTTTTACTTAAGGTACATTATTAACAAGTCTATTAACAGACACAACACAGGAAGAGATATGAAAATGCAAAACGGGAAGAGATATGAAAACGCAACACAGGAAGAGATATGTAAACACAACACAGGGAAATATTTGAAAACGCATAGAACTGCAATATATACATAGACATTATACATAAATAACACATCCTAGACATTCACGACACGTTTATGCTTTTTGTTAACGGATGTCAACAATAAAATAGGTATTTATTGACATTTAAACTCCCTAACAATTGATTACCCCAATAAGATTCTGGAAGTAAACGTGTAAAAATACTGAACAATCTTGTATTTTTTAAAATATTGTGCGCCGGGCCCGGTGAGCTCAGTCTTTAGTGCGTCTTGCTATCAATCCAGGCGTTTTGAGTTCGAATCCCCATCCGGACACGTCATATGCGACATTGTGTCTCAATGTCATTAATTTCCCAACGCTGATTTAACTGGAAAAATTATCAGTTATTTGCGGAGATTGGTGTGCTCAAGTACATGTTAATTTGTCAGGATCTCAGGAAAGAGTTGTTAGGTTAACTGATCGTCTGTTAGCCCTCTATGGCATAAAACACACAATTTAAATACTGTTGTATTACATTTAAAATATACAACAATGTTACTTGAGAAACTGACCTATATTTTTTTCAGTATTTCCTATGTTGATTGTTAACCATTCCTTCAATGGTCCTTCCTTATCTTAGATATTTAAGAGTGGTAATAATCATTGACTTTGAATTCAATAGAGGACAAAGACTTTCTGGACGTAAGATTTGATTTTAAAATAGTTTCTTATAATATATCTATCCCTAAAAGTGAATACATGATGCTGCAAATGTGGCTATCTTTTATACATGGTCTGCTAGCATTTTACCTCCGCATTAAATGAAATGTTCAATTATCTAAATTGTTTTAATTGTACTAGCTGTTTGAAATAGTGCCTTATCACTCTTGAATGCACGTATTAAAATCTCAGCAAAGCTAAAAAAAATAATTTGAATATAAAAAATAAAACTATTACATATAAACGTATAATGCCAAATAGTGTTAATATACGAAATAAATTTTCCTCTGTGTCCTCCTTTGTAACTAAAAGTAATTAAGTAAGACAATTTACAACTTACGTTTTTCTATTAAATCCTTAAAAACAAGTATTTGTATAATTGCAGTAAGCACACCATTTGAAAGCCCTAAACACAAATGCACAAGATTTGTTTACAATTAGTAGTTTGTCTGCATTTGTGCAGAAATCAACAAATATATACCATTCCGCTTCCCATATTGACATTTTTCAATATGCACAATGCCTACATGGAAAAGCAATCCGCAATCAGAAATCGATAAAAGACATTAACGCTGTGCAGTGAACGCTGATGCATTATTCCAAATAATAGGCATTGCTAGTAACTATTGTCCTTGAATGCATTATAGTCGAACGTTTATAAACATTTGTAGAAGCAGAGTCCAATAACTCAACTGTAATTATGTCGCAGTTACTGCTGATGATAATACAGCTCTTGATTTCTCCTTTATACTACAACTACCACTACTACTACTACTACTACTACTACAACTACTACTACTACTTCTTCTACTACTAATATTATTATTACTGCTACTATTACTACCACTAAAAGTTACTACTACTACTACTACTGCTGCTGCTACTACTACTACTACTACTACGACTACTACTACTACCACCACCACCACCACCACCACCACCACCACTACTACTACTACTACTACTACTACTACAACTACTACTACTACTTCTACTACTACTTCTATTACTACTACTACTAATAATAATAATAACAAATTTAATAAACAATGATACTACTACCATTACCAAACTAATACTACTACTACTTCTACTACTACTACAATTACAACTACTACTACTACTACCACTACCACTACTACTACTACTTCTACTGCTGCTGCTGCTACTACTACTACTACTACTACGACTACTACTACTACCACCCACCACCACTACCACTACAACTACTACTATTACTACTACAACTACTACTACTACTTCTACTACTACTACTATTACTACTACTACTACTACCACTACCACTACTACTACTATTACTACTACTTCTACTAATGCTGCTGCTACTACTACGACTACTACTTCAACTACCACCACCACTACCACTACTGCTACTACTACTACTTGTACTACTACTACTACTACTACTACTACTACTACAACTACTACTACTACTTCTACTACTACTACTATTACTACTACTACTAATAATAATAATAACAAATTTAATAAACAATGATACTACTTCTATTACCAAACTACTACTACTACTTCTACTACTACTGTTACTATTAGTACTACTATTACTACTACTTCTAATAATAATAATAATAATAAATTTAATAAAAAATGATACAAAAAGATAATGATAATAAGATAATAAGTACTACAACTACAACCACATTTTCTACTGATGTTAATAATGTTGCTGTTGTTTTTCTATTATCAACAAGATTTTGATTAAAAATTCTTCCTCAAGGCATGTTATGTGTCCGAATGTAACCTTATTAAAATGCCTTATAACACAGAAATTAACGAATTTTGTTATTGTTTTTGTTACATTATCGATTATGAATTAAATGATAACAATCACAGAGGTATTCCGAACCTTTTCCGTAAGTAAAATTCTACAACTATTTTGTCCCAAAAACTTTTTGTTTATCTTGGAACATTTTGGTTGGCAATAATTAGACAAGTTCACAAACAGTTGCTACATGAATTGTAAGATGCTTATTAATACCGCAATTTTGTTATTTAAACACACATGCTCTCCGGTTGAATACTCGTTGTTATCAATTGTTTATTCAGATTTTCTATTCGGAAAATTTTAATTTTACGATTACAGTTGGAAATATGACTTTTAACTGGAAATTTCCACTTGGATTTTTTTTTTGATTGGACAATTCCAATCAGAGGATTTAAGGTTTGTTTATCGTCTTTCGCACTTCTCTGCTCTTATTGATCTATTTCATCGTAAGGTTGCAGCTCTTATTGTCATACAGGATCTATAAAGTTCAAGACAATTGTTATGAAAAAACACACGAACGCTTAAATTCAAAAGACAAATAAACTAAAGCAGTCCATTTTACGTCATACATTTTGCAATTAGAGGAATGACGTGCAAAAACTAATTAAAAATGATATTATCTCACGCTTACAATGCTGAATTTACGGAACAAAACATCAATAACTGCAACCATGAGATGCCATTCAAAATTTAAAAAAAGAAAACATTGGCTGTTCAATGAACACAACGGTATTGCGTGCCATGAAACAAAAATATACATTAATTTCCTTGAAGAATTCGGTTGTGAATTAACACAGTTATCACACACAGCAGGCTGACACAATCATTGCATGACACATTAGTCGATGGTGTCTAATTTTCAAAATAAATGGTGTCCCACGTGGTTACTTACTTCTTTATTTAAAATCCACATCATTTACAATTAACAAGCATTGCGACTGATTTTTAGAATTTCAGACATAGTCAATGCAATGTCATTAGATCAATATCTGACAAAAAACGAAATAAGCCATGCCCTACCAATGACGCAGTTGCAAGATATAACAAACAGAGAGATAAAATAGGAGAATGACATGATGCAGGGATACCGTGGCATTTGCAATTATGCAATCAAAGGAGGAATTAAATATTGCGTGAGTTGAAGGTGCGGTTACATCTACAATACATTATAGATGACGTAGAAATAAATTGTATCTACGTGTACAGATTTGCAACGAAATACGTAAATTCCATGACATTAATAAAATTACTGACCTTTAAAAGGTTATGACCTTTTGTCACTTACTAGTATAGCGCATGTATGTACGTCATGTTTCTTATTTTGATCATTTTTATATGTATTGGTTGTGTGGGTTCCATTTTGCATTGACTGGAAAATGTGTATAATATTTGTTTTTAAATATAGTCGCACCCGATTAGATTAGTATGTGCTTTAAACTTACTTTACGTCGATTGTGAAACAAGTTCTTACAATTTAGAAAAATCACGCTCGACGTCTTCCTGGGTGGAACCAGTACAAAGCATATGTGGATAAAGTGTCTTCCGCTCAAGGACACTGCACATATCTGTAGAGGAGGATTGAACCAAGGATCCCCGATCTTAGATCCCATTCCCTTTCATTTAACCGCGCGCTCCACGCTCATTGCACTTGAACTAGAGGAGTTTCTTGAACAAGAAACTACTCTTCCTTATGTATTATATCATACAAAAAAAGACGTTTTTTACCCACCGGGTAAGATTATCCGCATTTTTATCGGGGTTAGACATTTCTATTTCACCCTAGGGCCGAGATGAAATTCTCGCAATGTGATGTAACGCCATTAATAAAATCCTCGCGCTATGAGGTAACGCAATTAAATATAAAGTATTCATTCATAATAGAACGTTATCCTTGGCTACTCAAAAAAAAAATACCGTAATAAAATCTAAAAAAATCACACAGTTAGGGTTGTAAAAAAAAGTATATTACTTGGGCTTGAGGTGCGGATGGAAAATTCCAACCCGAGGGATAATTGTTTTAACAATAACGAGGCTCTACACGATTGAACTGTGACTGTATGTTTCCATTACATCGTTGCTGTGGTAACTGACATCCCTTAGAAACACACACATATATAAAGGCAGAGTGAATTATCAGTGATTATTTATTAGTCAGTGTTACGCGTGGTAGATGCGATTCATTTCTCGTAGGGCTCGTTAGTTTAATAAAAACGACAAGTCCAGTGGGATTAATCCCAGTGGATGTGTGTAGATATCTTCATTCATAGCATTTCCTGAATCGGTTTTGCCACAAGCAGAATAAAAGATAAATAAAAAGTCTTTAATCTATCATCAACCAAATGTATATAAATGTTGGTGAGAATAAAGCTTAATCAAATATCTAGCGTTGTTCCATTTTAGTTAATTTGAGTTATTTATATACCGTGCATTGCTTTTCCATTCTTTTGGTTACTTATCTTCGGGGATAGATTTTACACAGAAGCAATTATGATCCGGTGTTAGGTTTAAATCTAGTGTCGTGTTTTTCAAGTTTTTTTGTTTTTTTTATTTTGTTCTTGAAGTAATTATTGATGTGGACTATATTTTATTCATCAACCTCGATCCTAAACTTCAGACTCAATCTCAGAGTTTATATAGAAAATATACTGAACGGAACATCTTACCCGCCATTTGACGTGTCAAGTATTTCCTGAAAAAGTATCAAAGCAATTTCCTTGAAATTTGAATTTTAATAAAAAAGAACATTTAGGTTATATAAAATCAATACACAGTTACTCTGTTTATGTCGTATAAAAAATATTATACACTTTTCAACATTTTGATCCAGATATTAAAAAATTCAAAAGGGGCTGGTTAGCTGTTCTGTTCAGTATAGTCAGTTCAAATATGTATATTTCTAGGTTTCATTAAAAGTGATTAATTGTTGTATTGATACGTTGTACATTCCCTGTAAAATTATTCTAATGCAAGTTACATAATCTCAGATTTTGAGTTCGTGTTTGAGCTTCTGGCTCAACATAATGACGAATTTAGAACCTGACCGTTCTTGTAAATATATGTATTATTAGTTATGGCGGATACAAACATGAGTTCCTTAATATACGAGCAAGAAAACACGTGTCATATATAGAAGTGTTTATTAACTGGTGTTAAACGAAGTAGAAACACAACATATAGCAACACCAAACTGATCTTTTACTTTAAACAACATCCTTGTCTTCACGTAAAAGAAGTAATACATGTCCAACAGATACAATATTAGGTGACACAGACACCACAAATAACAGCAGAAGCACATCAAAGGCATAGAACAAACACAAATATAATAAGGACAATTCGAAAAAAGCAGACGACGAAGATTACCGTAGTGTTATCAGATATGTTTGATTATTGCCATGACAGCCTCATATGATGATTGGCAGTCGTAAATATCGCCCTATACTTTGGGGTTTATATACTCGATTCAGTAAATATCAGGTTTTATATATAGACTAAAAATTACTGTGCTATTTTCATATTTTGGTTGCGTTCTGCGTTTCCATGGAACCTTGTTATTAGACATTATTATATCAGTCAGGGGTTTATCCGCAACTTGGAAAATTAATAATGTTCAATTGTGCCCCACGTTTTACTCCCATGATCGCCTCCTCATGCGATCATATCACAAAAGAAGACAACGTAATAAAAGTGTTCCCGCCCTGAAGAACCCCTGACAAACGCGACTTGTATCACGTCATAAAGTAAAATGGTAAAAACGGTGCTTAAAAGTCGATGTTTTTTTTTTAAGAAAGGCCGCAAACATTTGACATTCCAATGATATGCAAAGGAAATTATTCCCAGTGATCTTGTCGGCAACATATGCCTACCTATTTTATTGGCAATGCAGTCGCTTTGCCTATTGAGAAGTACACTAGTTTCACAAGTTTCTAGACCAAGGACTAGTCAGTGATTATTTATTATTCAGTGTTATGCGTGGTGTATACGATTCATTTATCAAAGGACTCGTTAGTTTAATAAAACGACAGGTCCCGTAGGATTAATCCGCATGGATATATGTATAGTTGTTTTTGTCTGTAACGTTTCCTGAATCGGCTCTGTCAACCGCAAGATAAAGGATAGACGAAAAGCCAAAGTATTATCGAACAAAAGTATATAAATGTCAGTGAGAATAAGACATGGATTTAATTATCAAGTTTTGTATCATTTTTGATCATTTGGATGATTTTAATACTACGCATTACTGTTGTACTTAATTGGCGTAATGAGGCACTCGTAGGAGTTTTGAAGACCTTGGGGAACATGGCAAATCATTTTAAGAGATGTAGGGAACATTACTTTCAGTGGTCCAGGGATCAAAGTCCTAATATTGGAGATCTAGGGGAAATCTTTTTGAGGAACTATGGCAAATGCTTTTGGGAAACTGGGAAACAATGGCCAGTGACCGCCTGAGAGGGTCTCAATAACGGCTTCGGTGGTACATGTCATCCAGAGCACAAAGCCTCTAATGCCGATTTAATCTGTTGCCTCTTTTTCAAACTTGATACTTTTTATTACTTTTTTATTGTGTTGAGAAATTAGTAGTTATCTTAATGAACACCCACATTGAATCCAGTCTATTTGACATGTACGCATCAATAAAATACAAAGGAAACTGTAAATAGTTCCAACTTGTATAAGCGGACGAGATATTTGATCTCTGAAGTTGATACACATATGCACTATTGTGGGCTGGAGGCCTTATATCACAATAAACTTTGTATCTTGTATCTTGTAAGCATTATGGCAAAGTTCTTTAATGAAGGATAAGGAAACTTGCATTTTTACCGGGGTTAGATATGTCTATATTACCCTAGGGTCGAGATAAAATCATAAAATGTACAATATATGCCGTTAATTTAAATCATTGTTAATTATAATAACGATTAAGTTTAACTTATTATTGCATTGTGTTTGGTATGCAAGAATAAGAATTATTCGTAGCTTTTTTGGTTCGGATTGAAATTGTTCGGTTCGTCAGAGCTTCGTTCCCGCCAGAATAGTTATCCCTCGGGACGGACTTCTCTATCCATCCGATTCTCAAACCAATGTAATATTATTATGTTCTTGCACATCGATTAAGGATATCTGCATTTTTATACAAGAAAAGGTATATTTTATTGGATTTTATTGGATTTTATTGGATTTTCGATGCAGATTGATTCCGTCACTGTATAAATGTTTTGACGATAACTCGGTAGAGTCTCGTTACCGCTAAAATAGTTATCCCTCAGGTCGGATTTTTTATGTTTCAAAACCATAAAAGATACTTAAAATATACCAATGTAATAAACTGAAATATAAACTTAAATACCGGTTATAGAAATTGAAATACTAGTATACTACATGTCACGTGGTGTACAGCTTGGCGCTGTTTTCATTTCAATTGTAACTATGATTTAAAAAGTTGTCTGATATACTCTCCTTGTTGGACTTGATATCATCCTACGTTACATGTAACATATGTTATTGTACTTTATAAAGGTAATACCAAACGTAATTTGCAGGAGTTACCTGACCCTTTGAAGGAGAAAGAAAGCATAGTCATTGCTATGGACGGTGAAGGGTCCATAATTCTTAAATCTCAATATATGTAAGTGTTTTTTGTACATGGTATAGTCATGTCCTAGCAATGTCGTATAATGCTAATGTTTATCTATTCAACTTGAATCCCAGCGTTTTACTTCTGTACTTCCTTCTGTAATTAGAACATAAAGTCTATCTCAGAACCTGACATCTCCCTAATCAGGTCTATTAATCTCCAATGAAAAAGCAGGGAATTACATGCCTGTCCAACAATTCGTAGCAGATGAACGCCTACTAACTTGTGACGTCATTCAAACTTTCAGTTGAAGCAAATGACCAATCAACGTGCTCAAATGCAGCTTTCCCAACATTGCTGTTTAACGGACTTAATTAGGAGAGGCGTATCCGCCCGAGAAACTACTAGAATATATCACAGCCTTGTACATTATTGACTATTTCGAGAACAAACATAACACGTTCCTTATTGGACAAGTGCTTGTTGAGTGTTTGCTCAGTGATGTTTAGCAAAGAAGATCTGCAATGACAGCAACAATAACAGTAAGATTGTTTAACATCCTGACAATTACGCCGATATGAACGGCTGTACCCTAGTGGAACATTTCAATTCTGTGGTGTATCATCTATACAATAATCTAGTTGCAAAAAAAAACACAAAACCAACTATCGCAAATAGTTGGTTGGTAACAGAATGATATGCAAACTAAATTGATTAGTTAAAAAAATACACTCGGATATGGTGGAAGTTTCATTTTTTTGTACAGTAACTAAATAAACAAATTCGAACCCGACCCGACAAGATTGGAAAAAAGAGTTATTGTTAAGGGTTGTCCGATCCAAGTATTGTTTAACATCATATCACATATGTACACGTATATACATCGAAATAAGAATTCGGCCGGTATCAGCTAAGTTGTTCGAGCTATATGTGGTGTTCCAACCATCCGTGTTCCAGTCAACTAGTTTTACAGTATTTTTGTGTAATTACGAAAATAAATGGGCATTTATACCAAGCTGGACAGGTAACATTCAACATATTCAGTCATCATGTGACCATGTACAAACAATTATTAAATTGAATAATCACTGATGAGGATGATACTAAACTAGTAGAAGGCGAAGTAGACACAGGGCTTGGTCACATGGGACAGTCAATACCAAACAGTGCTTGGTCCCAAGGTAAGTCAACACCAAACAGGGCTTGGTCCAATAGTTCAGTCAATACAAAACTCACAGCATCCTATATATTCACAAAACGTCATACCGAACTGCAGAAAATGCAGAATTTGTCGCACAATACACGAAACAAACTGTCTAGGGTCTCCTAATTACAGATTACAACAAAATAACAGCATACATAATTGCAATGTGGCCAGCGAGATTCCTTGAAAGAATCGATTGCGCTTTGGTAAATTGTTCTTTTAATATGGAAAGAAACTATAATGTCGGTCTGCTCCGTGACATCTAAGGTTATTTGAAGCTGTCTGTGGTGATAAAGAAAATGTGCTGAACGAAGCTTTTAAATGTGAAATAAGTGTATACGATACGGCCGTGTACCTGTGTATAGGATTCGGTAGACATTGTCAAGGAATTATAAAGAAAAGGAAATGCAGCTAAGTGAGAGTTTGTGAATGCTCGCCTATTCATACAAAATCTCGCAGTATCTCGTTTTCATTTATCCTTACTTCCAATCATCTTAGGAACACAAATCAAAATTATTACATTGAAGAATGAAAGTCTCATCAAAACCATTCCCAGCAATTTGTGTTAAAAATTGTTGAAGTACTTCTGGTTACAAAATGTGTATACTGCATCTAAAATAACAACAAAATGGCGAGATATTTTTCTTCAAACCTCAATATCTTTAATTCGAGATTATCTTACGTGATCAAAACATATTAAAACATATTAAAACATTTAAGATCACATTCAACTTACATTTTATGTACATGAAAGACTGTTAATTCTGAATGATTCATTTGACAAATATTTAATCTTTCGTGAGCTTTATGATCAACATTTAGTCAGGAGATGCAAGTCTTATCCTTTTATGTAAGTCCTTGGCATTGTGCAGAATTTAGTAGAAGACAAATCTCGGTAAGCAATGCTTTAAAAACACTATATGATTCGGTTCAAAATCAGACCTGGTAGGATAGAAATATAACTTTTAAATCTGATTTGTAATATTTGTATCTTAATATACAATAGAAACACAATTCGTGTCTTTTGTATCAAACCTAACACTTACATAACAGGGTGGCGTTTCATGAAATAGTCAATTTAACTATTATATGCTCAAATTTTTATCAATGTTTTTTCAGAAATGATATAAGTTTATTTTGTATGATTTGGACTTACTTCGGGTTTAGATTAATATTAAAATTGCTGGTTTACGTTAATGAGGTTTTCGGTCGATAGACTTTTTTGTGAAAGGCAACCTCAGAAAGGTACACTTGTAAACGAACTGTTTTGACGGCGCGTCTCGGTATGTATATTGGATATGGCCTTGACAACTGCATCTCAACACGGGAAAGAACCGTGGTTGGCGGGAAGGGGCGAGTTTGGTAAATAACTCTATATTAAAAAAATGCAGAATAAACACAAAATCAGATTAATACATCGAATTTATGTATAACTTGCATTATGGTTCGTAACTCAAATTTACTCTTTACATTCTGCATAGTGTCATATTGTACTACAGGAACAGACACGTCTGTCTGAAATGACATGTTGTTATTCCGGAAGCTAACTTGTATCAACCAAGTGTAGTAACAAAAACTCTGCATGTTTTTGATAAATCGACAATCAGTCTAGACTTTTGTCATAAACCAGAATGGTTCTGGCTCTGTTCTTCCGATATTTAACATTTTCTCCAATATTTAGTAACTAATATTTACCATATGCATTGATTAAAGATCATGTAACTATTTATGTAATATTTGTGTTAGAATGATCTGGCGTGTACACTCTTACTTATGCACAACGTCTTGTAACATAAGGTGAATGAGGTGGGGGAGGGGGTGGGGTAAGAACGTGGTAATTTGTGCTCAACAGTTATTTATAGGTTATACTAATTTAATGAAAATTCAGAGCTTATATGAACCGTTCTCGAGTCCGATTCCTGCGTAGAACCATTACTGAGTGTTGTTTTATAAGAGACATAGGGTTGAGCAGGGGATCGAATCCGCAACCTCTGGTGTGAGCGGCCAACACTCTATCCAGTACACTATCAACCCGGTTTAAAGAAGTGTTTGTCATTGAGCATCCCAGCAGTAACCTCTGCTGTACCCTCTTTTGCGTGGCTGGATTGCCGTGGTAGAACCAGAGTCTACACTACACGTTTGTACGTTACTGTATTTGGGAATAACAGCCTGGCGGGGATACTTTTGTGATATGACAAACTGTATCGTCATGTGATGTGACGACTGTTTCGTTATGTGATCTGTTTCGTTATGTGATATTACAAACTGTATCGTCATATGATGTGACGACTGTTTCGTTATGTGATATGATAAACTGTACCGTCATATGAAGTGACGGCTGTTTCGTTATGTTATATAACAACTCCCTCGTTATATGATGTGGCGGCTGTTTCTGTTTTTGATATGACAGCTTTCTAGTTACATGGTGTGACGGCTGTTTCGTTTTTTTATATGACAGCTTTCTCGTTATATGGTGTGACGGCTGTTTCGGTTTTTGATATGACAGCTGTCTCGTTATATGATGTGGCGGCTGTTTCTGTTTTTAATATGACAGCTGTCTCGTTATATGATGTGACGGCTGTTTCTGTTTTTGATATGACAGCTTTCTCGTTTTATGATGTAACGACTGGCCAAGAGCGAGGTTAGGTACATACGTTAATCATGTTTAAGATACCTAGTGGCGTATTTCGCCACTGACTTCCAAGACAGAGAACCGTCACTTTGTATGGTATGCATTGTGTTTAGTTTATTTTTTTCCGTATATTAATTGTGTTTATGCTACTTTGGTGGTTGGCTTCTTGTGAATGCTACGTCGTCTGTTGTTAGTTATATAATAAATGAATTGATACATTTATATTTCATAACATATGCATGAGATCATAAATGACACTAACAAAACCTTTTTAAAATTGATGTATTATATTATTATGGCAATATTCTATGACAGGAATATTCGCAGTTTAAGCGAACAAAAGACAGGATGACAATAGCGGCTTGTAGCTTTGGTCTTAATGGAAATTAATGAATGAAACCGTATTGAGAGAAGCACATATAATGGAGAAGATTATGTTAATAACTTCACACAAAGGGCTGCAGCATCTCCAAATACAGCAAGTCAATTTCAGTTTAAAGACGAGAGCAACTCTACACTTCTGTGAAGGTAGGATGAAATGTATTACTACTTACTGAACATGAAACAAACAGTAATTTATTTGAAAAGAAGGATAGGACAATAAAAGAAATATCAAATGTGAAAGTAAAAAAGACATATTACAAACTAATACAAACATCTGGATTGGATACACAAAATAATACTTTTCTGAGAGAGAAAGGAAGAAAGATTTGTTGCAAAGATAATTAGCCCACTGTTTGAATAGTGTTGTATTAAACTCTATAGAGAAAAACAAACATCTTTTTAAGATATTCAAACAGCCGATTGAAAAATGATGTATTAAGAAGTATAAATAGTATTTGTTTGAAAAGAAAATGTTTTCTCAGATTTCAATTAAATTGATTTTTATATATGCCATTCAAAGACGTTAAAACATAAAACAGTACGAGGGCACTTTCGTTAAAGTTATGACTTGTAAAGTATTTGTCAAAAATGACACATATCTAGTCTGTAGTACGGACCCATTTCTCCCGATTGGGTCCGTTAAATAGCAATGTTTAAAAAGCCACAATTGAGCAAATTGATTGGTCAGTTGCTGCAACTGAAAGTTTAAATGACGTCGCAGTTTAGTAAGCGTTCAATTACTATGAATTGCGCTATGAGTTGTGGGACAGATATAGAATTCCCTGTTTTTTCAATGCTGGTTAATAGACCAGACTCGGGAGATGCAAGATTCTGGGATAGACTAATATATATCAAACATGTAACACTCCGTCGTCTTTTTTAGACGACCAACTGTTTCGGGTTTTAAACTTGTCTATCCCATTCTCTGATATCATCCAATAAGGTATATTTTATTTACCCTAATGAAAAAGCTGGGAATTCCATACCTGTCCCACAATGCATAGCTATCGAAACGCTTACTTAACTGTGACGTCATTTACAATTTCCCTGAAGCAATTGACCTATCAACGAGCTTCATTGTGCGAAACTGTCAATCTAATCTATGTAACGGATTCAATCTGTAGAGCTGGGTCAGTTCAAATGCTCTCATGCCTTGTAACATTTGATAACTCAGACGGCAATGTCATACTTATTTGTTTTCTCAGTATTGACATTCCGGAGTATAATTAAAAAAATGCAGTTTTAATTAAAACAATACAGGTAGCAGAATCTGGTTTGTTATCGTGAGATCTCGCCAGCTGCTTAGTGATTTACCGAGCGAGATTGTACTAGTTCTAGGTATCAGTTTCAAATCGATGAAAACTAAATACACATAAACATTTAGATTATTTTGTGTGAATGAGTGAAAGATGAGCATGTTTATTCTGTAGTACGGACCTAGCTCTTCCGATTGGGTCAGTTAAATATCAATGTTGGGAAAGCCTCTTTTGAGCACGCTGATTGGTCAGTTGCTCAATCTCCAGATGTTCCAATGCCTTTTTCTACCTAGGAAACGGACTTAAAAACGCTTCAAATACGCTTTGAGCTTTCTTTGCAATCGAACTTAAGTAAATTAGCATAAACTGAAAAATAATAATGAGTACTGGTTACCGCAGCGACGTGCAGTTCTTTGATAAAGAGTTCAATGGAAAAATAAAATCAAAGCAAACCAAACAATACCGCTACTACAGATAAAACAAAAACCTGTTTGGTTGGACGTGCTGTTTACCCTCGCAAGCCAGACAGAAATATTGTGATTGTGATAAGTTAAACTGCATATTGTTTTCTTTCCCTTGATTAATTTGAGCATATATTGTCTTATCTCGTCTGTGTGGTTTTGCAGATTTCCCCCAATAAATCACAATACGATGATTCCTGACAGTTCATTGCATTATAATATAAATGATTAATACAGAGATGCAACGCAATATAAAGTTGTTGTTGTTACCATCTAGCTTTACGTATTTTAGCAAGTTGTATGTTTGATAAAATAACAAGTGCTGTATGTTGTATATATCACAATATAATTCGTACATGAACGTGTTGTGTGGAGGCCACAAGAAGTCATCTTTTTATTACGTAACAATTTTAAGCGGGAAATCTGTTTTAACCTAATCTGGACGGGTACGCAAAATAGGGAAATCACTTGTTAATATCTTATTGCATGTTAAGATATATGGGACTTTTATGTGTACCCACAATTCATAGCTATTTAACGCTTACAAAACTGTGACGTCATTAGATTTTCCTTGAAGCAACTGACCAACCGACTAGCTCAAATATCATTGTTGTGTAACGGACCCAACCGGGGAAGCTGAGTCCATCCTACAGGTTGGGCAGAAACATGAACATTTGCATCATGGGGGTGACCTTGATAATTGAAAATAATACCAAAAAAGCCAACTACTTGTATTGTCAAAGGTTCTCAATGTGTGCATGTAGCAAAACATACCTTTTAATATACGACAATATGTTTATCCAAAGCATTTTAAAAAGCCATGGTTACGAATAATTTAATATAACCCATTCTTAAATCTGAAATGGACGGCTTCACCTATTGTATATATCTACATCTTTCACCGTTAACTGAACATAAATAACCTGACCAATACTGCCTCATGTGATCCTGAATGGTCGCCTTGGAGACTGCAGATGATGGCAATATGTTTTAACGAGGAGATTATATATTATACAATATCAAGACTGGCAGATAATCTACTTTATCCATGCAGGATGGTTGTAATGTTGTCATTATTTAGTTCAGCTTTGTCTTTGTGACAAAGGCGTTTAGCTCTTATGCAATTATCTACAGCATCTTGATGTGAACAGATTTGTTTATGAAGAGATGCTTACTGTACGGAACAGCTAACCCGTCTTTTTTGTATTACCAATATCTTCGTCAAAATATCGAGAAGCGTTATTGAAATTTATATACGAGTAATGCGACATTAACTGACAATTATCATAGCTAACTGTGTTTTTTTTCTTATTGAAGTCCAAATTTGAAGGAAATTGCTGTGGCACTTTTTTGAGAAAATACATTGAAGGTCAGGTACACAAAATGCCAGGTGGTGGGTTAGCTGTTTTAAACATCATGCTTTCTGACAATTTTGAGATTTTAATGCTAAAAAAATAAATATGTATGAACATATTTCAGTTTTCAATATATTTCCGGCATATATCCAGAGCTTTGTTCTTAAAATTTAGCGAATGTCATAATTGCACTTACAAAACATATATCATACAATGGAATATAACACTTTAAAATATGTCCCCCTTTGTACGTTTAGTTAATGTTTCAACGCTTAATGTTAAAATGATGTAAACCATCGCCGCCTTCAAAAAGAACATTAAATAATGCTTAATAACATTTGATAAGATATGAAAACAGAACTGGGATGAAACATAATACTACAAGATCACAAATGCAAAATCTGAAAAAAACACACAAAAAAACAGCTCGCCAAAATATTAAACAAATATGCTCGGTGTTGTATATTGCGTGCATTCATGCAGCTTAAAAACGGACGTCGTTTTGTTGTTACAATCGTGACGTTCAAACCTTAAGCAGTAGTCCAGCCTATCCTAGAACATGATATCTACCGAATCTGGTATATCAATCACCAATGAAAAAGGAGGAAATACTATGCTTATCTTACAATTCATAGCAATTGAACACTTACTAAACTGTGACGTCATTCAAACTTTTAATTGAAGCAACTGACCAATCAAAGTGCTCAAATGCGGGTTGCCCTGCATTGCTTTTTAACGGACGCAAGTGGTCCTTACTACATACTAGCAGTAGTATATCTTAAACACTTATAGAAGTTAACGATTGCAAGGAATCCGAAATTATATCGAAATATCTGGTTGGGATTGTGATATTGAAATGTATGCCTATTTATGCTCATATGTTTTTAGAATATTTTTAATTCTATATTACTAATGTCAGCAGTCGTTTACACATTGATTTTTTTCTGCTATTTCACAATAGTGTATCATATTTCGTTTTTAATTAATCAAATTGAGCTGTGAATTTTCGACTATCATAACATGATATACTATTTCGATATACGCGCACCCTGTGTGCTTTGTTAGTTGAAATATCGAGATTTATAATTAATTTTCTATTTCGGATGAATAAAACAGGTTAATAAGTTAATTTCATTAGTACTGGAAACGCAAAACTCGTTTTTATTACGTATTGCAGAATTGTTAGAAAAGGTGAACATTAAGTAATAAGATAATAATTATAATGTTGCAGTCACGTAACGTCACTTATTACAATTGTTACTATATATATAGTAACAAAATAAGCTTGTTTTGTTTTTTTTGCATGATATTGTTTTAGCCTACCGGGCATACTAAATGTCACGTGTCACTACAGGGTCAAATATCAATATGTGAGGGTCAAAAATCCATATATGAGGGTCAAAAATCCATATTAATTTCAGTCTGTGCTATAGTGATTTAGTATAAATTCTTTGCGAATTATGAATGGAATATAAGCCCAACCCGTCTATTCGCGCACTCACATGCCCTTCCAACGACGACAACCATTAGCAACAGTTGAAATGGCAGAAGGAGTCATCGCCTATCTGTCTAACACACTTTTGGACCGATAGCACAGAATAGAAGTAATGATTGTGCAAACGAAGGACCCGCTAGACCTGTGCAATTTGTGGAAAACATCACGAGAATTATATAAAGTTTATATTTATAAGTCCTCGGATATAAAAGAATGGTACTTTGCCATCTAAATGATCGAGGATCGGTCGGATATAATAGTAAAAGCATGGTACTTTGCCATCTAACTGATACATGATCGGTTGGATATAGTAGCATGGTTCTTTGCCATCTAACTGATCAAGGATCGATCGGATATAAAAGCATGGTACTTTGCCATCTAAATGATCGAGGATCGGTCGGATATAATAGTAATAGCAAGGTTCTTTGCCATCTAACTGACACATGATCGGTTGGATATAGTAGCATGGTTCTTTGCCATCTAACTGATCAAGGATCGATCGGATATAAAAGCATGGTACTTTGCCATCTAAATGATCGAGGATCGGTCGATATAATAGTAATAGCAAGGTTCTTTGCCATCTAACTGATACATGATCGGTTGGATATAGTAGCATGGTTCTTTGCCATCTAACTGATCAAGGATCGATCGGATATAATAACATGGTACTTTGCCATCTAAATGATCAAGGATCGATCGGATATACTAACATGGTACGTTTTCATCTAAATGATCGATCGGATATAATAGCATGGTACTTTGCCATCTAAATGATAAAGGATCGGTCGGATATCATAGTAATAGCATGGTTCTTTGCCAACTAGCTGATCAAGGATCGATCGGATATAAAAGCATGGTACTTAGCCATCAAACTGATCAAAGATCGATCGGAGATAAAAGCATGGTACTTTGCCATCTAACTGATCAAGGATCGATCGGATATAAAAGCATGGTACTTTGCCATTTAACTGATCAAGGATCGATCGGATATAAAAGCATGGTACTTTGCCATCTAAATGATCGAGGATCGGTCGGATATAATAGTAACAGCAAGGTACTTTGCCATCTAACTGATCAAGGATCGATCGGATATAAAAGCATGGTACTTTGCCATCTAAATGATCGAGGATCGGTCGGATATAATAGTAATAGCAAGGTACTTTGCCGTCTAAATGATACATGATCGGTTGGATATAGTAGCATGGTACTTTGCCATCTAACTGATCAAGGATCGATCGGATATAATAGCATGGTACTTTGCCATCTAAATGATCAATAGGATATAATATCATGGTACTTTGCATTCACGACAACGGTTCCACATCGCAAGAAATTCATATCCACATCAACCATCCATCGTTAATAAGATATAAATAATGTATTCGGTATCATTCTGTTGTGTTATCCTTTCTTCCCAGTGTGTTTTCTTGGATGAAAGATTGAGTATATGTAATTAATTGAAGTTGGCTTTCACGTTCCCATCCATTGATTTATGGTTTGTTTTCACAGCGTTATCCATTATGATGGATTGGTCATTCATAATTTATAAGCATCGCACCATTTTGTCTGAGAGATTCATGCATCTTAATGAAAATAAGCTGACATTTGAATGATTTTCAGACTTGATTGTGTTCGTCTTCTAATTTTGGAACGCTGCATTATTAAGATAAGAGAATTAAGCATCAATAACCTGTTTAAACGTGAAATATTTTGTTGTGTTTTAATCTTTTGCATAATTTATGGTGCTTTCTCCATGGGACACCGGCCCTATTTATTATTCTATAAATGGTCACTTAATCAGTTAACTTGATCGCATGCTTTAAATGTTGGTACCGTTGATACTTCCCATGCGTGTCCACCTGATGGAAAAAGCAGGTATTTAGGTCATTTCTATAGAAATAATATATAAGCTTTCAGAACAGACATATTGGTTTGAGATATAGTTCAAACATGAATTGACAATAAAATGGAAATAAATGAGCAAAACGTAGTAAACAGAATTTAGCATTTATTACATTCTTAAAAATAAAAATACTTTTCCAAACATGAGCGTGACTGAAATACTTGTCCAGGCATGTTGTATTTTCCGTGATTTGAAATTTCAGTTAAGGATAAAAAAAATATTTTAAATAAAAACAGTTATTCATATTTAAAACAAATAATTAAGAAAATCGATTCAGCAAATCTGGTTCCTGTTTCACCAACATAACTAAAGTTTATATACAACAAGAAATTAAATAAAATAAAAGCGTCCAGGTGATAAAGATGTGAGACTGGCTCCGGTAAAAATACATATCGTTTATTGACATTGATTATAAAAATATACTTAACCAGCCAGATCAGATGATATTTAAGGATTTTTTTAGAAAAATGGCGGTGTTATGAATTCATGGGTGACTAGTTGAGATATGCAAATCATGAATATCGTAAACGTTCGTAATGTTTAAAGTTTTGTATTCACGCGGAATCTGCCTACATTGCTTGTATTAGGATTTGAATTCGTACCAACACGCAGTTTCTACATGGCCAGTCCGTGAAAAAAAGTTATATCCATTCGTATGTCAATTCAAAGTTTATACCTAATAAACATGCAACGTAAGCTTAAACTGATTTGATATAATAAACTAAGGACAAATATTTATATTCCAATGATTGAATCATTGCCGAATCAGAAAATGGAATTACAAAATCGACAGAAACCAGAATCCTTGAAAACGATATATACACATAAAATACTGAGTTGGCACTTTTATATTCTTGGCAGAATTATCGAATTATTCGAGCGCCTGTACACCAATTGTGATAATTAGGAGACGGTATGTTGAACATTAAATCTCACACGGAAACGAATTTTTCTCACCTGTGAGGAATAAGTGCGAATCCTTCTCACTTTTGTCACAAATATGTGCGAGTATGTCACAAATCGGATATGTAGCATATACGGTTGACTTTGTATTCACATTTGGTACGAACGTATATTTTCCTTAACAAAGGTATAATTCTATCATTTGCAGTACCATCATGATAAAAAATGAAGCACATGTAGTTAAAATATGAAAGCGATTTTGTCCATGAAGAGAGACGAAACATTAAAAAAAAAAACAGAGACACAATAAAATAAAAATGGCATAATACAATATCCGCAATATATTTTTATTGTTTGATTTATTTCTGCTTGCTCATAATAGATACATGAAAAAATGAAATTCGAGGAATAAAAAGTATTCCCTTTCGCGTATGATCATTTTGGCGGTGATCAACACTGCAAAGCCTCATCACAACATTAACAGGGCAATGCCTGTTGCATGAAGCCCGGATAAAATAATGAAGTGTCAAAGGCCATCAGCTATAACTTCTGTGCTATAGAGGGCTAACAGACGAACAGGCTAACACATATGTACATGTATGTACTCTTCCCAGGGGCACTGGAATCATGTTAATTAGTACTCGAGCACACTTATCTACGCTAGTGAGAGACGAATGCCAATGCATAGCAACCACGGAGACTGTGGCCAGACGAGAATCGAAAAATAAAATATGCAGTATGACTGCTTTGTGGCATACAATTACGCCACCTGATTTTTGTCTGTATGTTACACTTATTTTAATATTATTTTAAAACATTTCAAAATATCCAGTTAATGCGATATAGTTTCTGTTTATTAGCAACAACCGTCAACATCTCAGTAGGATATATATCTTTGTACTATCTTGGAATTTCAATAAAACTTTTGTTTTTTTAATAAATGCATAAACTATAAGGACTTCTCCCCTGACACATTGTATTTTTACAATCATATGTCTGTCCATGTTAACCATGTCAGGTTCAGTAAAAGTGTTAACATATTGTCGTTGATCACGTACGCATACATGACGTCATGTTTCTACCAAAGTCAGTCGGTGTTTCTATGGAAACCATTCATGGCAAGATGGATCTGAAAGGGACACGCGGCAATTTGGAATCAATTTCTGTTCATGTTTACGGATACACTCGAGCTTTTTCATCATGAGCGTATAAAGATATATACATATATATAGCATGGCAGGTGTTGAAAATGGCATTAAACCATATTTAGAGAAAACAAATGAATCCCGAACAGAATATTTCAACATTTCGAGTCACAGAACCCGGAGCTAAGAGTGCTATACAAACATGCTGCAACATTTATGATGGTACGAGCAACTCCTGATGATCAATAACAGTAATTGACTTGTCCTTATTGTTTAAGTGCTCTGTCTACATGGATCATTCGTCATTTAAACAGAGAGAGAGATACAGGACGATGCAACTATTGAACGATTCAAAGCTTAGTTGTAATCAACAGTATAGCACTGGCCAATGAACAACTGATTTATCTCTGCAGTTTCTAAAACAGTTTTATGGAAAAGCTGAACGTGAACAAAGATAACACAGGCGGATTTTCTTTCCAGGAGCGACATGTGCGTAACATTAAAAGATTATATGACAAACTACTATAACTCTTATAAGCTTGGGTTGATTCTGACCATGAATACACTTTACGGATTATAACAATACACCATGAGTGTCCCTTTGGGGTAGAAAACGTTCACCCGAGGGGTCAAAATTACATGCAGGGACGAGATTTGTGAATACGGAAATAACTTTTAAAAAATGATTTAGTCACAGAATTTCGTCAAACTGTCTCGTGCCATGGAAGATAGAGTTTTCCTCCATGGAAAAAAACATATCTTCTATGAGCAGAAATAGGAGAAAAATGCTTCTTACACGTCCGACTTGTAGTTTCCTTTTTTGTAATAAATTGTTTTATTGCACATCCGTTACATATACATGTATTTATTATTATATTTTTCAAAGCACAAAAATTATACATAGTATTACTCACTCATTTGACTCATAACATTCACCTCTGTCATTGGCTCCGGACTACTTTCGGCTTCACGTGACTTTCCAGCCACATGATCAATGCCATTTCAAAATGGCTTCCACGCCATTGAAAACAACGCTCATCAACTTTTGTGTCTGAACAGCAAACTCCTAATCCTTCCCTACAGGCAAACCGATAATTAAATATCTCTTTCTGCTCGCCAAATATAACAGGGCATCACGCTGTTTATCCCTTAAAACAATGTTTACTTCATGACACATGATGAAGATCGTGTTGATATCATCCATTTTGTTTACATTTGCGTATCAATCGGGAAATCGCTCTGCGTAAATAAAACAAAAAAGTAGTTCATCATTTATTTTTTGTAAAAGTTGCTTTGATATTTTTGTGCTAATGTAAAATAATGGTGATTTGTTTCTAGTTTTGTTGTCTGGTTTTGAAAATATGCTTATGACTGCATAATCTGTAATTACTAAGTTTCGTCAAAATTCCTGACATTAAGCCTGTTGCAGAAGTAAATGAGTGTAACGAACGATAATTATGTGAAGGAGATTAAGCATTACTGCAAGTACACATATTTTACCGGATACAGAGATTTCCTCCCCTCCCGGCGCTGTAACATGACGTATACGTATATGTTACGTAATTTATATGACTTTACATTTGAAAAGTGATTGGAGTAAAACAAGTAATGGCGAATTAAACTGGAGTAAATATCCAATATTTAAATTGGAGTAAATACCCAATATCAAACTGGAGAAAATATCGAATAGTTATATTGCAGTAGATATCCAATACTTATATTTGAGTTAAATTGGAATAAATATCCAATACAAATGTATTTAAATTGGAGTAAATACCCACTATTTAAAATGGAGTAAACATCCAATATTTAAATTGGAGTAAATACCCGCTATTTAAATTGGATTAACATCCAGTATGTTTGTAATACAAGAAGAAGGAACAACTCAGGTGTGTTTGATTCAGATAGACAGTTATTTCTCACTGTCTTACTATTTTCTCAGAAACTCGATATCAAAAGCACAATTTTCACCAAAACAGTTATCTTAAGGGACGGATTATTAGTTCCAAATCTTCAAATGAAGTATTCTTATATTAATATTCCTTCACTACTTGAATGGAATATAACCTTGACACAATAACAACCGTACTACTCTATATCAGAAACAAGGGCAATGTAGTACCCCGTTCAAATTCAAACTACAAACGCGACAACTTATTGGTAAAACCTGTTTTCCTTGATGACCTCATATAAGTAAACAAGTACAAACACATTGTTAAAAAGATAAAAGAAGGGGCTAGTTTTGAGTACGGACCCAGCTCTCCCGATTGGGTCCGTTAAGTAGCAATGCTGGGAAAGTCCCATTGGAGCACGTTGATTGGTCAGTCGCATCAACTCAATGTCTGAATGACGTCACAGTTTAGTAAACGTTCAATTACTATGAATTGTGAGACAAACATAGAATGCTTTTTCATCGGTGGTTAATACATTCGGGAGGAATATCAGGTTCTGGGATAGACTTCCATTCGTCTTCGTATAAGTAACACCTTTTGAAATTCAGATATGCTACGCATGCAACAACTGTACACGCAAACTTGAATTAAATGGAAAACAATAAACGGTACACCAATAATAAAATTGTTTAAGTGAGAATTGTAATTTTCTCTACATGTGCCTCTTTAAACATAGAATATTCCATTGCAATTATCTTAACTTAATGTATAAAGAAAATCACGCTAGTGACGCTGAGGTTCATGTCTCGATGCGTTGCATGTCTATCTTGAGCTCACCTCCTATTTTCTTTGCTTTATCAATACTTAATGTCTTATCCGTAATGAATTGTTATTAAAGATGCAAAAATAGCTGTTTTAAACAATTATGTCTTTTGTTTCATTATTTGCTTAAGACAGTTTAAGATGTTCTCTTATTTTCTCAATCAACTAAATCGCTCATATGTTTTAAAATAGAATTACAATGAACGCCATGACCATAAGTAGATGTGTGGTCGCTCGACTTACCATGATTGCATTTTTAATGTCGTTCTGTAGTTTTTTGCAACTAATTTTTCAAAGGATTTTCATTCCAAATCGCAATATTTAGGGCTTCTTTTACTTGTCTGCTTTATAACCAATGTAGCTCTCTTAATCTTAACCATCACTTATTTTTAAAAAAAAACATTTTAGAATCCCCGCTATGCGGCTGTGGAACTATCAAAGATACATACAACTACTGTTTTATTTGTCCTCTGCACACAGACAGACATGAAGGACTTGTTATTAATACCTTTCCACTATACACAGTAATGTTAAACACAATTTTACTTGGAAACGTTTTGCATGAAACAAAAATCACTTTTTTTGAAGGAAACAAACATCACTTTTTTGAAGCTGGGCAAAAAAGGTATTATGGCTTCCTCTCTTATATCCTTATTTGATTTAAACATCTGTTTCATTACACATTTATTTGTTTGTTTAATACGTTCTTTTTTGTTGGTTTTACTAACGCTGTGGCATAAGAACTCAAACTCAGGTGATTTCATTTAGCTCAAGTTTATTCATATGTTTTTATCATCAATTATCATCGATGTTTGTTACTATCTCTATCTAAGTTCTAATTCGCAAACTACCATGTTAACCTGACCAAATTATTTCTCTTATTCTTACGTACATGTTCAAGGTCTTTCTAAATCTCTCTCCCCAGCTCTGCCCTCCAAACTACCAAAAAGGTCTCGAGCTCTATTTTCTCATTGGTCAACCCATTACTACCTTCTCATTGATCAACCCATTACTACCTTCTCATTGGTGAACATATTACTACCTTCTCTTTGGTCAACCCATTACTACCTTCTCATAGATCAACTCATTACTACCTTCTCATTGATCAACCCAATTCTACCTTCTCATTAGTCAACATATTACTACCTTTTCATTGGTCAACCCATTACTACCTTCTCATTGGTCAACATATTACTACCTTCTCATTGATCAACCAATTACCACATATAGCTCGAACCACTTATCTGGTCCCGGCCAAATTCCTATTTCGATGTGTATGCATATACATGTATGGTATGAGGTGGAACAATAATCGACTCCGAACATCCCTTAAGTCGAACTATTTTGTCAAGTCCAGTCGGGTTCGAGCCATCGCAGTTCAACTGCATATGAAACAAAACCAGGTTTTCAAAGATCCCATTTACATTTTTATTGCAATCGGCCTAAATGAACTATGAAGATTAACTGCATTACGATCCCAACGAAAAACATTTGCAGCTGGGTGTAGTTAAAAAGGACTATGGTTGCACGATTTTGTTTTGCTGGTGAGACGTCATGATGCCGTTTGGCTCACGTGATGTTTGCCGGAAGTTCCAATACAATTAATTCAGTTTGTTGACAACGTCGTCATTACATTCATGACATTAGCTTTGCGGTTTAATGCGTATAAGTTGCTTTTTAAATATCAAAATGGCAAACATACCGTATAGTTTTATCTAAAAATGTGGAAAAATTTGAGTTTTCAAAATTCGGCTTTTAATCCTTGAGTTGAGTACTGACTATTTGATTTCATTTTTGTTTTCCTTTCTGGTAGTGATTGTGATTACCAATTCTGTCAGCTCGTGTGCTTATTAGTGTGGCAGAAGAAATACAGATAATTTGGAAAAGGTCAAGACTCGTCACGTAATGTATTATTTTATATTAACCATCTGTTTTCCATTAAATGCCATGCACGCCGCACGCCATGTCTGGATCAGCTCTTTGAAGTATATTGTGTATTGTCTCGCAATATGAATAATAGATCTCATGAAACTGACATTAAACCAAAACTGTATAAAAATCGAGTTTGTCTTCGCCAAGATATAAACACAGATATCCATATATCAATTATACTGTCTTTCCAAATATATATTTTTTTTCAGATTTATATTTATTCAACGGAGTTATATCACATCCTCCTATTACGGCAATTTTGTAGATTACAGCTAATAGACATTAAATAATTTTTGTCCGAATCGTTCAAAGACAGACGCTATGCTAGAATAAGTTGTTATAGTTACCAATGTATAACATATTCACGAAAGCGCCGAATTGTCAATTCGCCATATAATGCTTTATTAATATATTTGGCATTATGCAACCATAACCCGTTCACGATGGCACCCTTTGTCACATACATTGTAAAATACCGTATGTGCAAATGTGGCTGTACAGCAATTTTCTCCCAGTCAGTCGCATTCTTTCTTCATGTCATATTTTGTTTTATGTTTCGCCTCTTTATTTATGTCATCAAATAGTGTATGGTGTCAGTAGGTCTGTCTCTACAGTAATATGGTATAAATCCCCGGATTTGTTGATCAGTGATCAGAAAAAGATGTTTCTGTAACAATACCGCCGCTGCACGTCTCACACCACTATTACATTGCCCTTGGGGCTCCATTGTAACTTTTATGTTCAAAACACTGTGGAAAAAAGCAAAATCTGCAGCATGTGTCTGGTCTCAAATTCCTCACTGATTGCAATTCTAAAAGGAAAAAGCATACCTTGACCTGTTTTTCTTTTTAAATTCAATGCTTTTGTGATATCTATCAGTTTCCAGAGTAATTAAATGTCAACTATTTACCTACGATGCGATTCGAACCCACTATTTGAAATGACACAGAATTACCCAGACATCTGGTAACAGCATCAATTTTAGTGGTGATTTCTAGAATATTGACTATTTAACACATGGTAGGGAAAAAACGCTGCAATACAAAGCCCTGAAAAAAGAAAGACGAAAAGAGAACTAAAGTTTTATTTCTGTTTCCTTCATCTGTAGGTCCGATGTTCTCAAGGGAGATAATAGAGATGTGAGTCATGCAGAGTTGTTGTTGGATGAGGTTCACTTATGTGGTCGAATTTAACTGATTTGCGTGCGTGTATATTTTTGCTAAAAGTTCCCTTAACATATATATATGAAATACTGTCACGCCAGTCTATCCCAGAACCTGATATCTCCCGAGTCAGGTCTATTAACCCTCAATGAAAAAGCATGGAATTCTACGCCTGTCCCACAATTCATAGCAATTGAACGCTTATCAAACTGTATCGTTATTCAATTTTCAGTTGAAGCAACTGACCAATCAACATGCTCAAAATTGGCTTTCCCAACATCGCTATTTAACGGACCCAATCGGGAGATCGGGGTCCATACTGCAGAATATCACCCTATAACTAATATGGATTTTTTGCGCACAGTCTAACGTGAATTCTTAATAAGCGAAGAAGGTTGATGCTATGAATACAATAAAACACGCTTACTTTCTGACTGTTTATTGTTAAACATATAATCACATATTGTTATAGTTATAAATATAGAACACGTCCTCGGGTGTGCCAAATTGTGACATACGCCTTGGAATGAATATCATATTGTAATAGCTGTAACTACACAACATGTCTTCGAGCGTGCCATCTTGTGACATATGCCTTAAAATATCATATTGTTATAGCTGTAACTACACAACACGTTTGCAAAGGCGCCGAACTGTGTCAGACACCATAAAATATATCATTGTAATAGTTACTAGTGGTATTATGAAACATATTATCAGAGACACAAACTTGTCTCGGACGCCATGACATATCGCATTACGACGTCGAATTGTGGCGGATACCATGAAATATCGTATTGTTATTAGTGTAACTATAACATATTGTTCTCAGAGGGCATCTATAACACATTGTTATAGTTGTAAATATAAAACACGCTCACAATGGCGCCAAACTATAGCAGACGCCATGAACTATTCATTGTCAATATTGCAACTATAAGACACGTTCTCAGAGGGCATATATATTGTTATGCTGTATATATAAAACACGCGGTCAATAGCACCAAAATATAGCAAACGTCATGTAAAATAAAATTGTCAACATTGCAACTAAAAGACACGTTCTCAGAGGGCATACGTATTGTTATAGCTGTATATATAAAACACGCGGTCAATAGCACCAAAATATAGCAAACGTCATGTAAAATAAAATTGTCAACATTGCAACTAAAAGACACGTTCTCAGAGGGCATATATATTGTTATGCTGTATGTATAAAACACGCGGTCAATAGCACCAAAATATAGCAAACGTCATGTAAAATAAAATTGTCAACATTGCAACTAAAAGACACGTTCTCAGAGGGCATATATATTGTTATGCTGTATGTATAAAACACGCGGTCAATAGCACCAAAATATAGCAAACGTCATGTAAAATAAAATTGTCAACATTGCAACTAAAAGACACGTTCTCAGAGGGCATACATAGTGTTATAGTTGTTAATATAAAACACGCTCTCAATGGCGCCATGGTGCGGCCGACGCCATGAACTATTCCATTGTTATTATTGTAACTATAAAACACGTTCTCAGAGGGTATCAATAACACATTTTTATAATTGTATATATATATAACACGCTCTCAATGGCGCCAAGTTGTAAATATAAAACACGTTCTCAATGGCGCCAAATTGTGGCAGACGCCATGAAAAATGATATTGTCAATATTGTAACAATAAAACACGTTCTCAGAGAATTAAAATTGTCACTAACACCATGGAAATGATATTGCTATACATGTAGTTGCCACTATAATACAAATCACCAGATATAAAACGCAATAAACGCTACAATGAATAGATTTGGTTATAAACATATAGCAATGACATCCAAATAAACTCGGCACGACCTTCTTCATATCATGTGATATATAAAGGTTCACAAAACAATGTAGCATTTTTATACTAAGCTTTTCCAAACGTGTATTGTTTGTATGTAACAATCTATTCTATTCATTATATACTGAACGGAACAGCTAACCCGCCACTTTTGTATTTTCCAATATCTTCATTAAACTTTTGGGTAGCGCTTAGAGTTTGTATACGTCATAATCAGATAAGTAGAATTTAATCTTCTTTTTTAATTCCAAGTCTAAATTTCATAGAAATTGTTTTGATATATTTTGAGAATAAACATAAAATGCCAGGTACATAGAACATCAGGTGGCGGGTAAGCTGTTCTGTTCAGCATATATATAGGAACTTCGGTGATGCTCCATGCTTTGATCGTTCAATCAATAAACCCTGTCATAAACGCTAATGCATTGTAACGTAATTACAACTGGGATTTCGATCAATAGCACTCGCATATTCAGTATTCACAACAAACGCTGTTGTCCTCTTTTCGCAACTGGATGACTGGTTGTTATGTTTGAGCATGCAATGAATAAATAGTTCATTTTTTTTTATTAAACAGAAGATTTTTAATAAAAAGACAGCAACACTGGTATTTGTGTAGCAGCTATTTCTGAATTGGCAATTTACTGATAAACGCCATTAGAAGTAGCAGCCGGTTTCACTAAACATCTCAAACTGAGATTCTCTTCAACATAGACATACCAGTTTATCTAAACAACTATTCAAACTCATTAAGCATTTAAATGACCACACAGGATTGAAGAAGGAGCACATCCGTATCCGTTGTGTAAGGATAACATGAATGAATGAGTGTAAGGATAACATGAATGAATGAGTGTAAGGATAACATGAATGAATGAGTGTAAGGATAACATGAATGAATGAGTGTAAGGATAACATGCAAATTGATAAATATAAATGAAGTTTTAACATTTCCAAAGTTTGAGTTGAGGAACATCTCAGCTGGAGAAGTTTGATAAAATCGGCCCCGCTATTTAAAAGTGTAACTATTAAAACAAATTGAAAAATCCACAATGTATTTGTTACCGTTTTATATCCTGCACTATGCAATAACCATCAGCGAATTTCTTAAAGAAATATATATGTATGACAAATGTTTGAGAAATCTTGAGGAGAAGAGACTGGCACATGATTCTCACCCTTTGAAATACATGTTTAAAATGTATCTGAAGTTGAATTTCAGAGGGGACGGGTCGTAACAAATGTAAGCAGAACTTGTGGCCCAACCCTCTTGCTTATATGTATTTGTAATTATTTATAGCTATACTACTATTGTAATGTAATTGTATGATTATATGCAATAAATATGATTAAACTAACTTGAATTTCACAAACGGGACGCAAATATATTTGACTGCATACTAAATATCCTTATAGACAAGCCACCAATGCGTAATAAAGCGTATCCAGAGACCACTGGGAAGACACATTGATCGAATATATGAGAACGCTCTCTTAAAATAGTCGCTATACTATATGTACGGTAGTTTGTAGTTAATGTATTGCTAACATGGCACCAGATATGACTACTTAATGGTATAATATACGATTGAATTATGAAATGTTTTTTAGTTATTTCACTATGTGCTGTGTGTATTTCGACATTTTCCTGATTTGGTAAACTTATATAATGAATATGCCAACTGTTAATGCAAGGTTTTTAATTTCGTTTTCTGATCAGTTCTATATTTTGATACATCTTTTTTTTTTCTATTTTTCTATGATCATAGTTTTCAGTAAAACTCAACTACTTTGTCGTAACATAGATTAGCTTAGCTACGGAAATAATTAGAAGGTGCAAAAAATCACTGTTGATTAGAACTAGACGAGAGAAGTAGCAATAACAATTTAAGAAGACAAAACTAAATAAGGTAGATGAATTACGATGATAATATTGTGCATCATACAATGTAATCAAAATCAAATCAGCTTTAAGCTTTCCTGCTCAACGCACAGTTGCTTGGAATATGGAAACTAAAAGTTGATCTGATCTTAATGAGATTGGGTATAACAGCAATGATAACAATGAAAAGTAAGAAGTCATTGGTTTTTGAATGTCATTCATAAGTGTCAGTTTTTTATAAGTATACCATTTCACGTTGAAAAACAAAATATAATAATTAAAAGAAAGATGGGGTACATTTTATTATTGTTTAAAACCCAAGTTTTTACTGTCAGGATAGTAAATATTTGTAAAAAGAGACTATCAAATTACAACGCTACACTAGGCTATCTGCTGATGATGAATAAACACAGGTCCTTCTGTATGGATTGCGTCTATCTCGAATTTTAAATTTTTTGCAGTTGGAGTTAACCTTTTTTTTCAAACTGCATATTACAAACATTTTTGGAAATTATTTTTTTGCCAATTGAATGTATTAGCAATAATCTAGTAGTATGCAACATTGTAACAAAAACAGTGCATTGAAGACTGTGAAATTTTGAAAAACGGTTCTCTGACTTGAATCACGTACTGAATGATATAAAACCGGCCCCAGAGCCATCTTGCGGCTTTAATTAGTATATTGTAAAAAACAAGTATCCCAAAAGACAATTAGAGTGGAATGAATTGCAATGAAAGTTCTACAGGAGATGCAGAATATAAACGACAAAGCCATAGCAGTACACATACAAACAACGAGGCCCTCCCAGGGGTTTTGGGGATCTGGGGAACGAGGCCCTCCAGGGGTTTTGGGGATCTGGGGAACGAGGCCCTCCCAGGGGTTTTGGGGATCTGGGGAACGGGGCCAATTATTTTTAGAGATCTGGAGAACATTGGTCATTAATTTCAGGGATCCATATATCAAAAGCCTAATATTAGAGATTTAGGGCAAATACTTTTGAAGATCACGGGAACAATGGCCAATACTATAAGAGATCCATGGAATAGGGATCCCCACTCCTGGGGATATAAAAATGTATTAAATAATCAGAAATGTCTCTATAAACATACGGACCACATAGTTTGTGTAGCTAAGCAACCCGAATACTAAAAAAGAGAAGAAACTATCCATACAGAAAGAAACCATGGTGACAGAAGTATTATTAAGATAGACGAGGAAACAGTACAGACACGCAAAACATGGTGATATGTTATAGATCGGAGTGTGTAAAATAAAGGACAAAGTTGAAACTCAGTTATTGCTGTTAAGAAAAAAAGTACAAATTCAAAATTTTATTTCCCCATAATTTAATTATGTCAAGGAAAATAACCTTAATTGAATTTTTGGATGGCATCGCCCTTAACAATACTTTACAAAAACAAACTCTGTTACGATGTTTCTGAAATCAAGCATTGACCAACGATTTATAGGAAATGTGCAAAACAAAGTGGACTACATAAAGTACTGTTGAATAATATGTAGTATCCAACTGGTCATCATTTCGCACGTTTTTTTTATGTAAGTATCTATTTGAAATTTACCTGACGAGAGAGCAACTATCGCTCCGCCCACTGGCCTCGTGGCTTTATTTTATAGTAAATACGATGTAATACAAGGTAGTGTTTACCTAGAGACCTCTCGCTTGGCTTAGGAAAATGGCGGTCATGGAATTATTATCGATCACTGAATGGATTATCGATTTTTCAGGATCCTAGGAAAGAGTGGTTAGGCTAAATGACCGTTTGTGAGCCCTCGGTGGAATAAAAATGACGCTTAGTATCCAAACCTAATCAAAACCAATGTTGTAGATTTTCAGTTGAAATCATAAAGTGTCTTTAGACAAAGTACCACCAATGGAAACAGGAAGTGCTTCCGTGGGGTAGTCGAATAATGGCGGTTATAAATAATCCTCATTTCTTCTTCTTTGAAAATGCATTTTCTTTATTCTAATGCTCATTTTAGTATTTGAATCGCATTGTTGATGTATTCTGAACATTCTGAAAGCATTGTTATGTTTGAATTGTGAATTATGAAAAATAAATTGATGCTTGGAAATTGGGGTATGAATACATGATTTCGTAAGTCTTCTTTCACTTTGTCAACAGTGTACACACTGGGCAGATAATAATTCTCTTGGATGACACACGACCTCTACATTTATCATCATTGTTTTTAATAGAGCAGAGGTTGATACACAATAAAACGTCAGTTTCACTTCTTTCATTTGGGTCTCTCTGTAAATGACAAGCCTCCAAACTTATTTATTTATTTACTATAGAATAAAAAACAAAAATCAATGGTGGGCTCACACGTTCACGTATGAGAGGGAGAGGTAAGTGCAGTATTCTATAGATTATTTGACAACAAGCACCATGAGAGATGGTTTGAACTAATTTGATGTAACAAGCATTAATATTTCAAGACCATGCAGTCCCTAGTTAGTAATAAAAACACAACGATACAAAACGAATAGTCTGAGAACGTTGAAGAGAGTGGAAAAGGTCATGCACGAACTAGGTTTATCACATACTTTACGGTGCAGGAGTGTAATAAAACCATGACATAATTTTTGATATTGGCCAAATGTAATATCATTTCCGATTCATCGCTCGTTTTTTTCCGTATAACTCGGCTCTCGTCCGTAAATTATCAAAATACTTTCCGACTTGCCCGAATATATAAATGACGTCAATTTGCCATGGTTAAATGACGTTATTTTGAGACGTAACGTCATATGTTGATTCATGGGAACAAAATATGCCCGGTAATTTTTTCCGGAGAAATGTGATAAAACGATTCTAACATTTGTGCTTATTTACTGAATTCGTTGGATAATATGATATAATGCTCGGCAGAACCTAGCATAATATAATTTTTCCAACGCGTTTAATAATTTAATAATAAATAAGCACTCATGTAAGATTTTATATACGATCAGGTAATTGATACAGTATTTTCTATGTTTTATTGCTGATGTGTTTGTGGCATAAAACTAATGAAACACATTACCAACAGAAGAAGTAACATTCGAAGGACACAGCCGTCAAAGAAGCAAGAACACAATTAATTATATCGCCAGTTGCTTGGTGATTTACCAAGCGAGATGTGTCTAGTACTAGTGTCTATGTATCAGTTCCAAATCAATGAAAACTAAATACACATAAACATTTAAGTACTATCTAGATACATATAGCAATGTTTTGAAAGCCGCATTTGAGCACGTTGATTGATCAGTTGATTCAACTGAAAGTTTGAATGACGTCAAAGCTCAGTAAGCGTTCAATTGCTTTGAATTGTGGGACAGGCATATAGGAATTCCCTGCTTTTCCATTGGTGGCCAATAGACATGTTACGGGAGATATCAGATTCTGGGATAGACTATAATAAGAAAATGCATATATAGAGACGAAGTAAGAACAGGGGCCACCGCCTAGAAACAGTTGGTAGTAAGTCCGTCACCAGGGAGCTTAAACCGTGCATCCAACCTTGCTCTTCCCCCGTCGTCACATTAAAATACGAGACGGTGTGAACAGAACTATCAACGCAGGACTGCTCCTTTACAAATACTGTGGCATGAGCATGTATATGGTGTAAAACACACAGATGGTCGGGCAAATACTATAATAAAAGATTATTTTTTTAATGGGGTTTAACGCCATTTTCAACACATTTCAGATTATATATGGCATTTCCAGTTTTACTGGTGGAGGAAGACCTCAGACTGAGTAGAACAACCGTCCTTCCGCTAGTAACTGGAAACATTCTTACATAAAGTTTTTGGAGCGAGCGGGACTCGAACCTACGACCTTAGCGATGAGAGGTAAGTGATCTTGAGATGGCGCCTTAGACCACTCGGCCACGGAGGACTCTTAAAAAAAAAAAAAAAAAAAAAAAAAAAAAAAAGAAAGAAAGAAATAAGTTATGCTGTACGCTATGTACTCAATGACTTTGATGAATCCAAAGCAGCCAGAGAGTAATGTTCACAAAATGTATCACACAAAAAAATATTGTTAACCATGGGATATTTTTAATCGCAGTAATCTTGTTACCGTGGCAAACAAGAGGAGCAACTGTGTAGTAAAAGTATATATTTTTCGGAGAGCTTTGTGGTAGCCCTAAGTGTAACAAAAATCCTTAGTGTAACAAGTGTTACACTATAACACTAAGAGTTGACACTGCTGAACGGTTGAAAAACTGCTGAAAAAAGTATTTACTGTATTTTTATCTTGGACATTTTGTTATTATGGCACTATACTAATACAATTATCATTTAGTGTTCGAAAAAAAGTAACATTGTTGGAATGTAAGTAGACACTTACCACACTAGGGTTTGCGGTGTCAACCCTTAGTAAAATAACTAATTTTATTACAATAAGGGTTGCGGTATCAAAGGTTTTTCTTACACTAAGGGTTGCCACAGAGGAAAAATCCTGCATGACTGTTCAGGGTAACTAAACAGCATGCATGGTTTAATTACTGTGACCAATTACCTAGATTATGTTCGCACAGGCGATCCAATAAAACACTGCGTTAAGAAAATTCCAAAGTTCGAGAAATCTCAATCGGCTGTGCTGCGCGCGCAATGTTGACTGAAATATCTGACTTGACTTCCGGTAAACAACTGGTTCTATAACCAGTGGGTTGGGTATCACTGAGAAATCATCTGTAAATCACCAGGGTTATTATCATTTACTAATGTTTATTAACACGTATATGGCAGGGTAATTATATATATATATATATATAGACAATACCTTAAAGGAGTTCTGCTTCAAATGAAGAATACAAAATGGGCATGGTATCAGTTAGTTTTGTGTATTAAAACATGCCCTATTGATTTGGCAAACGGGCTTTCTGTATAATTATACTCAAAATTGTTGCGCCACGTTTTTATAAACAATGGTACCAAGAAACATACAAGCAGTTTATTTATAGATACGAAAAGTGCATTGCTTGCCACGGTGGATATTTTGGAAAAATATGAATAAAGGTAAAAACATAAATGACGCGTTAACGGCCAACGTCACTGAGATGGTGCCAAGCCCTGGCGTCATATCCCTTGCGCAGAGCGTCATTCCATGTTCAGACTAGTTTGATAATTTCCATATCAATAAAATAAATACGAATCTAACGTCTATGTATTTTTATGATAATACAGAAAGCATGCACTATCTAGAGTTATTTCTGGATCGCCCCTCGTACAAGGGCTTTTCAAATGAATATTTCTGCGGACATTTGCGAACACTCCTGGAATAATAGTCGTGGGGACTCGGGAACATCATTGTTAGGGTCGGGTCGTATTAAGTTATTAAAGAATATGGATTTTAATATAAAATAAGACTTCTACGAGAATAATAAGATTTTACGTCACAGTGTGATTATGGACAATCTTGAACGCTGTGACCATGGACAATGTTGAACGATGTGACCACGATCAATGTTGAATGGCATGACCAAGGATGTGGACCATGTACAGTTTTGCAAAATGTGACCATTTATAATCTTGAACGGTGTCCCTTAGGACAGACTTGAACGGTGTGAATTAGGCAGTCTTGAACGGTGTGACCAGGGACAGTCTTGAACGGATTGACCAGGGAAAGTTTTGAACGGTGTGACTTAGGCAGTCTTGAACAATGTGACCACGGGCAATGTTGAACGGTGTGACCAAGGACAGTTTTAAACGATGTGGACCACGTACAGTTTTGCAAAATGCGACCATTCAAAACCTTGAACGGTGTCCTTTGGGACATACTTGAACGGTATGACTTAGGCAGTCTTGAACGGTGTTACCAGGGACAGTCTTGAACGGATTGACCAGAGAAAGTCTTGAACGGTGTAACTACGGACAGTCTTGAACGGTTTGACTTAAGACAGTCTTGAACGATGTGACTACGAACATTCATGAACGGCTTGACTACGGGCCATTGTGAACGGTGTGACCATGGACAGTATTGAACGGTGCGACAACTGACAGTCTTGAACGGTGTGACCAGAAACAGTCTTGAACGGTGTGACTTAGGACAGTTTTGAACGATGTGACTACGAATATTCATGAACGGCTTGACTACCGGCCATTGTGAACGGTATGACCATGGACAGTCTTGAACGGTGTGACAAAGGACAGTCTTGAACGGTGTGACCAGAAACAGTCTTGAACGGTGTGACTTAGGACAGTTTTGAACGATGTGACTTAAGACAGTCTTGAACGGTGTGACAACGGGCCATTTTGAACGATTGACCATGGACAGTCTTGAACGGTGTGACCAATGACAGTCTTAAACGGTGTGACTTAGGATAGTCTTGAACGATGTGACTACAAACATCCATGAACGGTTTGACTACGGGCCATTTTGAACGGTGTGACCATGGACAGTCTTGAACGGTGTGACTTAGGACAGTCTTGAACGATGTGACTTAGATGTCTTGAAGGATGTGACTACGGGCCTTTTTGAATAGTGTGACCAGGGAAAGTCTTGAACAGTGTGACCAGGGACAGTATTGAACAGTGTGACCAGGGACAGTCTTAAACGGTGTGACAATGGACAGTCTTGAACGGTGTGACCAAGGGCAGTCTTAGTGTGACCACAGACGGTTTTAAACAAAAAACCGAATAGTAACAGACAATTACAATCGAAACGAATATAAATGAAACAATAACAGTACTGAATTCTCGACACTTCCTGTGCACGTGCGTCTTGATATACTGTAGCCTTCAATGACTTCCCCTCCTACATGTAGTGACGTCTATAGGTATTTCATGGCGCCTACTAGTATCCGGTATACGCCGATTTACGTACTTAGCTCTTTCTGATATAGTAATTTAGCAGCTATGGTGTTTATATGGCTTTATTTGTCTAAAGTTGTGATATCAGTAATACAAAAAGGTGGCGATACATTTATAGAACAGATCAGAGGACAATAAATCTTTTGAGTGATTCATAAAAAATGGTGTTCTGGCTATTGAAAGAAAATTGAAATCAATATATAATTAGAATCCATGTCGATAGTCATTTTCCACGAATAACTGCATTTTAATAGTGATTAAACAAGGTGTATAATAGATGGTTTTGTAATGTATGAACGCTGTTCACATTGTAGACATCCTGGAGCCCATGTAGGACGCCGATTTATAATTGTTTTTTCAATAAAGGCAATGATCCACATAACGTGTTTCAACTAGATATTAATATTTTTGGAGGCAGTATTTAAAATTGTTGAAAGCCATATGATCGCTTATTGACGAATCGAATGTGGGTATTTTAGATAAAGTATACAAGTATAGTGTTCTTATTGTTTTTAAAGTATAAATTACTTATTTAAATGACTTTTTTAATAGGATCGATTGTTTTATTTTATTGATACAGTGTCCTTATATCTACAGTAGAACTTCAATGACTCGAACCCGACGGGATTTGACAAAATAGTTCGAGTTAAGTGTTGTTTGAGCCAAGTATTGTTAACATCATACTATATATATATATATATATATATATATATATATATATATATGTACGTGTATAAACATCGAAACAGGAATTCGACCGGGGCCAGAAAAGAGGTTCGAGCTATATATGGTGTTCGAGCTATCCATGTTCGAGCCAACGAAGTTTTACTGTACTAAATACTATTTACACACTGTTTCATATGTACTAGATATTATGTATACACTTTTTCCATATATGATAGAAAAAATGTTTACCCCTCTGTCCATATATATACTAGATAATATATATACACTGTTTCTATATATCATACTTGCTAGATACTATTTATACACTATCTCTATATATCATACCTGCTAGGTACTATTTATACACTGTTTCTATATATCATACTTGCTAGGTACTATTTATACACTGTCTCTATATATCATACCTGCTAGGTACTATTTATACACTGTCTCTGTACATCATACTTGCTAGGTACTATTTCTACACTGTTTCTATTTATCATACTTGCTAGGTACTATTTATACACTGCTTATATACATCTTACTTGCTAGGTACTATTTATACACTGTTTCTTTATATCATACTTGCTATGTACTGTTTATACACTGTTTATATATATCATACTTGCTAGGTACTATTTATACACTGTTTCTATATATCATACTTGCTAGGTACTATTTATACACTGTTTCTTTATATCATACTTGCTATGTACTATTTATACACTGTTTATATATATCATACTTGCTAGTTACTATTTATACACTACTCTTAAATGAATTATACTCGATACTATTTATACACTAAGTATACTTTATACTATGAATACGCTGTCTTTATATAACCATTTATATACAGCCAATCCTGTTTTAGTGGTCACCTCTATTAAGCAACCACGTATCTTAAACAGCCATATTTTCAATTGGCCATCATTATAAATTTAGTTCTAATCAACATGACAGTGTATTAAACAGCAACCTGCCTTAAGGTGCCATGTTTTGCTCTTTCCCCTGAGTGGCTGCTTAATACAGGCGTGACTGTACATATGGTACGTATATGTTTAAAACCTAGGCACATTCATTTTATCATACCCAAAAACAGATAAAATATGTAAATACTACACGTCACTACAACAAATAGGATTCCAAGGTCACCGTAGCATTCTAGTTATATCTGACTTTAGTTTTATAATTATCTTCGTTTTATTCCTTTTAATATTCGTTTACGTCTGTCAATATTTAAGTTATTCTCTATCATATGCGACTCTTGCTTTTCTAAAAGACAAACGTCTTGACAAATTGTGCAGAAGAAACGTTTGGATCTGGAAGTAAGATCTGATTGGCTGAAACAAACACACCTCTGCAATGATTATGTTATATTAAAATTTGAAAATATTTATTCGAACGGAAGTCATGGCAGTTATCTTATACAAGATTTTTGTCACAAAAAATATCTAAATATATATAAAAACTGAATATAGATATAAACATCCAAACGATGCTCTTTTGAAATACATGTACTATGAAAATCTCCGAGGTAGTCAGATTGTTTGAATCAACCGATCAAAACCGTTATTCAATTTTCGCTAAATAAAATGATTTTTATTCTTGGCCGAACTTGTCACAAGCGTCGCATGTGGTCAAGACTATATTTAAGGCTGAGAATTTAAGGTTTGAGGGTAGGTTAATTACATTTCGAATATCAAAAAACGCAACACGAATACCAAATGAACTTTAGTCTGCATCATTCCTTAATGTATGTAAGATAATGCTGTTGCTTGTTTTAAAACGAACATTCAGATAGTTTGGTTTTAATGTTTGATTATATAATAACAAACATACAATAATTATGTTTAAATCCTTTTATTTTACTTTGATTGTGAAACAAGTTCGAAGTCTCCGTGGGTAGAACCAGTACTAAGCATATGCGGAAAAGGTGTCTTGCTCAAGGACACCATACATAGCCGTAGCGAAGGATCGAACAAACGACCGTGGAATCGATGCTGTGCCACTAGACCTTGCACTCTGCATACAATATAATTTATTGTGCAGTAGCCAAAACAGACACATATAACATCAAACAAATGTTTATGTTAATATAACATATAATTTAATTATATGTGCCGTACATCAGACGCACATACACTACATACATTCTTAGCAGAATCACCGACAACCTAAACAACATTAACAAATAAAAGGCAAAGTTCATTTTCATATGCTCATACATGATATGTATCAGAGAGACACATATGTTCACACCGACCTATTAATACGCCCAGACACGTAAAACAGACAATTTGTGAAACACCGAACTTGTAAATGGGTGATTTATGCAATCACGGTCACTGTTTTAGCTGCATTCCCAGGGGTATAATGGTAATGTGAAATTGATTCTCACAATACTTGCAAGACATGACAATCTCCAATATTTCTTTCTTTAGTTTTCGTTTTTTCTAAAATTAGAATTTAATTTACAACACACGTTCCAATTACGCAGAAGTTTCTTGGTTTGAACCACAGGAGATTTGAGACAAATAAAAAATCAAGTTGTTTAACCTTTTTTGTGAAGCTTAGAATTAAGACGATAGTTCAAGGACTAGTCAACTAGTCAACAGACTAGCATTTACATGTCGAGCGCCAAACAATACCACTTCTGATACTTAGTCAAGTCTTTGCTGTGACCCTGCAGAGGACCGAACTCATAACTTCCAGTGTGCTAGTAATCTGAACAACCTAATCAACAATAGCTTAGCTCATTCGATAACGCGCCTGACTATCGATCCAGGGGTCGTGAGTTCGAATCCTCGCTCGGCAACAGTTTCCGTGATGATTGATATACGACATTGTGTCTCATTATCATTCGTTTCTCACCGCTGATTCAAGTGAGAAAGTTGTCAGTTACATGCGAATATGTGGTGTGCTCGAGTACTGGTTAACCTTGCAGGATTGTGTTGCAATACGTCGTCTCCGGAAGTTTCAGAATATTACGTGACACGTGTTAAACTGCATCCTGGTAGACGCTGTTAAGGAGTAGTCTCTCCATTGATTTTTGTTCTTTATTTCATGGTAAATAATAACAGTTTGATGGCTTATCATTCGTAGAGAGACCCAAATGAAAGAAGTGAAACTTAAATTTTACTGTTTGTCAACCACTGCAGTATTAAAATATGATGAGAAAAGTTGGGGTCATGTAAGAGTTTTTTTGTGTTTTTTTTATGCTCAGTGTGTACACTGTTGACAAAGTGAAAGTAGACTTCCGAAATCATGTATTTATACCCGAATTTCCAAGCATCAATTTTTTTTCTATTTTCACAATTCAAACATGACAATGCTGTCAAAATGTTCAAAATACATCATGATGCCATTCAAATAAAAAATTGAGTATTAAAATAAGGAAAATTAATTTTTATAGAAGAAGAAACGAAGATTATTTATAACCGCCATTATGCGACTATCCCACGGAAGCACTTCTTTTTTCCAATGATGGTACTATGCCGTAACCACTATGCGATTGGACATGCCTTCAGACGGTTTTGCAGTATCCTGTTTTTGAGTTAGAAATGTCTCATTTGAATGGTTCAATAGTCATATAATGTGTGCATTTTTATGTATGAGACACTTACTACCACAGTGTGCTGACATACTGGTATTTTAATATCATAGTTTAGTAGATGTTTAATAGACTAATTATAAAATGTAATACGAGCGATGAAATCAACTTATCTTGAGACAATTAATTTTGAGACAACCAGTTAGAGACTTTAAAGCACCTCTATATATATCCTACAGTTATAAAGTCGAATAGGAGACTCAACTTTTAACTAAGATAAAGAGATCAACTATGCTTGAGATGACGCTTTAGGCTTTTCGGTTGTATTAAAGTGTCACAAATCTGATACAACCACCGATTACTCTTCGTGAATATTTGTATTAGTATTCAAGACATTCGGATGGGTATCGGATCGACATTAACAACTTCTTATAGATATAATTGCGTATATTGAATGATTAATGTGTTACATGAAGAAGTAAAGCATGAAAAGTATCACAACGTAATGTATTCAATAGTTTTTGTGTGAAATTAATTAACTTGTTTGACCAAATAGGCGCGATTTTAAAATCATAATGTCGATATTGAATAATGTGTCATGGACACACTTGCCAATACGAAATCAAAAGCGAACTTAAAGGGGATGGTGGAGCAGTGAAAATAGATGAGAATAAATCATACTTGGTTTTAAAACATTGGACGCCACTCCCCTCCCAACCCAACCCTGGAATTTGGGTATCACTCTTGATCGGATCCAACCTAACTGCCGGTCTATTATGGACCACCCTATCCAATACTGCATCGACGATAAAATCAAATCAGCGATATTTAGCAATCTCAGCAACGATGTAAATATTCATATTGAGCGATATTTACATATTTCATAAAGCAATCTCAGCAACGATGTACATATTCATATTGAGCGATATATGTATGGTGTTTAGCGTCGCTTTCAACAGTTTTTCAGTCATATCGCGACGGTGTCTACTTGAGACAGTATTCTAAGCCCTGTCACACTGGAGTATCATGCCGCAGACACATGGTATGATACCCCTCCCGGTCACATTATACTGACACCGGGCCGACCAGACCTAGAACTCTCCTCTAAATGCTGAGCGTCAAGCGAGGAAGCTTCTAGTACCATTTTTAAAGTCTTTGGTATGACCTGGCCGGGGATTGAACCCACGACCTTCCGCATGCGAGGCGGACGCTCTATCTAGACCACGCCGCGGTCATGTAAATATTAATATTTTGCAATATTAACATATTCCATAAAGCAATCTCAGCAATGATGTAAATATCTATATTGAGCGATATTTACATGTTTAATAAATCGATTTCAGCAACGATGTAAATATCTATATTGAGCAATATTTACATATTTCATAAAGCAATCTCATCAATGATGCAAAGACGTGCGATATTAACGATGACTTTTTTCATCACAAACTAACAAACAAGCGATATAAATCGATATAATATGTGCGATAGATACATATATATTGTATAATCAATATCGGTTGTTGATATCATTGATATTTTGATATTTCATGATGACTTATAAATAGCATATAGCTTGTTACAATGCAGTTTATTGCAATATATCATGTAGGTAGAAATATAAGCAATACAAATCGTTGCAATCTTACATACTGAAACATAAACCGGTTACAGCGATATATGCTTATGTTTTATTAAATATGAACATGCGGTATTTTAATATAATACCACCGTGAAAAAGGAAAACAGTCTATTATAAATTTACATAATTACATTATTTTTTTTAATTTAACCATTCCATTGGTGACTCCAGTGTTCCCGACACGCCTATAGGCGATCAACCATGAATAGCCTAGACTGAGTAATACGCATTACATATACGCATTACGCTCCCTATCCCGTGAACGATTTCATCTACGATAAAATCGTTTGACAAGGTAGAGAACCGAGCGATTTAACCGATGTTTCGGGAAAGTAAAACACATATCAGACCAGCTGCTGTAAAAGTCAGACGATACTACAGCAACAGACGTACCTGTGTTTAATATACGACAACTAAACTCCCCTATAATGGTGCCATATATCTCTTCCCTTTTCCGCAAAATATACGTTTAGACAGACGCCTGTTATAGTCATATAGTATCAAAACAACAGACGTACCTGTGTTTAATATACGACAACTAAACTCCCCTAAAATGGTGTCATATATATCTTCCCTTTTCCGCAAAATATACGTTTAGACAAACGCCTGTAATAGTCATATAGTATCAATCAAAAGACGTACCTTTGTTTACTATGGGACAACTAAACTCCCCTGTAAGGAAGAATAACGGCCTATGACGGTATCATATATCTCTTCCCTTTTCCGCAAAATACACGTTAAGACAGACCTACGTACCTTTGTTTAATATATGACAAGTAGACCCCCTGTAAGGGAGAATAACACTCTGTGTGGTATCCTATCTCTTCCCTTTTTTCTGCAAATAATTCCGTCCTTAACAAGCAAAAATCACTTCACCACACCGCAGATACCACAACAAATAAAAGCGGTTTTACCAATGCTGTAATATTCCTATCGATGGTTCTGTTGGAACCACCGTGTAGCACTGAACAAAAATATCGACAATATTCCGTATGCCGTGTTTCATTCATATTCTACCATATATGGTCGCCTATAGGCGTGTCAGGAACGCCGGAATCACTGTCATTATTGGTAATTGGACAAACTGCACGAGAGTTGCGAGGGTATCCGTGTGCGGTACCTACATGTGAATGTATCAAATGGATCCAACTCGCACTTACCATGCCACCCTTTAATTCAGAATGTTTTAAAACGTTTAATGACAATTAAAAATTGAAATTAAAAAAATGCTTCTGTTTTTATTTCATATTAATGTACGTGACACAGTTTATTTTTATTACATATATCTATTTCACAAATGAATCAAATAAAAAATCCCTTTAAGTTATCATGTTCTAAAAATATTTAAAAGAGATAGATTTATTAATTGCATTTAAAATCAACTCTACGGATACGAGTCTCTCAACTCTGAATAAGTGGGTAAGTAGTCAGCGTCTTGTAAAGATAAAGGTGTTTCCGGTACTTGTTAACTGCCTTGCCGATTCCTAAAACGATGATTAGTAGTGTTAATACCTATCGCAAGCTACCACTTTTTTTAAAAAAATACTACAATTAACCAGGACTACTCTTTAAAGTGTTACACAACCATTAGGTCAGGGAACCAGTCTACACTTAAAAGTGTTTCACAACCATTCGCCTTCACAGAGTTATCGTTCTTTACACTCACATTTATGAATGTAACGAAACTACTGTGTTAAAGATGATTGCTATAGTTTTTGTCACAATTTTCATATGGTTAGAATTTTATGAAACTTCCCAGTATCTTAGTTTAATGCATGTTTATGCAATATGAGAAATAAAAAAAACACATGATACCGTACAGATTTTTGGTATTACCTCCTCATAAACATACCAGTACTCTAAAGTTGGATAAACAATGTAGATTTAACAAGTAATGCGAAAATAAATTATTTTATACCAGTATGCATATTTCATATATTGAACTGAATACAAGAGACCAATTTTAGGCGTATTCGTAAATGATTGTGCCATCCGAAATAGCGTCAGTTGTAGTATGGCGGTATGTAGTGACTCTGGCAGGTCTAGAAACAAATTGCTGCCCTTTGTGTGCGGCGTTGGTGAGCATGAAAACCTATAGCAATCGTCCTAAAGAGAGTGGTTACCAATGTGTTTCTCCAGATGACGACACCAGCTCCGATTGTGTAAGCGCTACCTAGTAACACAATAGAGTTGCCAATCTACGTCTTTTTTCGAACAGGAAGTAGAGTGACCCAGTCCAGTGGAGTTTGTGGTTTCGCAACTAGTCTTGATCATATAAGACGCTTGCTTTTCTAAAAGACAAGCGTCTTGACAAGTTCGGCCGAGAATAAAATCATTTTTATTTAGCGAAAATCAAATAACGTTTTAAAAACGTTTTTTCAAATAATAGTATTTCAAAGGAAGATCGGTGTGGTATTAATTTTTTATTCATTATTTTTATATCATTAGATATTTTCTATGACAAAGATCTTGTATAAGATAACTGCCATGGTTTCCATCCGAATAAATATTTTCAAATTTTATTATAACATAATTCCAATCTCATTATCATATATGTTTTAAAGCGTTTTCATATGACAACGTCATTTTTTTAAAGACTTATATTTTTCGATAAAACCCTGGAGCCGGACTACTTTTACGTTTCTCGTGTAAAGAAAGAAGCATCGACATTTTGATGGTCGGTTTAGCAATATACGAACTTAAATGACGTGCACAACGGTTCCATGCTTATTTAAATAATAAAATACATCAAAAACAAATGTTAGATCTAGACCTAGCTGTTTTTTTCGGTTTATTGTTTTATAGATTTCTTTGGTTCAGCGATTTAACCGTGCGCCACAATCAGATCAGAAACAATGAATTAGGTCACAAAGTGTTCAGATTTGAGATGTATTTTGTACAATTGAACACAATGTTTACCAAACGTGAATGCTAGCCGTTGACAAATATTTCCACAGACCAATTTATTCAACAGGAAAAATGAAATAAAAGCATGTACATGTAGTTGAAGTTCAGAAGCAATCGACCGTGAGACAATGTAAATACACAAACCTTGCACGTAAAAGTCGTTTAAAACGTTCCAACTTCGGATTCTCCATCAACCAGCGTGGATTTATATGACCTTCGTAAAGATTGACACATTTTTAAAAACATCGTGTAGAAAAAAAACTAAACAATGACATCAGCGTCTACACTGTGTGGGTATTTCCTGGAATCATTGATTTTTTATTTGTCTAAATCGAGAGATAAAAGGCGGGTGTTTTTTTTACCTCAAAATATTTCGTCATTTTACAATTAACCAACTAATGTTACCGAGCTCATCTGATAATAGAAACAATAGCCATTACGATATTATTGATATGAGATCTAGAGAATTTGATGTCAACCAGGATGGAGGTGATGTAATCTTACGCGTTGACTTTGTAGCGTATAGTTATTTTTTTTTTTTTTTTTTTTCATTCACTTGAGGAGTCTCAAATTAAATATAATCATCAGGATTGGAATTATATGGATTAAATTCATTTTTTTTCTAGTTTTTATCTATGTGTAAAAAATGTCGAACCACGCACAAATCTTACAGTAAGTCCTTTGGACTTTATTTGATTTGTGCGTGATTCGACATTCTTTACACATGCATAAAAACCAGATAAAAATTAATTAAATCTTATAATAACCATTGCAGAGATGTGTCTGTTTCAGCCAATAAGATATTACTTCCAAACCAAAGCGTTTCTCCTGCACAACTTATTCTTTAGAGGAGTACTTGGCATTATTGGGTTGGCAGCCAGGAAAAAGCGGATAGCGTCAGAAATGCAACACTTGTACTATGTCATTAAGAGTAAGTAACGTTCCAAAAACTGTTTACTGTTTGAAAATCATATTGAAATGAAATACAGAAATGTTGATTAGAATGTTTGAAGAAGGTAAAATTTATTAAGCTCAATGTTAAATTACATTCCGTTTAATAAGAGTAAAATTATATTTATGCCAATACTTCTGTCGCTTCTTCAACTATATTGTTTGAAACTGCTTTTGTAATGACAGTTGTCTTTTGGCCTAGGACCTCGTTGGGGTGGGGACCATCAAATTTACATAGGTATTAACCATCATGTTAGCAACGACAAATCACACCAAAAACATTCACATAAGTCTATTCAGTCATAAGAAATAACGTTTTTTGTCTTGTCCTCTTATATAGATTTAGTAAAGTATGACCCACAACCAGGGCCAAACCGAGAGACCCAGGGCGTGAAATTAACAAATTTTATAAAGGAATCATAAGCATTAACAAGCAAGCTCACAATTTGTTTCTGACTGCTTCTTATAATAATAAGAACTTTAAAGGTCACCTTTATTTTTTTAGACCCCCCCCCCACCACCACCACCACACACACACACACAACCAGCAGGGCCAGACCATGAGACCAAGGGACATGCAAATCACATTTTTTATAAGGACTCCATATGTGTCTATAATCATGCTCATCATTTGTTTACCAGTGCTTCCGTTAGTAAGAAGAAGATTTTGAAAGTTTACCTTGAATTTGACTTTTTTAACCCCAGCCTTTAAGGCCACAGGTAGTTGGGGACCTTGCAATTCACAATTTCGATTCACTCCTATGTACCAAACCTGCGTACAACTTTCTGTTACAATTGAGCTTACGTTTTTTTTTTAGAAGAAGTTGAAAATGTTAATTGTGTACGGATGCACTACATTTTTAAGGCCCCACCCCCAGGGCCAAACTGTTAGACCTAGAGACATGCAATTCACTCTTTTTTTTTATAACGGACCTATATGTGTCCATAATCATGCTTACCATTTGTTTCCCAGTGCTTCCTATATCAAGATCTTTTTTTTAAAGTTTACCTTGAATTTAACTGTTTTGGCCCCAACCCCAAGGCCCCAGGGAGTGGGGACCATATAATTTCAATTTTGATTCACCCTTAGGTACCAAAGCTGCTTACAACATTTTATTACGATTGAGCCTACGTTTTTTTTGGGGAAAAAGTCGAAAATGTCATTTGATTACGGACGCACGACACAGGACGCATGACGCACGACGACGGGCAAAGGTCCCTTGAGACAAGAATCAGGTGACCTATTAAATACATCCTTAATAGACAATTAAGGATGAGTCAGATTTGCTTGGTATAATTAGCAAAGATGGTCCTCAATCCTTCAAAGAATCTAAATTAATATATAAAGTGAGAGAGTCTATTTTTGATATAAATATTATTTCATTCCTGACATGAATTAGATGGATGTTAATGTAAGGATGGAGATATCATTGAGCATTTTGAAATATACATAATGGAATATATATATAAACCAATCTAAATTACGAGTCTTAGAGGTGTGTGTAATTATCATCCCTGTTGTAGTTATACAACACATTGTGTGTGGGTAGATGTTGTTGACGTGGCTGTGTGTTGAGTGAGTTCAACTGTTAATATGGGTTTACTTCGGTTTCCCAGTGGGGGGACATCGCGGCATATGTATTAAATTAAGTCAAGTCGAAACAACGAACCTACGATGGTGAAAAGTCGAAACAACGAAACAAGGATGGTGATTATGAAAAGTCAAAATTAGAGTGATGAAAAGTCGAAATTAGTTCTACTTTTCACTATCGTTGTTTCGTTGTTTCGACTTTTCACCATTGTAGTTTCGTGGTTTCGTTGTTTCGCCTTGACTTAATTTATAAAATATGCCGCGATGGCCCCTACAGGACACCGTAGTTTAGTTTTGTTAAATTTCATCGTGTATTAGTACTATTAAAAACTAGAATACCTCTAGTGATATATTCTTTTAAACAATTCAAGACTATTACATACACTCTATAAATTATTCATACGAAAACAATTCATTAACAACAATTAAAGAACAATGTATAATTTCTATTTTACCTAAGAAAGATAAAAATTTAACATCATTAGGCAACTGGAGACCAATAAGTTTACTTTATATTGATTATAAAATAACTACAAAAACTATAGCAAATAGAATGAAAAACGTTTTAAATAAACTTATCAATAACAGTCAAACAGGTTTTTTAAAAGGAAGATATATTGGCGAAAACATTCGAACTATCTTTGAAGTAATAGAATATTTAAATGACGAAGACAAACTAGGACTTATATTATTTACCGATTTTGAAAAGGCATGCGATAGTAGAGATCATGATTTCATTGTTAAAGCTCTTGAATATTTTAACTTTGGTAATTCTCTTATAAATTGGATTAAACTATTTTACAATGATGCACAAAGTTGTGTAGTTAATAACAGACACATGTCCGAGTTCTTCAACATCAAAATAAGAGTACGACAAGGATGCCCACTGTCGCCATATTGAATTATACTAATTATAATATTTTTGTCTGTGAAAGCCGATATAAAGGGTATAAACCTATATAGTAGAGAAATAAAAAATACAACATTTGCAGATGATGCAACATTTATGATGGATGGGTCATATAAAACGTTTAAATCTTTGATAAAAAGGGTAAATGATTTTAGTAAAATATCTGGCTTAAAATTCAAAAGTAAAATATCTGTTATATTAAGATCGGGATCACTGAAAAATTCTACTGAAACAGTTGGTACTAACAATAAATTTATGTGGACATCAAAATGTTCATCAACATTGGGAATTGTTTTTTCAAATGACAGAAGCAAATATCATGAATTAAATCAAATGCATACAAATACAAGAATTTTCAAACTGTTTAAAAAGGTGGAAGAGACACAATTTATCAGTTATTGGAAAAATAACTGTTAACAAAACATTTGCACTACCAAACTTATATACCCTCTAACAGTCTTAGAACTTCCAAAGCCAGAATTAATTAATTTAATCAATAAAAGTATTATGATTATTTATGGGACAGTAAACCAGACAAAATTAGTCGAAAATCCATCATACAGGACTACAAAAATTGGGGTCTAAAAATGATCGATGTAAATATGTTTATAAAATCAATAAAAGCTGGATGGGTCAAAAGAATAATAGATACTGCAAATGATAGGGATTGGAAACATATATACATTAAAAAATTAGAAAAATTAGAAATATATGAACTTTCTAAAACACAAAACCACAAGATTCTCATTTTTTTATTAGAAATATTATAAGCATGGTCAAGTATAAATTTTGAAAATAAACCAGAAACATTAAACAACCAGATATTATGGAACAATTCGTTCATAAAAAACAAAAACAAAACTTTATTTTATAAAAAATGGCAGTCAAAAGGTATCAAGTACACCAAACAAGTATTTGATAATAGACAAAAAAATTCTATACTTTCAATTTTGCAAAATACCTACTTAAAAATTCAGATTTTTTTAAATATTATACTTTAATTGAAAGCATTCCAGGTATGAAAAAACATTTAAAAGCAAACAATATAGCTAACAATAACGAAGAAATAAATTTATTGCAACAAATCAGAAACCTTAAAAGTCCAAATAACCTTTTATATAATAGACAACTAAGAAACATACGAAAACATATTATAATCAAACCTCATATTAAATGGGAATTAGAAGATGCGAACATAAACTGGAAATTTATACACACTTTACCTTTTAGATCACTAATAGATTCAAAATTACGCGCTTTCCAATACAAATATATAATGCGAATTACACCTGACAACAAATTCCTGTATAAATGCAACATATGTAATACAAGTTTATATGATTGTTTTTGTGCTATAAATGTTGAAACAAACATACACCTATTGTGGGAATGTCAATTTTCTAGAGACTTCTGGACATATCTTGAAGAATATATTAATGAAAACCAGTTAACAATAAAGTTATATCTCTTGGTTGTACTGAATGGAACTTTTATTCAAATTTGTTAAATACTATAATGATTTATGCTAAATATTTCATTTACAAAAACAAATATGCAAAAACAATTCCCATGTTTATTAATTTTAAAAAATATCAAAATACATAGAAAATATAGAAAGAATAATAGCAACAGCAATAGAAAAACTTGGACAACATAACGGCAAATGGGACAATTACAACTAAATTAATGACATCAACATACTGATTTCAGACTTTTTTAATTAAGTGTTAATTAAACTTTCTTCTTCTCTTTATCTTAACTCTCCTACTCTTATCTACTACTCTTTTTTACACTCTATTTAAGCGAACTTATTTTTCATTTTATACATTGAAATATTTATTACTTATATAACACATTGTGGCATTGTTTCATTAAAAGAAAGTAAATATTTTAGTAGAATGCAAAACAAACAAATTATTATGTTGTTTGTTTGTTGCTGTTGTTTTTTTGTTTTTTGTTCCTTTTTTGCTTTGTTTTTTTATAACTTATTTTTAAGAAAGGAATTTCATTATTGTGAACAGTTTCAATATGCATTGTTAGAATATATAAAAATAGTCTGAATGTTCTTGTTAATATAAAAGTTGTTAATCTCAACCTGACAATGTGTTGCTATGTACATATATGTATGTGTATAATGAGAAATAAAATATTAAAAGAGAAAAAAATATTCTTTTAAACAATAACATTCTTGTTAGGGAAAGGTACTTGCGCATCCAATATCATCTTTGCTGTCAACACTTTTGACTTCTAACGAAACATAAATAGCTTAAATAGTTTTTTAGGTGCTGCTTTATTTCAAGTTAATAGTCACACGTGAACCGTTCTCTGGGAGGCATTGCTTATGATTGATTTTCTAAATGGATGTAGTAAAAGCAATACGACATTTTGTGCTAAATACGTTCTTCGAAATGGTATTGAATTGGTAAACTATAGCCAGAAGTCAACGAAAAATGACACCGGAAACGGACCCTGTACGTTAAGTTTACCTGCCAGATGTATCCCAGGAGTATGTTTAAAAGAGTATGTTACGACCAGAAAACTGAATGGTAAATGTTGAACCATTACTCAACTGGTCATATTTGAATTTAATCTAAAACTTGTTTTGTCTAATTACACATCGTTGCTGATGATTACAATTAATTGATTTACGATTTAGCGTAATTTTTATGCCATCGAGGACTAACAGACGAGCAGTTAATCAAACCACTGTTTCCTGGGATCCTGAAAGGTAAACCAGTACTCGAGCACACCCTATCTCTGCAAGTAACTGATAATTTTACTACTTGAATCAGCGGTGAGAGACGAATGATAATGAGACGCAATGTCGTATATCAATCATCACGGAGACTGTGGCTGGGCGGGGATTAAAACTCACGACCCCTGTATTGATATTCAGACGCGCTAACGACTGAGCTAATCAGGCCCGGCTGATTACAATTAAACTCTAAAGAGCTGAGAAACCAAATGTTTATGCCATGGAAAACATCTGTTTGATAAAGGAATATGAAAAAATGAAACATAAATTCTGAACTGCTGTTTGGATTCCAGATGCCAAATCCATTCTTAATTCCAAAAGTAGTCCAATTGAAACTGTTTATAAGATTTAAAATATTATTATTATTATTATTATTATTATTATTATTATTATTATTAATATTATAAATTTTATTATTATTATCAATATTTTAACTTTTGATAAATTTTTTAACCAAATTGTCAACGTTTTACCTTTGAGGTGATAGTCTTATGTTTGGTAATAATTCTATGAAAGTAATGTCCCTTACTACTTTGTCATTTCAGTAACGAGACATTTAGAAAAATAAAAAAAATAAAAATAAATCTTAAAAACATATCACTGAGTCCAGCATAGCTTCTGTAAATTGTGATATAATTGTATGTTTATAGGTGTTCGATTATAACAGTGCAGTGTGACCCTTTAATTTTTCATAATAAATTATACAACCTGCAGTTTGGTACTTTGATACTATAACAATACTGGAAGTTAGGGCTGGTGTGCCTCTGTAGAGGTAACATTTTGATGAACATGTCCATCTGCTGTAGGGAGTTATTTAACCATTTTCATTATATACAGGTCATCATGTTATATAACCGATTTCATTACATATAGATGATCATGTTATTTAACCAATTTAATTATATATATATAGGTGATTATGTTATATAAACAATTTAATTATATGTAGGTGATTATGTTATATAACATATTCCATTACATATAGATGATCATGTTATTTAACCAATTCCATTATATACAGGTGATCATGTTATGTAATCAATCAAATATATACAGGTGATCATGTTATGTAATCAATCTAATTATATATAGGTGATCATGTTATATAACCAATTTAATTATATAAAGGTGATTATGTTATATAACCAATTATATTACATATAGGTGATCATGTTATATAAACATTTTCATTATATATATATGATTATGTTATATAATCAATTTCATTACATATATATGATTATGTTATATAATCAATTCCATTACGTATATATGATTATGTTATATAACCAAATCCATTACATATATATGATTATGTTATATACCCAATTCCATTACATATATATGATTATATTATATAACCAATTCCATTACATATAGATGATTATGTTATATAAAACAATTCCATTACATATATATGATCATGTTATATAAATAACTCCATTATATATAGATGGTACTGTAATATAATCAATTTAATTATATATAGGTGATCATGTTATTTAATTAACTCCATTATATATAGGTGATCATGTTATATAAATAACTCCATTATATATAAGTGATCATGTTATATAAATAACACCATTATATATAGGTGATACTGTTATATAACGAATTTCATTAATATAGGTGATCGTGTCAAACAATTTCATTATATACAGGTAATCATGTTATATATGACAAATTTAATTATATATATGTGACCATGTTATATAACCAATTTCATTATATATAGGTGATCATTTCAAACAATATTCATTATATACAGGTGATCATGTCAAACAATTTCATTATATATAGGTGATCAATTCAAACAATTTCATTTTATACAGGTGATCATGTTATATAACCAAAATCATTATGTACAGGTGATCATTTCAAACAATTTCATAACGTACAGTCAATCATGTTAAACAGCCAAACTCTTAACAAACGATTGATCATGTTAAATAACCAATTATTTCATCTACAATCACAGTAAGTATTTACACCAAAGATTATGCCAAAAAGATAGAGGAAACTAGAATTAAGTCAATGTGATATCCTGTAAGAAAAAAAAACGATGATATAAGTCTGAGACTTGTGGACTTATAAGAGATTATAATCAATTTGCCTTCGAAAACCAATACGGTATGACTGTGACGCGATATGTTTTCCCGATAAATGATAATGCAACTCCTCTGTTGACGGTTCCGTGATTTCTACTATGGTCGTCTAGGTGGCGCGAGTACAATAATTGAAAATCGACTGCGCATTGTGGTAAATGTCTGGGTGACGGGGATTGTCCTATTAACCAATATAAAGAGCGGATATGACGCGTGGAAGCATCGCCATAATAGAATTGATTCAGCGTAAAAAAGAGTAAAATAAAACGTAATTGTTTGTTGGACACGCGGTATTCATAATAGTAAACGTGTGTGTATGCTATAGAGATATATTGATTGATTGATTGAATATTTAGCGCCATTTTTATGCCATCGAGGGTATAGAGATAGAATCTCGCTGGATGTTTACCAATTTCATCGCTGTATCAGTCATAGACAATTGACATGATGACTGCGGGAACGCCTACGTGGCATTGCTTGTTCAAGTCATTACAATTTAGTGTTTACTTAGTAACTGTAACCTTGTCTACCGAAAATGGTGGCGCAGCAACCGGCGTATTTGATTAATAGCCCGCGCCAGGTCAATTGATTGTGACAGTCAGTCTATCCTAGTCCCTGAAATCTCCCAATTCATGTCTGTTCAACCCCAACGAAAAAGCAGGGAATTATGTGCCTGTCCCACAATTCGTCGGTAATAATGAGATTTGCACGTTGATTGTCAGTTGCTTCAGGTAGCCTTTAATAGCTAGGAATTGTGGGACAGGCCTATAATCCCCTGCCTTTTCATTAAAGGTTGAACAGACCTGATACGGGAGACATCAAGGGCTAGTTGAATGTCAAGGAGACCTTTTTAACAGGATGGATTTATGCGAAAAGAAGCCGAAATAACAGATTATGAAACAAATGTGCTCAATAGTCCAAATAACTTAATATTTGACTCATAACGCAATTACCACCTATTCTTACAATACTCAGAAATAAGAAAATGTATGTCAAATTTAGTCTTACTATCAAGGACTTGTATCTATATCATTCCTTGGTAGTATGCAGTGGATAAGACCACAACAACTACACGAGCATAGCAAAAGCACGTAATAAATGTTACTATAAGTAAGACAATATAAACATGTAAAAATATGACAACAAAGCCTACCAAAGTAAACGATGAGTGTGAAAAATCCGCTAGGGAGTTTAAACGTAGTTTACGGCATCACACAGCCTTATCATAACACGTGACTCTGTAAATAAAAATGAAACACCGCCACTTAAAAATGCAACAGCATCCCAATTGTATGATGGTAGACACACAATTATATGATAACAACAAATTTACTCTGATAAAATAAAATTACTAAACTGAAGTTCGAATAAAAGCAATACATGATCTATGAATTATACTAGACATACATATATCATTGACGTTAACCATTTAGTTTTTGGTCATTAAAGACATAATTAGACAATTATAAAATAACTACAACAGATGCTATAATAAAATAGAATAATTAAGATATTAGATCCAATAAAAGCAACATATTAGCTTTTGAAAATAATTATAGCTGAAGAAGTTTTTTATACTAAGCCTCTACATATGTACAGTCAAACAGGTTCTTTAGCAACCAGTCAAGTGAGATTAAACATAGACATACACGTAGACATAGTTTATTCAGTAGTATAGGCTACTGGCCCAAAATACAATAAACATATACATTTTGTAAACAAACATTGGAGCGACAACCAAGCAGAATAGAACAAACAGATTGAAAACATGAATTAACTTTAAATAAGTATTGGTTAGGTTATATTTACTAACTCCATTTTTCTTTTATCAAAAGCATTTAACAAGTACTTTGAGACAGAGATAATATCATGTTTGTCTGATGAGGACATAATTGTATAAAATAGATTTTAATATCTAGATCTTAGCCAGGCATCTTAAAAGTATAGTAGTCTAGTAAACTTAACTTACTCTAAAAGCAAAGAAATGGGAAATAGAAAATGTGACTGCTTAATACAAATGACCGCTTACACAGGTTTGGCTGTACATAGCATTGAACTAAACATTGCAGTTTCTCGTCATTATACACATATGTTGTAATACATAACTTGTTCAGATATAACTAGCGCATCGTGTTACTCGAAGCAAAACCAGGGCTGCGTTCAGCACCGTTAAACAGCAAACATGGTTTAGTGCTGGTTCCCTTAAATTATCACGTACTGTTTGCTGATATGTGGTTGAACCATTATCCAGGAAAATATGCAAGCAAACGTTTAACCGAAGTGAACGCAGCCTATGCTTCATATACGTGTTTTACTTTATAATACAAAACCTGAACGCTAGTAAAGTACATGCAATTAAGATCAATATAACGCGCTAGCTTTAAATCATTGAAACAAGTAACGGAGCCGTAAACGATTTGTTTTTAATTCCGATCAATGATTGCACATCAATACAACAATCGTACATACAACACAATCGTACTCGGCCAATTCCGTCATCCTTCGGTATCAATTAGGAAAATTGGCGAGGTGATCCGAATGCAATATAACTTTCGTTGACATAAATCCTTTATTTTGTAAAGACTATTATTGAAATATATATATTTAACTTTTAGAGTTTTTAGCAATGCGTTCATCATTTTCCTTTTCTTTCACTTCGTCTACCAATGTCTATACGGTTCAAACGCATTTTACTTGGGTTCCATTCAATTGCCAACGTATTTAAATCAAGCTTTCTCTTCGTTGTATGTACGTGGCCGTAGCCACACTGCTCAAGCAGACAGAGGCACTTGACTCCTGTAGAATTTGTGGAGGTTCACATGTTTATTAGTGTTTTTGTAAAACGAATAAAGTTATCCCCCAAATATGAATTACTCATGTCATATCCTTCACATATACTATTTTCAGTATGAATGTATCATAATCCCAAGCAAATACTTGCTTTAGTGTATTATGTACTGTAATGTCGGGTCTAAATACATGCCAGGAGCTAAATATTTTTTCGTGGCAGCATGTCCCCCCTTCAACACACACACACACACACACACACCGGACACCCCTAGCAGAGTGCGCCTCCTGTAAAAACTTTGGCTATTGCTCTGATATATGCCCGATTGCATTCACATATAACCACAATAACACACAGTCAAAACTTTACTGTGCATATTAAACATATACCATTAATAAGTGACAGAACCATTTTTGTGTCATAGTGCAACAGTCGATTCTACGGTCTTCAATATACACAGCACAGCTGCTGTTGTCTCACACAGTCCGCTGGGAAATTCTCTGTGAATGACATTGCTCATATTGACATCTCATCTGTTGATAATTAATAACGCTGTGCCTATCAGTGATGCTTGGGTTTGCAACCTCCACAGATATATCAAGTCAGTTTATTCCGTGTTTTAGTATTAACTTTATGTAGTATGTTTTTATTAAAAAAAAGCATGTTTATTTGTAATTTATGTTTCAAAACCCTGGACCTAGTATAAAGATAATAATAATAATACTTTAAGTTGACCATGACATACTTGTATTAAAATTTAGAATGTACAAGTTTAACAGAAATGCGATAAAATGTTGTTGTTTTTTCATATTTAGAAAAATATCACTCATTAAACTCAAGTTTCTGAGCAAAAGCAAATAAATTGCAATACAAATTTAGTACTTTTAATCTTGTAGTAGACAAGGTTGTGTCTTGCATCAATATATACATTTAAGCTCATAATTAACAACATTTAATATGATTTTAAATTGCCATTAACTCAATCAAAAATATATGTGTGCATCACCAGCTCTTTTGAACTCTGTTCACATTGACCACACAATGACAGCAGCTTTGAACTGACCAATCTTTAAAAGGACATAACAAGCTTAAGTTATCGTACCAGTTTGTCCATCGTGGCTCCATCTTCTTTAAAACGTATAAATGGCAAAACCCTTCTGTTTAGTAAAAGTGTCAGGTGCTACCAGTGTAAGGTGCACAGCTGTAGTATGTTTATTAAATAAGAATGCCAGTATGAACTTCAGGTAATTTTAACTATGGTCAAGATCTTAAATAGGGAAGGAAAAGAAACCGGTTGAGATTTTATGTAGGCTTACGTATTCACGCAGTATCTCACGAAATCTCGTTTATAATTATCCTAACCACCATTAGCCTCAGGAATACCAATCAAAATTCTTTCTTTGCAGTTAAAATATTCGTAATTTCCCTTTGGAAACTAATGCCAATTGGACTATTAGTATTCCAATTGAACAGAGTGTCTTTTTACTACTGTTATTCCATTTATCTCAGTATTTAACGAACTTTTTCGCTGAAATTTTGAATTTAACTTTACAGTAGTTATAATTATCCAAACATATTATGTTTGTAACATTAATTTAAAAGTTAATAATGAAAAAAATGTTTTTGGGAAAAAACGTTTTCCAGAAAGCCACTGTGCTGTGTTTTCACTTAAAATGTATTTTGAACTCTACAGCTTCATACTTCAAATTTGTTTATTTTGGTAAAGAAAAGCACTTATGCTTCGATAGTTTGATTAAAATGTGCACTAAACTGATAACAGTGCAGGGTTTTGATTGTTGAAAGGTTCTAGCGACACATTCACATTAGATTTTCATAGCTCAATTTGTTTTTTAGTTCATGACTGCACATGTATTGGCACTTATCGTTAAATTTTCCGGATGTGCTTACCTTTTTTAGGTGTACTAGTATATCTGGTAAAAGGTGCATTTGAGAGCACAGATGGCGGCAAGAAAAAAACACAAAACAGACTCTGTTTTGATTGAATATGTTCTGGTAATGAAATTGTGTTTTGTCTTATTAATAAAATACTTTACAAATTTGTTTTGTTTGTTTTATGTTTTTGTTGTTGATGTTTTGTTATTATTTTTGTAAAAATATATGCTTAGTTCAAAAGGCAGTAGACCTATATCAGAAACAAATCGCTATAAATGTCTTAAAGAATAATATTGTTATATGTGGATTTTTACCGTGGAAATCCTAGACTTTATTTTATATAGAACAAAGAACAACATTCAACTGTGTACTGAGACCTTTAGGCTGCAGAGATTATAAACAAATAGCGGTGCACTTACCGTATTCTCATACATTTGAAAAATATCGTTATATATTCATTCATTTTAATGTACTTTTTTAAAAAAAAATACAGCAAAGTGTAATCATACACCAGTATAAATTATATTGTTTTCGTTAATTCATTGTCATATAATCAGAACAATATTTCATATTCTTGTATCATTGATGCGGAGAAGGTGACATATATTTCAGTCATAACTTTCCAAATATTTCCAAATATATAAACTGCTAATGCAATTTATATCGAAACTAGAACACTAAGACATATGTTTATTGTTCGTTTTGATTTGCATAGGTGCAAAAATTAAAACATACTTGGACTTTTCAAATAATAGTATTTACACATGTTTGTGTAGGTTGCTTTTTGAAGATATGTCGATTACTGGTTTACCTTCATTCAATGTAATATCCTGCCTGATTAATAACAAATTGCATCGGGCCCTATTTAATTATGACTTTATTAATTTGTCTGTGCCAAGTTTCAGAACAATTCGTTCACTGCGTACAAAGGTATGGACTAACTGACAATAAATATTGACAGACCCTCATATATCCAATATTTTTATAGACGTTTCAAGCATTTCTAAACACCAAATTAGTTTATATACGTGTGTTTTATTGGATAAATAGCAACCTTAGAAACAAAAGAACAAATGTGCAAGTATAAGGTAAGTGTATATATGTACGTATTCATGACACCAGACCTAAAATAGACTGCTTGTTGTTTCTCTACTTGTGCATGTAAATGGGCCTTTTCCCAAATTACTTTTTTATTGTTTTTTTTATTTTGCTAGTATTGCAGCGTTGGTGTAATTAATGATAAAGTGTCCGCCTCGCATACAGATAGCCGTGGATTCGATCTCCGGCCGGGTCATACCAAACACTTGAAAAATGGTACTACAAACTTTCTCGCTTGGCACTCAGCAATCAGAAGATAGTTCCAGGTATTGTCGGCTGGTATCAGTATAATGTGACTGGGTGGGGTATCATACCATGTGTGCGCGACAGGATACTCCAATGTGGCAGCGCTCAGAATACTGTCTCGGGTAGACACCGTCACGATATGACTGAAAAGCTGTTGAAACTATCGACGAGGCTTAACTCTCTACAACAAAAACAACATTATTTTTGCTATTTTTTTTTTTTTTCAAATATAAAACATTAAATCAAATTCGCCGCCTAAAATGTCCTACTAGGTAAACAGAAAACAAATATTTTTAATCGGATGAGCTCATCACTATTTATAGACTATATAAAGATTGGGAGGGGCGGGCGGGCATGTTTGGGCGTGGGTCTAAGCTTCGAGGGGTAGGGATATTTAACAGTTAAAGTGTCTTATTTTAAACACTTTAGCAGTTACTGTTACTATTTAAAACTAGTTTTAGTCATTACTAGTTTTTATTACAACTGTACATTGTATATTATGTAAACGCATGATAATTTGCAAAGGCTGCTTTATTTTGCCACACGTTGTGACGTATGTCGTTTGTATTTCTGTCACATTTTGTTATTTCCCGCTTTCGCGAAATTTTAGAAGTCCGTCTGCCCGTGCATAATTTGGAAAATCTGGAGACCCTTACCCCCGCCCGGTTATTTTTTTAAAAAATATAATTAACAAACAGTTCATTAGTGCTATAAAGTTCGACAATGACATCTCTTCATGTTCCTTGACACATGGGTAAATGACACAATGTGCCTATTTATGCAGCGTACTAAATACGAGGCGCCGTGTTATGATACGACGTGCTCGGCACATTTAGTATCCTTGACGTTTAGTAACATTACAACTTCGTCATAGATATTGTAACATTTACAGTTTAGTTACTTTGTATGTGATACAAATATAAATCACCCGCTAACATGGCACCAGAAAAGCTTTTAAAGAAATAAGTTATCTACCCGAGAGCGGTGCAGTCCATCACATTTCTCGAATGATTGGGGGAAAAACGGTTGTATTCCCGGTCAAATATTCGTAACCCGGTTGAAATTTAAATAAATTTTCTTGGTTTGAGCATTGCCAAATTGTCCAAAAACATTGTATGAGAAAGTTTGCCAGTTGCTGCGTTAGGCCGGTGGTTCTACTCAAATCCGTCTTTTTTAACCAATATAACTTCAATACAGTGAATGTGCCAATAGTGGATCAGTACCAATAACGGATAAAAAAAATATAAACTTGAAAATGTTGGTCATGATAATAAAAATGAAAATATTGCTGTCATTCACACTGCTCTTTTGTATATAATTGTTATATATAACCTGTACCTGTTATGTGTTGAAAATGGTGTTAAACACTATTAAATTCAAAACAATGGTAAAACAATTTAATTCATATTTTAATCATGCTTACAGGAGAGACACAACATATTAACAAAACAATGGATGGAAGATTAATTAGTCACTGTGGCACAGTTTTATAGTGTACCACTGCCATCAATACAGTATCAATACAATCTCAAATCATCCATGAATACTGTGTGCAAAGGCGGACAACTTTCACCTGCAAACATGAAGTTCCAGTTCGTATACCAAAAGTGTAACAGATGTCCATATAAGATATTTTCTTAAATGTCCCATTTCGGTCGCAAAACGTACATTTAACCACCGCAGTTGGCTCAGTGTTACATACCTGAATCTAACGGTTACTGGAATAGCACCCAGTTGTCCGAAACTTATACGGAGTAATGTGTTTTCCTTACTGATTAACTTGGGATTCACGGAGCTCCTATTAAAAAAATAGATCCCGAAATCTTCAAAGGTTTAAACAAACAGTTTGACCAAAATTTGTCAGGTTGTGTATCATTAAACTCTGAAATGGTACTCGCCTTAAACAGCAACAGGTCGTTACCGAATCCTGTCAGTCTAAACCTTGAAAACCTTAACACTGACTATGGTGGTAATGTTTTGCTAGATGACAACTTCATGGACATGATAACAAAACATAATATCAAAGTAGAACGAACGTTCTGGTACAGAGTATGAAAAAATACATCAATTCCTGCTATTGAGTTCCTTAACGTATCTAATATATCTATGGTGATATGGAAGTACCAGCAGCTAGGATATTTAAGATCTTAACCAATGTAAATATACTGGACGTAAGTAACCGTCCAAAGAGGTATTTATACTTTGATTACCTTGACTTACAAAATACAAAGATTAAAATGTTTACTCGGTTACCATATATGAAACAACTGGAATACGTGTATGCCAACAATATATTAGCTAAACCCGTGATTGCGGACAACTTCAACCTCTATTTAAGCCCAAATTTTAGTACACTCAAAATTATCCATGTACAAGTATTATCTTAGCTGGTAGACTTCAATCTATAAACTATCAGGTAGACCATCTAGTTAATTTAAAATTATTATATCTATTATATCTATCTATCTTCCAATAAGTCAACCCCCTCGCAAAGAAAAAGACTTTGACGCACGTCAACTGACAAAGAGGGAAAAGGATAAAAGCATAAAAGAGAGAATATATACAGATTGTATTTAAAAACAGGTTAAAAACAGAGCAGGTTTCTATGGAGACACATGTTCAACTTGGCAGACTTCCTGGCTGAACTGATTGGCTCCGAGAGAGACAATATTCTCAGGGAGTGAGTTCTACTGGATAATAGTGCGAGGGAAAATGAATACTTATATAAATCTGAGCTTGTTTAGATTTGTCTATAGGCCATAGAGTGGGATAGAGATATGGTTAAGTTGAGATAGCAACTACGTTATTGGTGATGTAATAAAGCATAACCAATCTTTGGTCAAAACGACACAGGTCAAGTCATCTCTAGTTTAAGGTGGTCAACATGTCTGAACACTGGAGGTGCCGCCAAAGTCGTGCATTGCCCAGCGAGCAGCCCTTCTCTGCACAGACTCAATTTGTCCGATGCCAACACTGGTGTGTGGTGACCAGACAGAGGAGCAATACTCTAGCTGGGGTCTCACAAGTGTCATGTTTGCTGTAGATTTTAGTTTGACTGAGTGTGCTTTGACTTGCGTCTAATGAATCTTAGTGTTTGATTTGCTTTTTTTGTGATGTTATCAATGTGTTTGTTCCATGATAAGTCATCTGATATTGTGACACCAAGATATTTTGCTGATGAGACTGTTTCTAGTGTGGTGTTATGAAGTGTATATTTAGTGTCTATTTCAGTTTTTCTTTTTTGTAATATGAATGACTTGGCATTTGGATTGATTGAATTCCATGTTCCATAGTGATTCCCATTTCTGGAGCTGGTTTAGGTCATGCTGAATGTATTTGGTGTGTGTGGCTACTGTGAGAGAAAGATATATTGCAGTATCATCTGCGAAGAGACGGACTTTTGAATTGGAAGCATACTCAGGAAGGTCGTTTATATACATTAGATAAGAAAAGTAAGGGGCCGAGTACAGAACCCTGGGGCACACCAGAGGAGACAGGGATAGTATCTGACTCTGAACCATTGATGATGACAGACTGTGATCTGTTGTCAAGAAAATACTTTATCCAAGACAGTGTATTTCCACGAATACCATAAAAGTGGAGATACGAGAGTTTTTCATGATTTACCATATCAAAGGTTTTGCCGAAATCTAAAAGAATCAAGTCTATTGGGTTTTTGAGATTGACAGATTTCAGCAGATCATCAATGAGCATAAGGAGTTGGTTGTTGCGAGATGTTTTTTCGCTGAAGCCATGCTGAAATTCATAGAAAAGATTAGAACGTGAAAAGTGCTTTGTAATGCTGGACGAGACAATATGTTCAGGAGTTTTACAGAGAATACAAGTAAGTGAGATAGGACGATAGTTGGCAGGATCAGATCTTCGGCCCTTCATGTAAATTGCTGTAACATTTGCCATCTTCTATGGTTGTGGAGTGGATACAGACTGGAGACATTTTGAAAAAAAGAATCTGGAGAAAGGGAGAGATTTCCTTGCTGACAGTCTTGAGAATGATAGGTTATCTGGTCAGGACCGGTCGCCTTGTGGGGATCAAGATAAGAGAGGAGTTTCTCTATGCCTGGTATGAATACCTCAATATCTGGCATCTGTCTGTAGCCCTGGTTAGAATTGTTAGAATTACCATTCGAAATATGTAGTTAGCCTGCTTTAAATTGAGTGTATGTTAAAACATTAATGTAATATGTCTGTGACCCTTGTGACCTCTGTCTGTATATATTTATGTGTGATGTCACAGAGTACTTCTGAATCAATCAGCTGTTACCTGTGTACATGTATTATATCTCTGGAATGCAAGAGAATGATTGAATGCATGCATGTTAGTTAAATCTACTCACTCAAATAACACTAATAACTCGTGCATAATTAACCCGCCAAATTATCCACTCGTCCTTGTCAAAAACTTAGTTTTACCAGAACACTACTGGGCTTCCTACTGGAAGGACATGGCTTATTTAGCCAGTCTTTACTCAAGTTATATATGTTATTTCACAATAATGATATAAATCTAAATTAACGTGTTTCTGGTAAGTCATTAGTATTAAATTGTTATTTATGTACCATGATATAAATGTTATAAATTGTAATTAGCGAGACGCGTGGAATTGTGCATTTTAGAATATCTGTCATTTTATATATCTAAATGTATGTTTTATGTATTTACAGGCTATTAATATATTATATTATTATAATATATAAACCACCTAAATAAAAATATCTAAACGAAGTATACTTGGTTGGAAGTTATTAAAGACCCAGTTACAAAATGGCTCCCCGACGGCGATTGGGTGAAGAAGAATAGCCAGAGCATGTTCTGTACGTCACCATAGGAGAACGGATCCCCGTTGGCCAACAGACGCCTCGCCGACGAATCCTCCGTTTTTCCTGGCGGGTGACCGAGACGTCGGTCATTCCCCTTGGTTTGCAGTGTTTTGCAAGAGTTCGGCAGTGTCGAAACCCTCATGCAGATGTGAGTTATGATGATATGTTTACAGAGTGTGTAGAAGTTTAAGTGTTAACTTTTTACCTGTCAGACTATGTAATATGTCTGCAAAAATATTAATCATCAAACCAAAATCCCAAATTTGTAAAATATCAGAGGCCAACATAGTGGACGATTTTACATCATATTTAAGTCAAGAAAAGCCTTCTGATAAGTCTTTTGAAGACCTTGGCATCAAGGTTGAATCTGCTAACTTAACAGATGAGCAGAACCTTAGATTCCAACAAGTGTTGGGAAAGTGGAAACATGTATTTTCCACAGGTACTAAAGATCTGGGTAAGACTGATCTAGTACAACATAAGATTGTCCTTGATGATGAAACTCCTTTTAAAGATCCATATAGACGTATACCCCCTGCTATGTATGAGGAGGTACGTCAGCATGTAAAGTCAATGTTAGCGAATGGTGTCATTCGAGAGTCTGAATCCCCTTATTCTTCTAACATTGTACTCATACGTAAATCAGATGGTAGTCTGAGGTTCTGTGTAGATTGGCGACATCTTAACAATAAGACTAGGAAGGATGCGTTTATGTTGCCACGATTTGACGATACCATAGATGTTCTTTCTTCCGCCAAATGGTTTTCAAAACTAGATTTGCACAGTGCCTACTGGCAAGTTGAGGTGGAAGAGTCATCCAAGCCAAAAACTGCATTCAGTGTTGGCCCGCTCGGTTTTTACGAGTGGAACAGAATGGGATATGGGCTCACTAATGCACCTGCGACATTTCAAAGACTCATGGAGCGTTGTATGGGTGACATGCATTTACAAGAATGTTTAATATTCTTGGATGACATTCTCATTTTTTCTTCCACTTTTGAAGAACACTTGGAACGGGTAGAGTCAGTATTTCAAAGGTTAGATAAACTCAAACCTTCCAAGTGTGAATTCTTTCAGACTTCAGTCACCTATCTGGGTCATATTATCTCAGACCAGGGTATTGCAACAGATCCTAACAAGGTAGCATCAGTGAAAGACTGGCCAGTGCCACATAATATCAAGACATTAAGGCAGTGGCTGGGTTTTACTGGTTATTACCGGAAATTTGTTAAAGGATATGCACAGATAGTGCAACCCTTAAATTCCTTACTAGAAGGTCATGGGTTCCAACAAAAGTCTAAGAAAAGGGCTAAGACAAAGAAAACACCAGCAAAATGGATATGGGGTGAAGCCCAGCAGAAGGCATTTGAGACCATAAAAGACAAGCTCATTTCCCCACCCATCCTATCTTATGCTGATTATTCTTTGCCTTTTATCGTTCACACGGATGCGAGTACCTCTGGTTTGGGTGCAGTTTTGTATCAGAAACAAAATGGCATTGAACGTGTAATTGCGTATGCCAGTCGCTGCCTCAGACCATGCGAACGAAATTATCCAGCCCATAAGCTAGAGTTTTTGGCATTGAAGTGGTGTGTCACTGACAAATTTCATGACTATCTATATGGAAATGAGTTTGTCGTTAAAACCGACAACAATCCACTTACATATGTAACAACTTCTGCCAAACTCGATGCTACACAACATCGTTGGCTTGCTTCTCTAGCAAATTTCAACTTCAGTCTTGAATACCGTGCTGGAAAAGCAAATGCAGATGCTGATGGCTTATCTCGCCGCCATATCTTTCAGGACGAGATTAAGGCCATATACCAAGCTGCTATTGTTTCAGTTCCATTGGTTGAATGTGTTTCAGATACTGCTGCTCCTCATGTGGCCAGTGAGGAGAAGTTAGAATCTGAACGGTTCACCAAAATAGATTGGAAGACTGAACAAGCCAATGATATCACCTTGTCCAGGGTTGTTAACCTTATGAGAAGTGGTTTTCACAGGGGAGGAAAGGATCTACTGTCAGAACCACCACCTGTACGGAAATTCCTCCGAGAAAGAGATCGTCTCACCTTAGAGAATGACATTCTGTACAGGACCACTTCTCTGGAAGGCCAACAAATTCAGCAACTGGTTATTCCATATTCTCATAGAAATATAGCTATCCGTGGAGTCCATAATGATGCAGGTCACCAAGGAAAGGAGAAGACCCTTTGGCTTGCTAAGCAACGGTTTTATTGGCCAGGCCTTGAATATGATATCAATCACTGGGTTGACCACTGTGGTCGATGTATTCGTCGCAAGACACCAGTAAACCGTCCCTTTGCTGACCTTGTACCCATTGTCACTACAAGACCCATGGAATTAGTCTGTCTTGATTTTTTGAAGCTCGAACCCAGTAAGGGTGGAGTGGAAAATATCCTGGTCATAACAGATCACTTTACCAGATATGCACAGGCTATTCCTTGTCGCAATCAAACTGCAGCTACCACTGCAAAAGCTCTGTATGATGGATATTTTCGGTATTACTCATTCCCCGAGCAGCTGCACAGCGACCAAGGACGAAACTTTTTGTCTGCGACCATCAAGGAACTGTGTAAGCTGGCAGGGATACGTAAAACCCGAACCACTCCATACCACCCTATGGGTAATGGGCAAGCCGAAAGGTTTAACCAGACACTGTTGAAGATGTTGGGAACCCTGAACCAAGACCAAAAACATGATTGGAAGTCATTTATAGCACCTCTTGTCCAGGCCTATAATGCAACCAGAAATGATGCCACTGGATATGCTCCACATTATTTAATGTTCGGCTGGCACCCAAGGTTGTCGGTGGATGCATATCTAGGAACAGATCCCTCTGAAGAACATACCGGTAACCAGACTACATATGCATCAAAGTTGCGCCAGAGACTCCAGTCTGCCTACAGAACAGCTGCTGAGGAAGCCAGCAAAGTTGCAGCTAAGAACCAGGCCAATTATAACAAGAGAGTGCGTCACACAAAACTTGACGTAGGAGATAAGGTGCTGGTACGGAAAGTTGGGATAAAGGGTACCCACAAACTTGCGGATAAGTGGGAAGAAGATGTCTATGTAATTTTAGATGTACCCAATCCTGATATTCCAGTGTATAGAGTTCGGAAAGATACCGCAAAAGGACCAATCCGGACCATACATAGGAATATGTTACTACCATTTAATAGTTTACCTGTCGAGGTACCTGAAATACCTAGGGGAGGTCAAGTCTGTAAAGACAGGCCAATGAAAACCCGGAAGTTAGGTAATTTCAGGTCACCAAACCAAATAAACAGTAGTAGCAACTCAAATTCGGAGTCAGAAAGTGATTGTGGCGAACGATATATTTCGCTGCCACTAAGAACCCCTACCTATCCCAAACCAGTTCCACGACAACTCAGACCCCGTCCAATCTTGAGTGAATCAAGCGTCCGAGAGAGTTCTTTTGGAAAATCAGAAGCTTCACAGCCTCTTGACTTTATTTTATCTTCAGAATCTAGTTTATCTAGACCTGCAGAAATACCTTATTCACACTCTGAGCAGTTGGGGTTAACCAGAGTCATGGATAATCAAACACTGGAGCTCTCGGATACCCTGCCTACTCAGATGGAACAGGAAACCAGTTTAATTCCTGTTACTGAACCTTTACCAGAGCCTCCGCCAGTTCAGCTGAGAACCGTCAGGAATCGCAGACCTCCTGACCGGTATGGTGAATGGGTTACCCCTGTTAGTGCTGAAGTTTTCGTGTAATAAGCACATATCTTCAGAATTGTGTATATTTTAAGTTTTATATTTGGTACAGTACCTTTAATTTCTGTAGATGCAGAGATTTGGTTTATTGCCTTTAAATTGTACTTGTAGATTGATATTTAGTAAAGTACCTTTAATTTTATTTTGAGGTAGAGATTGGTGAAGTACCTTTAAATTTATCAAGTACTGATGTTTGGGTTAGTACCTTTAATATCATAAAACCATATTACATAACATTCTGCTGGGACATCGATTTGGATCAGCTTGTACGTTTTGTCTGAACGGATATTTCAGTATATATAGTGTATAATTGTATGTTGTAATGGAGTAATTTCCTTATAAGAGGAAATAAAGATGTTATTAGTATAAGTTAACATCAGTGCTAGTACCGTTAAATGTAATATTGTGTTCAGTACCTTTTATATGACTGTATATTTTAGAAGTTGTAGATAATCTGACTGCAGACAGGACCTTTGCAGTATTAAGCAGTTCTGAATTTCGATAGTTTTTTAGAGATAACAGAATTTATCGGTTATTATATATTATTAAATATATCGTTTCAATTTCGCAATTGTTTCGTAAAATATAATAATAATTCAGATGAAATCGAATATTACTATTGCAGGATAAAGTATAATCATTGTGAAATGATTGTAATTCAACAGGCTAGTTGTTCTTAATTTTGTATAAATTCTTAATTTTTAAATTTCAGAAGGCTGAATATTTCGTATGGTTTAATTAATTTTTGTAGCTTATTTTCAGTGTTGTGATATGTCAGGAGACATTTTCTCAAAGGAGAGGACTGTGTAGCCCTGGTTAGAATTGTTAGAATTACCATTCGAAATATGTAGTTAGCCTGCTTTAAATTGAGTGTATGTTAAAACATTAATGTAATATGTCTGTGACCCTTGTGACCTCTGTCTGTATATATTTATGTGTGATGTCACAGAGTACTTCTGAATCAATCAGCTGTTACCTGTGTACATGTATTATATCTCTGGAATGCAAGTGAATGATTGAATGCATGCATGTTAGTTAAATCTACTCACTCAAATAACACTAATAACTCGTGCATAATTAACCCGTCAAATTATCCACTCGTCCTTGTCAAAAACTTAGTTTTACCAGAACACTACTGGGCTTCCTACTGGAAGGACATGGCTTATTTAGCCAGTCTTTACTCAAGTTATATATGTTATTTCACAATAATGATATAAATCTAAATTAACGTGTTTCTGGTAAGTCATTAGTATTAAATTGTTATTTATGTACCATGATATAAATGTTATAAATTGTAATTAGCGAGACGCGTGGAATTGTGCATTTTAGAATATCTGTCATTTTATATATCTAAATGTATGTTTTATGTATTTACAGGCTATTAATATATTATATTATTATAATATATAAACCACCTAAATAAAAATATCTAAACGAAGTATACTTGGTTGGAAGTTATTAAAGACCCAGTTACATGTCTATGGGGGCTATATGGGTGTGTTTCCTGCATCTCCTGAATCTTGAAGTTTAATTTCAGAGAGGGGCTTTATTATTATATGAATAATATAAAGTTTCTAGAAGGAAATATATATATTTAATTCGCTTAGAAATACGTTACACTTTAAACCATTAGATTACGTCAAAGATGATAATCATTCCGTTATAGATTTTGGTGGAAATCCTCTTGAATGTTCGTGTGCTGGTTAACCATTTATGAAATGGTTGGTTTTCGCTAATTCAGAACCCTCAAAAACAGTTTATCATTGTGAAACTGAGGTCGTAACTGTCTTTTTCTGTGTTTCAACTAATCAATATTTACCACAGCAGCTTTCGGGTTAAGAAAGAAGAAAAAGAGAAAACATGCAATTGAGATGAATAAGTTTTTCAATGACTTCAAGAAAGGTGTATTTCAACATATTTTTTTTTTGCTTTTGTATCCAGTTGTAGTGACGATGGAACTTTAGTACTTGATAAAGCCTTCCTGAAATTAAATAATGACTTGAAGCAACGGTAAAATTGGAAGAAGTGCGAAGTTACAAAGTTTCGATTGGTGATCTTGATTTTTGGCCATGATTCTCTATCTTCGGGGAAATTAGGTCATGGATAAGTAAAGCATCGAACACACAACGGGACGTTACGTGATGTGACTCAGTCGACGTTACGATACAAAATGGTTCTTCTATACCACTGTTTAACTATTATACAATTTATGATTTTTGCTTTATAAATTCTGTTCACAAAAAAATCGTTGGCTATTTCAAAAACTTGGCTATTTTAACATTGTGTGATGATGGCGGTTGTTACGTTCGCTTCACATTCGTGTTGTTATTAGACTCCATTTTTCTAAAAATATGGCGTCTACTGTTGATATGGACTTTCCTGTGGACGGAATTTTACCAAAGAAAGAAACTGGTGCTGCAGCTTTTGTCGATAAGTACCCTGATTATGATGGCAGAGGTACTATCATTGCTGTCCTGGATACCGGTGTAGATCCTGGAGCACCAGGTCTTCAGGTAAGTGGGTATTTTGCACAATCATTTTGTCATTTTATACGAACACGAATAGGTTTTAATTGATTAGGAAAAACTGATTTTAACTTCAGCTATGTAGTATCGTCGGGTACCTGGTGTTCACGCAACCATAATTTAACTCACTTTATAAAACATACACAGAGAAAGTTTTAACATGACTGCTTTTGATGACGTCACCAGTTTATGCTTTTAGTTTTGTTTACAATACCAAATCCCAACAACACGGTTCTTCTTCTTCTTCTTCCATTACTGCACATACTTCCACTTTACATTTGGTGTAAGAACCAAGGTGATTTTGAGGCGCGCATTTGTATATGAATAAAAACAACACCCTCCCTCTGCTGTGCAGACTAAAATAGATAATTGCAATGTATTTTGCGAAATATCAAATGAGTCACAATATTTCATTTTCAGTTCTAGATTTGATTTATGATACTGGATTACATATTGTAGAGTTTGTTTCATTTAATAAAGAGTCAGAATGACCATGCGAAAGTCGTTAAACAGTATTCAAGAGCTGGCTATTTCATTTCAGTGTTTTTTCTCACCATTTTGGGAAGACGAGCCATACACTTGGAATTTTAACGGCATTTTCCTTAACATTGGGAAAACTTTTGCATTAAATATATTTTTTTAACTTCATAAAAATGTGTACACTTGCTTCTCTGGCTATTTGATTAAAGAATAAATGTCATACTCAATTCAGAATGGGGAAACTTTGTTTATTTTATCAAGGAATTATGGCAAGTTTCAATTTACAATTATTGAAGCTTTCAGTTGGAAATTTTTACCACCTGATAACGGCTATAAAAATGGCTGAAAAAAGCCCACTGCATTTTAAGTTTAGCCAAGGACTTGTATAGAAGGATAGGAAACTTGCTTCTCCAGACTAAATGTTGATGAAACAGCACACAAAGGATTCATGATTTGCAAATTAATCATTCATAATTCACAGGCAACTGATTTCTTGTACATAAAATGTAAGTTGTATGTAATCTTCGATGTTTAAACATGTTTCGATCACGCAAAATGCTTTTGAATTAAAGATATTGAGGTTTGAAGGTAAATTTATCTTAATTTGTCGTTATTTTAGCTGCAGTATACACATTTTGTGATCACAAGTACTTCAACAATTTTAAACACAAATTTCTGGGAATGGTATTGTTTTGTTGACAACTTCATTCTGCAGTGTGAGAATTTGTGTTCTGAGATGAATAGAAGTTAAGATAATTAAAAGCGAGACATTGCGAGACTTTATGTGAATATGCAAGCATTCACAAAATCTCAATCAGTTGCCTTTCCTTCTCTTATCTCTATATAATTCCTTGAATTAGCTCTCTGATTAAAATATTGTTTTTGTCACATTTTGCTTTGTATCAGTTCTAAAAACAATTTAATTTTTTGGTAGAAAGTGTTCTTCCTAATAAACTACCTTTAAATATAAAATAATTTTTTTCTATTCAGACAACGACAACAGGTGAACCTAAAATACTAGACCTCATAGATGCATCAGGGTCTGGAGATGTTGATACATCTACCGTGGTGGAAGTGGAGGATGGATGTATTAAAGGTCTCACTGGCAGAACGCTGAAGGTGAGTGCTGGAAGGGTTTGGTTTGTTGTCATTTGAATGAGGTTCTGCGCCATTTTTAACATTGTTATAGGTGATACTTTTCATATACTGGTATTGACAAGTACCATAGCAATACTATAGTAGTAAAGCATCTGCCTCGCATGTAGAGATCGTTGGTTTGATTCCACCAGGCTGGGTCATACCAAAGACTTAAAAATTGTATGAGACACTTCCTTGCTTGGTGTTTGGCATATGGAGGTTTGATGTCATTTTCTACATATAACTTATTATAAATGGCATATCCAGTTTATCGATGGATGAAGACAGCAGAGTGAATTTAAGTAGGACCACTGTCATTCCACAAGTAACAAGCAAAATTTCTCATTTAACATTTTTGGACCAAGCTGGAATTGAGCCCCCAACCTCAGTGGTAAAGAGTTAAGTTGTCTTTTAACAATAGTCCCTTAGACCGCTCGGTAATGGAGGACACCTTTTTGCTATTTTGAATCATCAGTTATGGGGGAAATTGCTACTAAATTTGGCTATAATGTCTAAATATATTGACCATAAGGCCGTCTAAAAAAATAAATTGTTTACTGTGCTCCTACCAACTCACTCAAAATTGCCCCAACCCACACTTTTTTTATTGACTTTCCAAGTGTTAAAAAAATGTTTTCAAGATTTCTATCCATTTTACTTTAAAATGATATGCAAAATCAAAATTTGGCCAAAAAAATAAATTAGCTTGGTTGGACCACAGCAAACAAATATTTTTTTAAGGACAGCCTAACACTTCAAATACAACATAGTCATCAAAAAATAATGCCACTTGTTAAAAAATATTCCAGATACCCGACTATTGGAAATCGGAGGATGGTAAGTTTCATATTGGAGTGAAGATTGCCTATGAGTTGTACCCAAGGTTGTTGAAAGACCGTATGCAGAAGGAAAGAAGAGAGAAGCTGTGGGACCCTGACAACAGACAGGCCCTTGCCGCAGCTGTTAAAGCTGTGGAAGAGTTTGATGCTGAACATACCAGCCCTAACCAGGTGTGTATTTCTTTATTTATTTAATACTTTGATGTAACACATTCTGAACTGCAGGGACTGGACTATATTTGTGTGTGTGTGTGTGGAGGGGGTTGGGAGAGGTGTCTTTCACTCTCATGTTGATGTCCTGGTTACATTGCCTGTCTGTCCCATACAAAATAATTGTATTCTGAGTTCATATTTATGGAGTACATTAAGCGTGTATAAATATCACTATGCTGTTATTACTATTATATAGATATGATACAAAACAATTTATTAATCTAAAATCTACCAAATGACTATACAGTAGCTTCTATTCTGATAATAAATAAGAACTTTATAAAATAATAAACTTTTTTTTAAAGGCCAGTCTAAATTTCTGACGTCTGGTTTTAAAATAACTGTTGTTTGTAAGAAATCAGAGGATGGTTAGCAGACCAGTCATATACATGTAGCTTCATAATTTACAGGGATGGATACAAGATACAAAATTTTATTGAAAGTTGGCATGAGTAATAACAAAACAAACAGAAAATTAGTTCTGTTATTATTTCATTTCTTAGCATAGGAACTAGGCTATATGATTAGCTACACTATTAAGTAAGATTGATTGCCCCAACATGTTTTTGAGTGTTGCTACATGTTATTGATTGCCGCTTCATGTTTTTGATTGCCGATACATGTTATTGATTGCTGATACATGTTATTGATTGTTATTGATTGCTGATACATGTTATTTAGAGCCAATACATGTTATTGATTGATGATACATGTTATTGATTTCTACTTCATGTTGTTAATTGCTTCTACATGTTATTGAGTGCTGCTACATGTTTATTGGTTGCCGCGACATGTTAAAGTGTGTCACTACATGTTATTGATTTCCTCTACATGTTATTGATTGCTGCTACATGTTATTGAGCGCTGCTACCTGTAATTGAGTGCTGCTACATGTTCATTGAGTGTCTCTAATTGTTATTGATTGCTGCAACATGTTATTGAGTGCCGCTACATGTTAATTAGTTGCCGCTACATGCTATTGAGTGCTGCTACATATTACTTGATGCCGCTACATGTTATTGAGTGCCACTACATGTGTATTAGGTGTCGCTACATGCTATTGAGTGCTGCTACATATTACTTGATGCTGCTACATGTTATTGAGTGCCACTACATGTGTATTAGTGCTGCTACATGTTTATTAGGTGCCACTACATGTTATTAAGTAACATGTTTATTGAGTGTCGCTACATGTTATTAAGTAACATGTTTATTGAGTGTCGCTACATGTTATTGAGTGCCACTACATGTTATTGAGTGCCGCTACATGTTATTGAGTGCCGCTTCATGTTATTGAGTGCCACTACATGTTATTGAGTGCCGCTTCATGCTATTGAGTGCCACTACATGTTATTGAGTGCCACTACATGTGTATTAGGTGCCGCTACATGTTATTAAGTAACATGTTTATTGAGTGTCGCTACATGTTATTGAGTGCCGCTTCATGTTATTGAGTGCCGCTACATGTTATTGAGTGCCACTTCATGTTAGTGAGTGCCACTACATGTTATTGAGTGCTGCTTCATGGTATTGAGTGCTGCTACATGTTATTGAGTGCTGCTACATGTTAATTTGGTGCTGCTACATGCTGTTGAGTGCTGCTACATATTACTTGATGCTGCTATATGTTATTGAGTGCCACTACATGTGTAATAGGTGCAGCTACATGTTATTGAGTGCCACTACATGTTATTGAGTGCTGCTACATGTTATTGAGTGCTGCTTCATGTTATTGAGTGCCACTACATGTTATTGAGTGCTCCTTCATGCTATTGAGGGCTGCTACATGTTATTGAGTGCCACTACATGTGTATTAGGTGCCGCTACATGTTATTGAGTGCAGTTACATGTTATTGAGTGTCGCTACATGTTATTGAGTGTCGCTACATGTTATTGAGTGCTGCTACATGTTATTGAGTGCCGCTACATGTTATTGAGTGCCGCTTCATGTTATTGAGTGCTGCTACATGTTATTGAGTGCTGCTACATGTTATTGAGTGTTGCTACATGTTATGGAGTGCCACTACATGTTATTGAGTGCCGCTTCATGTTATTGAATGCCACTACATGTTTTTGAGTGCAGCTTCATGTTATTGAGTGCCACTACATGTAATTGAGTGCCGTTTCATGTTATTGAGTACTGCTACGTGTTATTGAGTGCAGTTACATGTTATTGAGTGCCGCTTCATGTTATTGAGTGCCGCTATATTTGATAGTTGCCAGTCATACATATATTAACATTTTGTTCTCTGAATTGTAGATACAATTTTCTGTAACAGTTTTTTTTCATCATTGTAGGAAGAGAAGTTGGTGAGAGATGACCTGCAGGCACAGGTGGACATTCTTACAGATCTGGACAAGAAGTTTAGTGACGCTGGACCAGTTTATGACTGTGTGGTGTTCCATGATGGTGACACGTGGCGGTATGTCTCATTACTCTTTGTAGATGTACTTGCCTTAGTCTGTAGAATTGACCTGATTATAATATTGTCTATAGAAATTGACCTCATGTGGGCTGTCAATCAAGTCCATAATCCAATAAACGATCAGTATTGTTTCCATGGCCACCATTCTCCTTAGACAAGCTGAAGGTCTCTAAGTAAACACTGCATTGTATTTACTTGTAAAACAATGTCACATGGCCAGTAGGCGGAACGGTGGTCACTTAATTGTCTGTAAGGTTCATTTATCTGCTGACAAGAGTACCTGGTCCAAGAACATGTAGAGTGTGTGGCCCAGTCATAGATCATTTAGCCACTGACAGACTTTGCTCAAAACTCTCCAGACATGACTTTTTTTTTATTAAGTTTCATTAGTTGCTTCCCATTATCATTATGTTTGAGGACAAGTATTGGCTGTTTTTTATCACCATATATAGTCCCCTAGTGTCACTGTTTGCAAGTGGGCTTTTGCTCTAGCATGCAGAAGGCCATGGGTTCAATGCCAAGTCAGGTCGTACCAAAGACTTGAAAAATGGTACTAAAAGCTTCCTCACTTGGCGCTCAGCATTTAGAGAATAATTCTAGGTCTGGTCGGCCTAGCTTAAGTATAATGTGACTGGGTAAGGTAGCATACCATGTGTCTGCGACATGATACCTCTGTGTGTAAACTCTGTCTTATAATACTTACTCAAGTAGACATTGTCAGAAAATGACTGAAAGCGCTGCTAGACTACTACATTCTTCTATCATCCATCCTTCATTAAAACTTCTTAGAAACCTCTTGTTGAATTTTCTTATGGGAGTCCAAGACACTCATATATATTTGTTCATACAATTGGGCTTCATAATCTTATTGGGGCAAACAGGGTTAATATTGTTATTATTTAAGAATCTTCTTCTAAAAACTGGTTTTCCAAATTTGTTCATTTCAGCATAATTTATATCTATGAGTTAGTTGAAATCAAGAGATTATGGAGTAATTTTAGTATTTTGCAAAGAGATATGTTTTCTACTGTTAAAGAAAGAAAACATCTCGTAAACTGGATAAGGATGTCTGCATTTTAACTGGGGCAAGATATGTCTATTTCTCCCTTTTCTCATGCTATGACGTGTTGGAACCAACCATCTATGATGTAATGTATAAAATAAACGACATAATCATATAATTCTGTGTCTTAAAAGTGATCTTTGTAAATAAATAATGATGAATCAAGTTAAATAATTATTTAATATGTTTGGTATGCAAGAAAAAGAATCATCTATGGCTTTTTTGGTAGGAATAGGAAGTTCCGTCCCGAGTGATAACTGTTTTAGCCAAAATAGTTTTCATCTCTCGGGATGAAACCAATGTAAGATTCTGATATTCTCAGCTACTCATTTATAACTGTAAGTATATATATGTATTTCATTCCACAGCAATGTTAGCTAGTGGTGTTCTGATTTTCTCAGACTATCGATAATTGGTAGGTTTGAGTTGAAGTTGGCGATAATCATTTGTGTTTGTTATTAATTGATTGTGGCCACACAGTGATTTTTTTCAGTAATTTTCTTACTGTCAGATTATTTATGTTAGATTGCCAGGTATACATGGGGAATTAAAAGTAATTTCAGCCTAAATGATCATCAACACATTTGATTTTTTATATATTTCTATCTCTGTCATGTTTTCTCTGAATGTTTTTCACATAGGTGAAGTAAATGAATTGATTACTTATTTGAATCACGCATTTCATAGACATAATGACAAGTTTTTCATTTGATCTCTGTCTTATTCTATTTTAAATGCAAAGTTAATGGTCATTTATCACTTAAATCCTTATTGGCTGATTGTCCAAGTGAACCAAACCGATTGTAAATGATTGTGAAAATATCAACCGATTCCCATTGTAACTGTTAGCCATGGTCATAGTAGTTCAAATTTGATCCATTCACATTAAATCATGAATGATGATGATTTGTAACATAAACTTATCTCTTCACAGGGTCTGTGTGGATACAAGTGAGCAGGGTAATCTATCTGATTGTCCATTATTGGCCAGTTATAGAGAGGAAAGGCGGTATGGTACCCTGTCACAGGACGGTAAGTTTCAGAACATAGATGTTTTTTTGTCCCCCGCTTTTTTTCGCAAAGCGGGAGACTAATTTGGGTTTGTGGTGTCACATTTTGGTTTCCGTGCAATAACATAAGAATACCTGAATCAAATCAAATTTAATACAATGTTTATAATGACAAAACACAGGCTAAGTTTGATTTAAGGGGTTGTGGCATTTGTCGTTCTAGAGTTATGCCGCTTTAATTTGTAAAAAATCGTATTTTTGGGGGTTTCCATGCAATAGCTTAAGAACACCTGAAACAAATCTTTTGAAAATTTAACACAATGTTTATAATGACAAAACACAGGCTAAGTTTGATTTTAATGGTTGTGGCATTTGTCATACTACAGTTATGCCCCTTTAATTTGTGAAAAATTGTATATTTGGGGGTTTCCATGCAATATTAAGAATGACTGAATCAGATCTTTTGAAAAAAAGCGATTAACATAAATTCACCAAATTTGCTTGTTTATTTTGTAAAACTAGGAAAATTATTTAATTTGTGGAAAAAAAATATAAACTTAAAATTGCAAAAGTGTCCATGTGTTCACAGTAAAAGCTTATAAAAGTGGACAAGTCAGTGAAGATGGTTGTAATGATACTCTATTAGTGGACCTCTTTAAAACTTGGTATCAAGTGAAATGTCTCTTTAAAGGGAATTTTTTTCAGGATTTTTTTAAAATAGGCTAAAAACATTTTTTCCCCCAATATATCACACCTATATATACTTGCTGACCCCTTATTGACAAAATGATAGCTAAACATGCCAAACTGATATATTGAAAAGGAATTTCTCAACTTGGGCTACGTGCCTAGGTTAGACTAAAATAGATTTCCTGCTTTAAATTTGCAACATATTTGTATTAAGTGAAATATTACATGAGCCGCATGAATAAAGTTTGATTTTGTCACGTTTTTGGTACATTTGATATACCATTTACCATTCAGATTTTATTTATTGATGATAATGAGATGCTTTTTACCTACTTTAAAAATAGTGTTTTTTTGGGGGGAGGTGGGGTAGCATTTTTTCCCCTGATATACTCCCTTTAAGATTAATTATTATACTGTGTGTATAGTATGCTATGAAGTTTTACTGAAATAACTGATACTTACAGGTTAGAACATGATCTTAACAGTTTTACACTTAAATTTTTCACTTTGTTAAAGCCTTAAAAGTAATTTCAATTTCCTCTCAAGTGCATTGTTTTTTCTCCATTTTCGAAGACTTTGGCCTCCTACCAATTTCCAGAAAATAATAGGCTGTATGGCAGCTTTATAAGACAAGAAATCTGCAGACATCATTGAACTGTTGCAAAATTGTTGATGACTGTTAAGGAATAAATTTTATGTACATTTATAGACCATTCATGAGATATTTATATATACCTCTTGCAAAGTAAGTGCATCTGAACTTTGCTCATTACATTTTAGTTCATATCTCGTGACCTTCAACAAAAAAAAAATGGTTAATTCGGATTTTTCCTTATATTTACATTATTAATGCTCTTGATTAACGCCACCAAGTTCCTCATTTATTTTGCACTGATATTTGGGGAAGTTATGTGTTATTTTCATAAGTTAAAGGTTGTTAATGGAACAGCAAATCCAATGTACACCATCTCTTGTTTTATAACATCCAAAATGTAAATAAATAGTGATATTTTGGACCTCATAAATTAATCATAAATTTTTTCAATGTTGGCTATATCTATAATGTATCCAAAGCTGAAAATGACCGTTCATGGGCATGCGCTCATGGAAAATGAATGACAATATTGATTATTCTATAAAGGTTCATTGATGGTGTTACATCACAAGTGTAAATACAGTCCATAACGGTCACCTTTATTGATTGATTGATTGAAATTTTAGCATCATTTTTATGCCATTGAGGGTTAACAGATGATCTGCTAATCTAACCACTGTTTCCTAGGATCTTGGAAGGTTAACCAGTACTCTAGCAGTTTTCAGAACAAATTGACCTGTATTAAGTAACAACCTGTCTTAAAAAGTCCACTGTCCGTGTAATGTGAATCGACCTATTATATTTCAGATATGATGAACTATAGCGTGAACATATACAATGATGGCAATGTGCTGGAAATAGTCACAAATGCAGGTAATACTGGAGTTATTATAGGATTTATTGGGAAAGTTAAATAATGTGTGATGTTACGACATATCTGTCAACAGTGCGACTTGAAATGTCTTATAAAAAAGGTTCTCGTCTTTCCTTTCCAATGTTTTGAATTGAATGTATAAAATCTAAGAAATATTAAGGTTAATTAGATCTTACTTGTCCTGACTAAATGTTCATACGTCATGGGGAGCAGATGAGTGGAATTTTTCAACCCTGAACAGTTGGTCTGTCAGTTATGTAATAATGGATATCCAGAATCTATTCAAAATACCAGTAAAATATTATTTCAGTTACATGTACATATCAGTTGATAATTACAATGTAGAATCTCGTAAAAAAACAACTATTTCAGTAATATCACAATTGATATTCAAAAGTAACACATATATTTGTACGAGTTCAGTTCATAAAAAGATTCATTAACCTGAGACTCCAGCATGAGATACCTCTATCCGAGGCAGTACCACTTTGTCTAGTTCTGATTATGATTTTAGAAAAATAGATTCTGGGTACTGTATACAATGTCATGTAGCTTGTTTTATCGGCGGGAGTTTAATTTTGTACTGTACATAATATTCACACTAATCTGTCAAGCCTTTTTGAACAATCCATTTGCACAACAATTATCACTAATTATCTGATTTGTCTCGCACCAAAATTAGAACATTGTTCTGTAGCGCGAACCTTATCTCAAGATGAGAAAAAACTCAAGATGGCTGTACTTTGATATCGACTGCCAGACATCCTTTTGTTAAATGTTTTAATGTGGTTGAATCTCCTGGATGTATCAAAATTGATCAAACCCTGTTAAGTGAGTTTTGAAAAATGCCAAATTTTGGCAACGCAGCTATAAACCATATACAGTATTGAGTTTAAGTTTCATAAAAGTTTGGGGTCCTCCGTGGCCGAGTGGTCTAAGGCGCCGTCTCAAGATCATTTACCTCTCACCGCTATGGTCGTAGGTTCGAGTCCCGCTCGCTCCAAAAACTTTATGTGAGAAAGTTTCCAGTTACTTGCGGAAGGACGGTGGTTCTACTCAGTCTGACTCAGTCTGAGGTCTTCCTCCACCAGTAAAACTGGATATGCCATATATAACCTGAAATGTGTTGAAAATGGCGTTAAACCCATTCATAAAAGTTTGACACATATTTAAACTCAACTTTTTAAACTAAGGTTTTCTGAAACCAAAGTGGTATAAGGCAGTGCAAACACTCTCTCAGCTCTGAGGATAGTGATTTCAGCTTAGAGCTATTTAAGAAAAAAAATCAGTGTTGGATGGTCAAACTGTATCCTTTTTTTAGCTCGACGGCACGTCCAAGGAGAGCTATTGCCATGACCCCGGCGTCGGCGTCGTCTGTAGACATCCAGGTTAAACTTGCGTTTAAGTTTAAGATATCTATGCAACCCTCATTGGATGTGAATGAAACTTCTCATGTGTGTCACCATCATCAATGGAACACACACAGACAAGAACCATAACTCTGGATTGCATTTTGGCACAGTTATGGTCCTTTTTGGACTTAGACACCCAGAGGCGAGCTTTGTTGATTTCTGACAACTCTTGTTTACTAGTGGTGGTGGGTAAAATAGTCGTTTTAATTCTAGTGGTCTGGTGTTTATTTTAATAAAAATTTATTTGGTGTGGGGTCTTTTGTCTGAATTTTTTATCAGTAGAAAGCTTAGTTAAAAAAAACACTTGATTTTATATCACATTGAAATAAACCACTGCTTCTTTGATCTACAAAAAGAATTGCATCCAGCTGACAATATATTTAAGAAAATACTTTTCACTCTATTGAAACAAAGCTTTCCAAACATAATATTCTAAGTATACTTTTTCACTCAATGTTGAAATGAAACAAAGACGACAGGTTATTGTGGACAAATTATAGGATACGGTTCACATATATGATTTTTATTCTGGTGGTGGAGGGTGCTAATTCAACTAAAATTCTGGTGATGGTACCTCAAAACTAATTAAGATTCTGCTGGTGGTACCTTAAAAATAATTCCAGGTCCGACCCCAACCCTCTTAGATTTTTTCCCGGAATAGACCTTACCTGGGCAGCCTGATTTTAAAGAATGTTTGCTAATAAAGAACATGAGGACAAGCTCCATAGTTCACTTATATAACAGAAGCGCTTTACATTACCGCTCGCCTGACTGTCCGGGACAACAGAATCATGGGTACGGACAAGTAAAGTATTAGACTGCTAGCCCGACTGGACAGGTTAAATTTTAGAAATTAAATGTGGCATCTCTGTTTTTGCACATCCCCTGTTTTTTTAACTTTAATAAAACAGTTTATTTAGTAATTCTTAATTTATATATCCACAGGGCTAGTGCTGTAATTCTAGATTAAAGTAAGGGCAAGTTGTTTTTGGTCAGGTCAAGCAGATTTTAGAAACACTTGTCCTTCTTGACAAGTGAAATATAAAATTAAGGTAGTGGCCTGGATAGTCCAATATACATGTATGTGTGACGAACTTTAAACAATATTCAAAGATGGTTAAAACACATTACAGTCAAACTTGCAGTAGCGACCACTTGTTATAAGTGACCCCTTGATGTAAGCAACCACATTAAATCCCCCCCCCCCCCCCCCCCAATGAATTTCATTCATAATTATACATGCAATAAGTGACCACTTGCTCTCTGTGACCAACGGCCGCTTAAAATCCATCAAATTTCAACAAATATCCTTTATCATACGACCATGAATACACGAGGTGTGAAGTTTAAGCATCATGCTTTGTGTACGTGACAAATGTGTAAGTGTAAAATTGTTGATCTCCGAGGTAACATGCTAAAAATAACCCGAGGCCAAATACTGCAGCGTCTCATGGTAAAAGCCGATAATTGTTTGATAACAAGTTATAGAGTTACAACACTCTAACCCCAATTATATATAAACGTTTGATCATTGTTTGGGTGGAATAAATTGAAATGTTTGCTATTTGTTTTATTACGATTAAAGGATCGTCAATTTTTTAAATAAAATTGGAATTAAAGATTAGACAGTTTGAGGTTTGTTTGTTATTTGCTTTTATTACAACAAAAAATATTAAATAGGTTTGATCAGACTTTTTGATCAGGTGAAATTGGAAAATTGAGATTGGACTGTGTGTCATTTGTTTTTATATTTTTTTATTACGATTAAAAATTATTTATTAATTATTAAACGTTTGATTAACTGCTCAGCTTTTTTATTAGATTAAATTGGAAGCTAAAGGCAAGACAGTTTGTCATTGTTTTCATGGATGGTTTGAAAGTTTGTCACAACAAAAATGAGTAAACGTAAGACAATGAATATCAATGTTTATTTGACTAGGTTTCAATATTGTGATTTCATACTGCAATATTCTATCAACATTGCCATGTCTTCAGCAAAGAGAAAATGACTAACATAAGAACAGCGGGTGAAAGCCCTAAAAATGATGGAAACATACATGCATTATATAAGACAAAAAAAAATACCAACAAAAAAACATTTTACCCCAATAAGAGATCACCTGCCTTACGAGACCGCTTTTCAGATTCCTCTTTAGTGGTCTCTTAAGACAGGTTTGACTGTATATTGATCTTATAACCATTGTTTGTAATCTATTACAAAACTATTATAATGCCCTATATCATTGATTGATTGATTGATTGAATATTTAGCCTCATTTTGTATGCAATCGAGGGCTGTCAGACGATCAGTTAACCTTACCACTGTTTCCTGGGATTCTGAAAGGTTAACCAGTACTCAAGCACACCTCATCTCCACAAGTTACTGATAATTTTCCTAAATGAATCAGAGTCGAGAGATGAATGACAGTGAGATGCCATGTCGTATCGTATATCAACCATCACAGAGACTGTTGCTGGGCAGGGATTCGAACTCACGACTCCTGGATTGATAGTCAGATGTGTAACCGACTGAGCTAATCAGGCCCGACGCCTTATATCAATACAGTGTTCCAGATAAGCACCATTTGGGAGTATTTATGCATTGGAATCTCTGAAAAAAAGCATTTGAATTTAAAGTACCGGTAAGGGGTAAAATAAGCATTGGATTCTGACTTTTTCAGTATTGATTGGTTTACTTTTAATAGCAATTTGATTAAAATGTTCATTGTTACCCTTCATATTATGAAAATAAGCATTGCATACTAATTTAAGGAGTAAACACTCATTTGAAGAAAAGCTTATCTGGAGCATTGTCAGTATTTTTGTAGTGAATGATTTTAATCAATGTCTGTTTAAAGCGAATCTTCCATTTTAGATATTACAGAATTTCATGTATGATAATCTATATATTCGTATTAAAGTTTGCAAATTTTGAAATTCTACATGTAACTAACATAAAAAAATGTACAGTCAAACCTGTGTAAGCGGTCACCTCTATTAAGCAGCCTTTTGACTTAAGCAGCCACATTTGCTATTTCCCCTTTCTATGCTTTCAGAACAAACTAACCTGTCTAAAGCAACAACCTGTCTTAAAAGGCCACTTTTGTTCCCTTGACTGACTGCTTAATACAGGTTTGACTGTATATACATAATCATGGATATATTATACATAAAAGGGTGCATGAACAAAATTGTTACATACAGAATACTATGTATCTGTGAGCATTAAGTACGTTTGGCTGGTAGTCCATGTCACAGTATCTGTCCATACACATGTATATACTCTGTGATTTTCTGTGTAGTGTTTTAGTAAATTATTATCTGTTCTATGTTCATTTTGCTGTAACTTAATCCAATATTGTTTTCAGGCTCTCATGGTACCCATGTAGCATGTATATCTGCTGGGCATTTTCCTGAGAACCCAGAGAGAAATGGTATAGCCCCAGGGGCTCAGGTGATAGGTATCAAAATTGGTGATTCTCGACTTGGATCCATGGAAACAGGGGCGGCCCTTGTCCGAGCTGTAAGTCAGTGTCATGTGTTATGATATTATCATTGTTTGCAGGATGTGTTTTGTTTTCATGAACTTTAATTAGATATATAATAAAATTGGTTTTGTGAAAAAGAGCTACATTTTTATTATCGGTGAAAGATGTTGAAATAAAAAAATATGTAAAAATTAATAAAAACATAAAAACAAACAAACCATAGCTTCATATAAAAAGGCACAGTTACATATAAAATGGCATAGTTTCTTGTTGAAAGAAATATTGAATATAACCCTATAAATAAATAATGTATTATAATTTCATAACTAAATTTATGATCTAATGAATCATCATAAGCACCTCATAATATAAGCATTTGACATGAGTATTTAAGATATCTAATATAAAGAGGATACCAAATATAAAGACATAATCAATATCAATAACGTTAACAGTCTACATGTAAATACGAAATCATTAATGAATTATACATATCACTTACAATACATATACAGTCAGTCAAACCTGTGTAAGCATTTGCCTTTATTAAGCAGCCACTTGTCTTAATCAGTCACACTTGCTATTTCCCATTTCTATGCTTTCAGAGCAAATTAACCTGTATTAAGTAACAAACTGTCTTAAAAGGCCACTTTTGCTCCCTCTCTTGACTGGATGCTTAAGACAGGTTTGACTGTATTTTGATATTGCAGCTCACCCATCCTTTCTTTATCCTTCTGGTATATATTGTGTCTCCTTTTTGTCTGTAATATTAAGTTCATAAACGTTACAGTACAGAGGATCAAAGGTTTACTTTAGATAGAAAATGAGAATTATAATGAAATATTGAGCTAGTTAGGTGCTTAAAAGACTCTTGATTAACATTAAAAACCATGATATGGTACCTTTGAAAACAGGTGACTGCTTACCCAGGATCTGCTGTAAACATGTATGTATACAGTCAAACCTGTGTTAGTGGTCACCTGTATTAAGCAGCCAACTGTCTTAAGAGGTCATTTTTGCTATTTCCCTTGAGTGGCTGCTTAAGACAGGTTTGACTGTATGATATTTTATTTACAGATGATAAAGGTGATCGAGCACAAATGTGATCTGATCAACTACAGTTACGGGGAGGCGTCACACTGGTCAAACTCAGGGTAATACTTTATACTACTCCTGCAGCTGTTATTTCTTGTATGATTTTATCTTTTTGTTTGTGTGGAATTTCCACACCACATTAGAAGTAGCCGTGTTACTAATGGAATTTTTTGAATGGTGAAGAAAGACCTCAGAATGAATATAAATAGAGCCTACTTTAATAGGCAAACTTTTTCATATGAAGTTTTTGGACCAAGCTGGGCTCAGTACCAAGACCTCAGCAGTGAGAGGTACATATAAGGGATCGTAAGGTGGCATAGCCTATGACCACTTGGTTAAGGAGAACCGAAATTGCTTGAAATCTTGGTGCAAATTTCTACACATTTCTGATCTTTGATAACCTAAAAACTGTTACAAGATGTTACAACCTGTTTTATTGATGAAGGAAGCTTCAAAATTAACCTGAGTAGAATTATCTCCATGTAACTGGCAAATTTTCTCAAATAGTCCTACAATATCAGCGTTTAAAGTTTTGACGGGCGTGAGACCTTGTATAAGACCACTCATTTATGTATAACCCAAATCTAATAGGATACTGCAGTGTTTCTTCCCCTCCATTTTCATAGCCGTTATTGGGTCATATTCCCAATGGCAAAAAGTATCTTTTTTCCCACCAATTGAGTAAAAATTCCTAATTGAATGCTTTAATTATTGCAAATTGAAACTTGCCATAATTCCTTGATGAAATAAACAAAGTTTTCCCCATTCTGAATTGAGTATGGATTGATTCTTCAGTTAAATGATCAGTGAACAAATAAGATTTATTGCAAAGATTTTTCCAATTTTAAAGAAAACATTGCTAAATTCCCAATTCCAGGTTACAGGTCATTTTCCCAAAATAGTGAAAAATAACACTGTACTGGGTATAATATCTTGTGCATGATGTGTAAATTCTTGTTTCAGGCGAGTCTGTGATATACTTAGTGAAGTTGTAAATAAACACGGTGTGATATTTGTGTCCAGCGCCGGCAACAATGGTCCCGCCCTCTCCACGGTTGGTTCACCAGGGGGCACCACCTCAGCTTTGATAGGTAACTTATAGTTTATATTATATCTGATGCTGATATGGAAGTGTATAATTATATAGAAGTTTGTGTTGTATCAAGCTGAACAATTGTATATTACAGTGTTTTCTCTCACTCTTTGAAATTGGGAGTCATTTTGTCCCCTATATGATGAGACTTTAAAGGCAGATTGGAGAATTTTAAGGGTCATTTGGTAAAATAGTTTGATAAAAACACAAAATTTGTGGGCCATGGAAAATCGGGTTTATGCTTGATGAATACCATACTGTACGTTTTATGATCAACTGATTATTATTTTTACTGAGAATGTGGTTTGAAAATCAAGATTTCAAACTTCTTCCTATATAAGTGTATTTGGATGTTCATATATTTAATGTAATTTCAGATTTATTCAGTTAAAGGTCACAAAATCTGTTCTGTTAAATCCATGATTTTGGTCATGACTTGTCACAGGCAGCTGTATTTGTATTGTTTGACAGAATTCCCAGGTTAAGTGTAAATAATTCTATTTAAAGCATTTACCTGCTTTAAGATTTAAAATTTGACTTCATTATCTTGACCAGTGAACTGGTTAGATTGCTTTAAGTGGAGGTTTTTGCCTTAATAGTGTTGAATTTCTTCCCCATTCCCCTTGCCAAAATGTTTTTTCTCTTAATATAATTAAAATACCCCTGAAAATTAAAAAATATACAGTCAAAACTCGTTATTTCGAATTCCGTGGGACCGTAAAAATAATTCGAAATATCCAAAGTTTGATTTATCAGGAGTGTATTTTTGTTCAACTTTTTACCGTTACCCCACCCACTTCATAAATCGTTGAAAATATACATGTTGTACATATAAATACCTCTATTTGTTGTTTGTTTTCAATATAACACGTTGTCGTTATATTTACACATGATATAAACTTTGTTTATATTGATGTGAACGGTGGATTTATCTTCAATCGTGGTAAATTCTACTGTTTGCATGCGTTATTTTCTTCTATGCAAACGTATGTTGTGCGTTGTTATCCTTGTGTAGGCTAATTATCTATTTGCACAGTGCGTGAACATTGTATATTTTTGAGTGTGATATAATAAATAAACAAAATATACTTTTAATTTTTATACTTTTAATTTACATGAATATCAAATAAATAGAAAAGGCAACTGAAATATAAACACAGGTTATATACAATCAATGGTTACAACAATTTATCAAATAAAAAATAAGACGAAAAATAGCACATGTCAAAAACGTCTTCTAACACTTCGGCGTTATTTGTCTAATTAGCGTGTGTATCGCTCTGGTTTGTATCATAACAATTTGATGGCACAATTAACTTACCGGCCAGTACAGACACATGAAGCGATAAATTACAGGTATGGGATCAACAATTATCACCTTCGACGGTTTGCCTTTCATCTTCATGCGGTGATAAAAATTCGAAATAACGAGTGAGAAATCAATAGATTTAGGATGGAGGGACCGAAAAACAGATTCGAAATAGTAAATAATTCGAATTCTGGAATTTGATATATCAGGAGTTAATTAATATAGAAATAGAAGGGAAAAAAACGGGACCGAACTTCAAATTTGAGATAACCGGAAATTCGAAATATCAGAGTTCGAGTTGATGAGTATCAACTGTATATATATTTTTATTTTATTTTTAATGGGGTTTAATAACAGTTTAACAGTTTAAAACGATGAACAACAGGAATGTTTGATCTCTAAACTGTTTTAAAAGGAATTTATCAGGATTTTTCAAAATTTTGAAATTGGCTATGAACATTTTTTTCCAATAGAACATGCCTATATATACTCATTGACCCCGCAATACCAACAGACTAGCTAAATAATATATTGAAAAGGGGTTTCCTAACTTTGGCTACTCGCCTAGGTTAGACTAAAATAGATTTCCCGCTTAAAATTGCAACCTGGTTTGTGACATATTAAATGAGTCATGTGATTTCATTTTGATTTCAAATTAATCTGGCATACAGATTCACATGTAAAAGTGATTTCATCTTAGAAAGAGACAGAACGACGATGTGATGATGTCGATCAGTATTTAAGTGCTGTCTATTTTTACAATGGGGATTTCAATTCAAGTTTACCTCTCCAATTGAAACATTGATTTTGTCACGTTTTGGTGGATTTGATAAACTAAACCATTCGGATTGTATTTTTATTAATGATAATGAGATGCTTTTTATCTATTTTAAACATAATTTTATTTTTTAAGACATTAATAACGTTTTTTTCCTGATGTATTCCCTTTAAATATACATCCTAACAATTCGCATTGACCAGCCCCTATTCCCCCAAAACACCAAAAAACACTAGAACCTGAAGATTGATTGGTAAATTGAGTTAATATATATCTGTTTTCTGTTTTTCAGGAGTAGGAGCTCATGTGACACCCTCCATGATGGCCGCAGAATACTCTCTGAGAGAGAAACTTCCTTCCATGCATTATACTTGGTCTTCCAGGGGTCCCACTCATGACGGAGCTCTAGGTGTGACCATCAGTGCCCCAGGAGGGGCCATCGCATCCGTGCCCAACTGGACCCTCAAGGGATGTCAGCTGATGAATGGCACGAGTATGAGCTCCCCGAATGCATGTGGAAGTATAGGTGAGTGGAATATTGATGCAAACTGTGTCTGTCCACGAAGAAATGAAATATAGAACATGCTTCAAAGATCATAGTTTTTGCATGTCAATATCTATAGCTAAATGTATGTCAGGAAAGCATTTTACTTTATTGATAAAAAAAGTGTTTATTCAAGAAAATTTTAACTGTTTTTTACAAATGCACAGATGATGAAAAGAAAGTCATTTATGTGATACTTTTGACTTTGTAGCATGGATATTTCGCTATTTGAAACTGGCAAGAGATAATTGCTGATTGAAAATGGGGTTGAAGGTTCCCCACAAGTACAAAGAGTATTTAACCCTTCCCTTGTAAATTACAAATTTATTTTTTATACACCCCACACTCCATCATTCCCTATGGGGAGGCATATAAAAATTACATTGTCCTTTCATCCGAGATTTAGTGTCCAGTTTGTAATTTTGTCATACATGGATGGATTTCAAAATCTTGGCACAAGTGATCAGCTCAAATACGTTCATACATGGATGGATTTCAAAAACTTGGCACAGGTGAACAGCTCGAATGCGTTCATACATGGATGTATTTCAAAAACTTGGCACAAGTGATTAGCTCAAATGCATTCTCTCAAAAACGAAACTCAGTACTGGTTCTACCCAAAAAACAGACGTGAGAACGGTTCATATAAGGGCCGAGTTTACTTCATAATCCAGCTAAAATAAATTGGTATAAACTTAACTTTCATACTGTTTATTGTAGCATTGGTCCTATCTGGTCTGAAGGCGAGTGGTGTGGAGTATACGCCATACAGTGTGAAGAGGGCCCTACAGAACACTGCCAAACCTGTAGACAGGGTGGAGGTGTTTGCCATGGGGCAGGGTCTTGTACAGGTATAGTCCCATTATCATCTGTGGAAATGGATAATAGTGTATTATGAGCCTCTTTCGGCTGGCTGCTTATTAATAATAATATATACTGTGTAGTATTAATTGTATGTAACAGGTTGCACTCCAAATACAATATATCTGCCTATCTACAGTTAGAAGTTGGTAAATATAGCATTTGGCAACTGTTATACAGACATGGCTCTCTGTCAACTGCATTTTGCATTGCTGGACTATGCTACATTCTAATACATGAGCATCTACATATTGCTATATTGTTATACATTTTGATACATTGTTATACATTTTGGTACATTGTTAAACATTTTGCTACACTGTCATACATTTTGCTTCACTGTTATACATTTTGCTGCATTCTACATTTTCCTACCTTATACATTTTGTTTCCTTGTTATATATTTTGCTGCATTCTACATTTTGCTACCTTGTTATACATTTTGCTTCATTGTTATACATTTTGCTACATTGTTAGACATTTTGCTGCATTTCTTTACATTATTCTTCTCCATAATTGCAACATCCTTTTTTTTCAGGTGGAAAAAAGTTACGAGTACCTCTTGGCTCACAATAAGGCTCAGGAAGCAAAGACACAATTTAACATTTGTTGTCCTGGTGGTGCTCGAGGAATATATCTACGGGAGCCACGGCGACTTGTAAAACCTTCAGAGATAGCAGTCACTGTTGAGCTTCTTCATTTTGAAAGTAGAATTGGTTAGTGTGCATTAGTGTATAAACATGCATACTTTCTTGTGGTGTAAGCCTACTGTTCATTTTCAGGTCCTATGTGGCTGAGTGGTATAAGGCGCCATCTTAAGATCACCTACCTCTTACTGCTAAGGTCGTAGGTTTGACTCCCACTTGATCCTAAAACTCTGTGAGAAAATTCATTTATAGATAACAAGAAACAAGGATTATTTATCACAGCATTATGTGGCTACCTCCTGTTTCCATCATGTACATATGTTGGTGTTTTATTAAAAGAAAAAGTTGAAAATAAACTTTTCACTGTTGTTTTGCTGGGGCAGATGTAGGGTAAGATTTCTGATTCTGATAGTGGAGGACAATGGATAACAAGATAAAACCAGTATGATTGAGCAACTGACATGTACGGTTTTGTTGCAACATTTACTTTTCGGTTGTGTCTTAGAGATAACGACTTAAACTTTGTTGTGTTTACTCTTTTTGAGACTGGTCTGCAATATACAAAAAATGAATTTTGGTCAAGATGTTTCTACGTTTTTGAGGGTACCTCCATGGCCCAGTGGTTCAACAATGTCTCCAGATCTCTTAACTTTCATAGTTTTTGTCATGAGCTTGGGCACAACCCTACCCAAATGCTTATGTGAAAGTTAATTGGTATATACTAGCAGTAATTTATTTTAATCTCGGTTGCGAAGCAAGCACAGGGCTTATATGAATCTCTATCGAGTCTGCTTCCTGGGTAGTACCAGTATCGATTGTTGTTTTTGAGAGGTATCAGGGTGAGCTGGGGATTGAATAGTAAATTCTAGTATGAGCAGACAACACTCAACCCTCTGCACTGCTGGCCCGCATGTTACTTGCGGAAGGACAATGCTTCTGTTCTGATTCATTCTTAGTTATTCCGAAACCAATTACATTGGATATCATGTATGATGGCTATGATACCTTAGTGTTTAACCTCATTTGTCAGTCAAATGATGTTAAACTGTCAGGCAAATGATGTTAAACACTCAAGACAGTTAGGGTTTATTTAGTTTTTCATTTGGGTTTCTCAATTGTTCATTTTTTACTATAAAATGTACACTAACAATTGCATATTAAATTTTTTTATTTTATTAAGTATGGATTTATTGTGTTGCAGAGAAACAAGAGAAGATATCCTTCAACATGCACTTCAGTCTCGTATGTGATGCCTCCTATGTACAATGTCCGTCACACCTGGAGATGATGAACAGTTCAAGGTCTATCTCCATCCGGGTCGACCCACGTGGACTCCCAGAGGGCGTGCATTATACAGAGGTGTGTAGCATTTGACAAGTTGACTGCAAAATGTTGAATTTATCTTTTTCTCTTTGAAGTAAGAAACGAATTGATTGTAAACTGTATTTCTGATATGTAGTTCTATGAAGTTTTCAGGCATGTCCATTGTTTGCCAGTCCATGAATAAAAATTATTATTTAATTGCCTACATTTTTAGCTGGACTATTCATAGAATAAGGGGGCTATTGTGCTCGCGGTGTTGGTTTTTCAGGTTAAAGTTTTTTATCAGGTAAGATATCTATGCAACCACTGATTGGATATGAATGAAACTTCACATGTGTGTTCAGCATCATCAGTGGAACACACAGATACAAGAACCATAACTCTGGGTTGCATCTGGTAGAGTTATGGCCCTTTTTGGATTTAATTTTTCAGGTTAAAGTTTTTTATCAGGTAAGATATCTATGCAACCACTAATTCAATGTGAATGAATCTTCACATGTGTGTTCAGCATCTTCTAGGAAACTCATAAAGACAAAAATCATCACTCTTGATTGCATTTTGGCAGAATTATTTCCCTTTCAGATTTAGAAATTTTGATTTTTTAACAGGTTAAAGTTTGTAGTACAAGGCCTTGAGCCTAGATGTTTGACAAATACGGTCAGTTTGTGGTCCTTTCTCAAATTTTTTTTAAAACCATGACTCTGAGGGCAAAATTGGCTAGCCATAAGGGGTAAAAAAAATTACAAAGTGTTATATAGGGAAAACATATTAAATATTTTTCTACCAAAGTTGAAATGTCTGGAACTCAGATTTAATAATTTTTAATCAGCAATAGTTAATGAATTTATAAAGCAATTTTAAATGATGAAAGACAAATATTACAAATGACAAATGCTGAATTATTCATTCACTTTATTGTTTTCAAAAATACATAACTGTTGATCATGAAAATAAATAGTGTTGGTGAATTATAATTTTGCTAATTTATTTTTAACAGTAAATTTTACCACCCGTGAGTTTTACTTGTCTTCCATTTGGTACTTATTTCCTGAAAAAACTGTTGTTTTAGGTGTCATCCCACCATTGATTTTTGTTCTTTATTCTATAGTAAATAATAAAAGTTTGAAGGCTTGTCATTCATAGAGACACCCAAATGTGAAGAAGTGAAACCTACATTTTACTGTTTGTCAACCTCTGCACTATCAAAATATGATGAGAAAAGTAGGGGTCATGTGTCATATAAGAGATTTTTTTTCTGCTCAGTGTGTACACTGGTGACAAAGTGAAAGTAGACTTCCGAAATCATGTATTCATACCCCAATTTCCAAGCATCATTTTTTTTTTTCTAAATTCACAATTCAAACATGACAATGCTATCAAAATGTTCAAAATACATCAATAATGCCATTCAAATAAAAAATGAGCATTAAAATAAAGAAAATGCATTTTTAAAGAAGAAGAAATGAGGATTATTTAAAACCGCCATTATGCGACTACCCCACGGAAGCACTTCCTTTTTGCAATGGTGGTACTATGCCTTTAGAACAACATCGAAATAGTCAAGCGCGCTGTCCTTCCGACAGCTCTTGTTATATATAAAATTATTTTACTTAATCATGAAACAAGCTGCATGGATCATTTAGTTGAACATATGACATGGGTAAAGTTTCAGTGTCGGCCCGGATAGCTCAGTCAGTAGCCTGCCTGACTATCAATCTAGAAGTCATCAGATTGATCTCGGCCCGACCACAGTTTCTGTGTTGTTTGATATATGACATTGTGTCTCATTGTTTTTCGTCTCTCACCTCTGATTGAAATGAAGAAGTTATCAGTTACTTGTGGAGATTGGTGTGCTCAAGTACTGGTTAACCATACAGGATGCAAGGAAAGAGTAATTTGGTTTACTGTTCTTCTGACAACATGCCTCTCATTACTGAGGGCGCTGGAGAGCCCAGCTTGGTCCAAAAACTGATAGTGAGAAAATTGCCAGTTATTTGTGGAAGAATGGTGTTTCTATGACAGAAAATTTGCTTTATGAGGCATTTGATTTTCCACAGAATTACATCATGACTCTTGTCTTTGTTTTCAGGTGTGTGCCTATGATGTGACTTGTGTAGAAAAAGGTCCAGTATTTCGAATTCCTATAACAGTTATAATGCCTGCAAGGTGAGGAAACATTTTGTTCGGGCCGTACTTCAAACAATAGTTGCTTGCCATTCAGTTACATGTTAGAAATTTTATTGTCATATTACGTCCTGCAATGTGCAGTTAATACATTTGTATAGCCTCAACACAGTTTTGTTCCCTGTGGCATAGTGGTCTTAGGCGCCATCTCTAGATCACTTCACCGCCAAGGTAATAGGTTCCAGTCCTTTTTGCTAAAAAAAAAAAATGAAAAAAAGAAATGTTTGCCAGGTTCTTGCGAAAGGATGTCCATTCTACTCAGATTTATTCTGGGGTCTTCCTCCACCAATAAAACTGGATATGCCATAAATAATTTGAAATGTGTTGAAAATGGTGTTAAACCTCATTGAAAAATAAAGATATTTTGAATAAAATTGTTGTTATCTTGGTAATTAACATATTAGGCATGACAGGTTGGAGTAAAAGATTTGATGTTTATGAAGGATGGCAGAAAATGCCCAAGTCTGCACACTTTGTTGTACAGAATAACAATTGATCTTTTATGTAAAAAAAAATTTAAAGTCAACAACAGTGCTATATTCCACCTCACTTATGAATCTATATTTACAGTCCATTTGGTGTATTACATATCTCGTATGTTAAATATCTGGTATGTTACCTAATTATCTGGTATGTTACATGTCTGGTATATAACATGTCTGGTATATAACTTTTGTGATCGGCTGGTATCCGTCGTCTGTCGTTAACTTTTAGCTTTTAACAACTTCTCCTCTGAAACCACTGGGCCAATTTTGATATAATTTCATAGAAATGTTCCTTGGTGACCCTCTACCAAGTTTGTTCATGCCATCTTGATTCATCAAAAAACATGGCGGCCAGGGGGTGAGGTTAGTTTACTATATAAGCTATAGTAAAAACTTAAAAAATCTTCTTGTCAGAAACTACTGGCTCAATTTTAAAATAATTTCACAGAAATATTCATTGGGTGACTCTCTACCAAGTTTGTTCAAGCCATCTTGATTCGTCAAAAAACATGGCAGCCAGGGGGTGGGGTTAGTTTTTGATGTCAAATTACTTGCGTTGTTTTGTCTGTATTAACAATTATTATAAGAAGAGGTTATAAACTCTTTAAATAAACTTTTTTTTTGCTTTTTTTATACAATATTATACCAGATATAAATTTTAAAAGATAATTCATCATAAAAAGTTGAATGATACAATTATAATCAATGATTGAATATTATTCAAATATCATGAACCTTTTTAAAATATGCTTTTTCTGAATATAAAAGTCAGAGTTTTTATGGTTTAGACAGGGATGGTTTACTGCTTCATGATAAAGCAATACCATATTTTTAGCTAGTTTCATCACAGTAAGTAGTCTGCTTGAGATTTTCACTGTCAAAGTTTAATTGAAATCTTGGAGGAGGAGCTTAATTGTTTTTGAGGGAGAGTGCACTGCGACAAAGATTCTTTCAAGCGATATACTTTGGGAAGGCTTGCGTTTGAAACTCATAGGAATATTTATTGTGCTGGAACTGCGGATTGTTTCATACACAATAGTTTAGTCTGATGCTTTAGTTTGAAACCGTTCTCAAACATAACAGGTTAGTTTTGTGCTGGAACTGGATTTTTATCTTAGTTCTATAGTAAAAACTTCAAAAGCCTTCTTGTCAGAATCTACTGACCTGATTTTGATGTAATTTCACTGACATTTACCATGGGTGAACCTCTACTAAGCTTGAGCTTTTTTACGCATCTGTTACATCTTCAAAACAAATCAAAATTCTAACTACTTGCCCATCTCGTCTTTTTGGAATTATGAGCATACATGTATTATATAATCTACTTATGTTGGGTGACTCAAGGTCAGTCAGGTGAGCGATATAGGGCCATCTTGGCCCTCTTGTTTACATTGTAATCTGTTACAGAGTTACAGATACCGTGAACTATGAGATGAGATACGAAGATATGGCATTTCGGCCAGGCCAGATTAGACGACATTTCATTCATGTACCAGAGGGCGCCAGTGTGGCAGGTATGTACAAATGTGCTGATAGGCTTTTTTTGTTCTTACATCTTAGGCAAATCACGCTCGAAGTCTTCCTGGTTAGAACCAGTACTAAGCATATTAGGAAAAGTGTCTTGCTCAAGGACACCATACATAGCCGTGGCGGAGTATCGAACCCACGACCCTCTGATCATGGGTTAGGGTTGGGCTGCGTAGATGGTCACCAGTATTTTGATATTATCTAATAGTAAAATTTATCTACAAACTAAACACATCATTCTTTTTGACTTTTTTGGGAAGATTAAATAATGAATAACTTTAAATGAAGTAATAATGTTCAAAGAAACAACAAATGATTTTTTAAACTTAATTATTTTACATTGATTGTGAAACAAGTTGTTACAACATCACACTCAAAAGTTTTTCCTGGTAGAACTAGTATTAAACATATGCGGAGAGAGTGTCTTGCTCAAGAACAACACACATGTACCTGTGGCAGAGGATTGAACCCACAACCCCTGAACCTTGGATCTGCTGCTCCACCACTGGGCCATGTGCTCCACAATTAATGCTTTTGCATGGAACAATAACCCTTATAGCCTATACGTCTTGGTTTGAGTGTTAGGTAACATCTGATACAAACCAATTATTTGTCTTGTATGTTTTGTAAAAATCAGAATTGCCTGTTGTGTGTGGATCTGGCTAAGAATACAATCACTGTCAATCTCTGCAGAGGGGTAGGAATCCTCCGAATGGGTGTCGTGATCATTTTATCCTTTTTTGTCATGTTCATTAGGATAGTTTCATTTCCAACCCCTGTATGGTTCCAGGGAGCCATATGGGTGATGGCAAGAATAAGATCACTGTGGCTCATGCATGTTGTAGGAAAAGACAATTTGAGTAATAGGATAGAATTTGCTGAAACTCTGTAGTTTTGCAGGTATCAAACCCCATTCATTCATGAAAAATAAAAATATATGTATATAACTAAATATCTACATGTGTATCGCATGGTACTACTTTACTATGCACTACTATTTCAACTTGCAATTTTACAGAGCAATTTATCATTCTAAGATCTGTATTATAAGGATTTCGTGTGTACCAAATATAGGGCAAGTTCAGTATTTGTTATTGTTGGTCAAATATTACTTGCCCCTTTATGGCCCCTTTTCCACTTAATTTTTTGTAAAAAATTGGTTTTGGATCAATAGCAGGGGTATTGGTGTCAAACAAACACACTTCTGGTTATAAATTTATCATTATGTCATTTTAAGATTCTTAAATCATTATTGTCATTAAAGTGACATGGTTGTAATCTTTTTGTTTTATTTTTTTCCCAATAGTTCTACGATTACGATCAGAGGACAAAGAGAAGAATTGTCGTATGTTACTACATGCGATACAGATTTCTCCTCAACATGCATATAAAGTGTATGAGTTTGAGAAGTTTGTCACCCTGACAGACCTCGGAGATACTGTCCAGGCATTCCCTGTTGTTGTAAGTACTGTGTGTATATAAAAAGACCCCCTACTGCTTCATTTGTTCTCATTTTATGTTGTCCATTGCCAGTCAATCATAAACATTTTCTTTAAAATGAAATCACTCCAAAACATACAATAAAAATGCCAGATACATACATTGATGTTATGCTTTTTGATGAATTATAGAGATTTATCAGTGGATTATTCATGGTTATCCACTGTTTCAAACAGTGAAATTATGAGAGAAAAAAATATATAAATCTATTATTCTTGCATATTAATATAAAAAAAAATCAAATTATATCAAGTGATCACCAAAAGCAAGCCACTCATGAGAATATCATTTTTGGTGATCACAAAATGAAATATCATTTGATCTTACACCAAAACAAACAAAATTTTCTTTTTATTTCATGCATTTACTTAAATTTTTGTTTATTATACCCCCGACAAACGAAGTTTGAGGGGGTATATTGGAGTCACCCTGTGGTCGGTCTGTCGGTCGGTCTGTCCGTTGCAATTTTCCTTGTCCGGAGCATCACTTGAAAAGTACTGGATGGAATTTCATCAAACGTCATACAATGGTAGAATATAATGAGAGGAAGTGCAGTGTACAAGAAACATAACTCTATTCTTGCTAATTACAGAGTTATTGCCCTTTGATATTTTTTCTTGTCCGGAGCATTACTTGAAAAGTACCGGATGGAATTTCATCGAGCTTCATACAATGGTAGAATATAATGAGAGGAAGAGCAGTGTACAAGAAACATAACTCTATTCTTGCTAATTACAGAGTTATTGCCCTTTGATATATTTCCCTTGTCTGGAGCATTACTTTTAAAGTACTGGATGGAATTTCATCAAACTTCATACAATGGTAGAATATAATGACAGGAAGTGCAGTGTACAAGAAACATAACTCTATTCTTGCTAATTACAGAGTTATTGCCCTTTGATAAAAATTTGTTTCTTGTCAAACTGTTTCTTCTCAAACTTTTGTCCATAAAATTGTTGTCCCTCAACATAACTCGAAAAAGTTTATCAATTAATTGATTGCCATGAAAGCTTGTACACTGCACAATAATTAAAAAGACCATTTTAACAAAACCATAAAAAAATTAACAATACAAAAAACTCAATCCATAACATTCTCTTTTATTAAGTATTTTTTTTGTCTGGAGCATAACTTTAAAACTATTGGATATAATTTAATAAAACTTCATACAATGTTAAACCATTTTCTGTCATGGCGGCGTTCGGGGGTATTCATCACCTTCAGTGATAGCTATAGTTTTGACCTAAATTCGCCATTAGATATTTGATTAATAAAAAATAATTAAGTATTTTTTTTATAATTTCACTGTTTGAAACAATGGATTACAATAAATAATCCACTGAAAAATATTTATAATTCATCAAAAAGTATAAAATAAAATTTGATCTTACATCAAAGCAAACAAATATCTTCTATTTATATTACGTGTACATGTATGCTAAAATTTTCACAGAAAAACTATTTGATCAAGGGGATTCAGACTTTTATAATATGGAAATGCCATAGCCTTAAGAGGTTTGAAGTGTTCCTAGAAAAGTCTGTATTGTGAATTTTTGCAGAAACTTAAAGTTTAGTCTTTGTTCACATTTTATGGCTGTTGTTGTTTTGCAGGATAACAGTACATTGGAGATGTGTATAGCCAAGTGGTGGGCCAACATCGGAGAGGTTCATCTAAACTACAGTATAACATTCCATGGTGTCAAATCTTCATCTAGTCCCGTCACAGTGGTTCGTACAGATCCACCTTTGTTTTCTTCATATTTCATTTCTCATGTGCACAACGATAAGACCTTAGATGAATTCAGACACAAGTTTAGAGGGGCAGTAGCGTAGTGGAAAGAGTGTCACTTGTCCTTCAAGGTTTAATTGTGGGTTCAAGCCCAGCTTGTTACGATGCTGAACTCTGCACACTTTGTTGCACAAAATAACGATTGCTCTGTTATTTCAAAAATATTTAAAATCAACAGCAGTGCTAATGGTCCACCTCGCTTATGAATCTGATAACTTCCTATTAACAGTCCCAATATATTTGTTGATTGGTGTGAAATCTGTAAAAAAAATATTTCTGTTTAAAGTAAATTTGACATTACTGTAGCTTTTATGTCTCTAATATCAGCAATGCCGCTATTTACATCACCAACTCTTCCATTATTTAAACATCACCAACTCTTCCATTATTTAAACACCACCAACTTTTCCATTATTTAAACATCGCCAACTTTTCCAACTCTTCCATTATTTAAACATCGCCAACTCTACCATTATATTAACATCACCAACTCTTCAATTATTTCAACATCGTCAACTCTTCCAATCTTTAAACATCGCCAACTCTTCCATTATTTTAACATCACCAACTCTCCCGTTATTCAAACATCACCAACTCTTCCTTTATTTAAACATATTTAAATATCACCAACTCTTCCATTATTTAAACATCACCCACTCTTCCATTATTTAAACATCACCAACTTTTCCATTATTTAAACTTCATCAACTTTTCCATTACTTAAACATTGCCAACTCTTCCATTATTTAAACATCATCAACTCTTCCATTATTTAAACACCAACTCTTCCATTATTTAAACATCACCAACTCTTCCATTATTTAAACATCAACTCTTCCATTATTTAAACATCACTGAATTTTCCTTTATTTAAACATCGCCAACTCTTCCATTATTTAAACATCGTCAACTCTTCCTTTATTTAAACATCGCCAACTCTTCCATTATTTAAACATCACCAACTCTTCCACATTTAAACTTCACCAACTCTTCTATTATTTAAACATTGCTAACTCTTCCATTATTTAAACAACGCCAACTCTTCCATTATTTAAACTTCACCAACAATATGATGACTAAACCAGCACAATTGTCATGTTTACTAATGTATAATTCCTTTTCAACTTCAGCATGGTGGCGATGGTGTATGCAGAATGGGTATTAGATCTCATCTGAAACATGAAGATGTTAGTTTGTCGGCATCACTGAAGAATCTCACCCAGCCACTGAGACCCTCAGACTACAAGATCCGCTGCCTCAACGGGCCGCGCGATCTGCTGCCAGAAGGGCGGCAGATATACGGGCTTGAGTTAACGTACAAGTTCAATATAGTATGTATCCAGCCTGTACTGTAACTATCCTGTACATATATGTGTCCAATGATGGCCAAAAAATGCCTTCTCAATACAGTAATATTTTCATGTGGTACTGTTAACAATTAATGGCAAGGAAGTATTACAGTTTTCAGTATGTTTGATATGTGTTAATAGTATTTTGACCCTTTGCATTATAAGCAATCGAAGCTCTGTGTGTAACCTGATATGCTGGGCTGTCTGGTTAACATCTTTGTTTGAAACTACAGTCATGGCTGTCTGTAAAAGATACATGATTATACTTTATAAATATACTAGCTTGTGAAATTAACTTAGCTTGTGAATTTATATACATCAGTAATACATGTCTAAGTAATACATGTCTAAGGTCTTGTCTCAAGATCACTTATCTCCAACCGCTAAGGTCATAGGTTTGAATTCCACTTGCTGTAAAAGCTGTGTGAGAAAGTTTGCCAGTTACTTGCGGAAGGAAAGTGGCTCTAATTAGATTCATTCTGAGGTCATCTTTGAATGTAAAAACTAGATATGCCATTTATTACCTGAAATGTGTTGAAATGGTGTTGAACCCCCATTAAAATAAATAAGAAAAATAGTAGTTTGTGTAATAAACTTACATGTAAATACACTACTGGCTTCTGTAATTATGTTGAGAAAAAGTAACAAAACATGTTATCTTTCCTGTTGTTATCCAAGTTTATATTATGTTTCTGTGTAGCTCTGTCATAATTGTAGTTGAAAATTCTTTCCACTCATAAAAACTAGAAAAAAGGTCTCACACCAGGTTCTGATATTTTGATGTGCTAATTAATGTCATTGCACTTGGCACTACTCTCTTTCAGAGCAAATCTGTAGAAGTGACCCCTGACCTTTCGTTGCTAAGTGACCTGCTGTATGAGTCGGAGTACGAGAGTCAACTCTGGATGCTGTATGACAGTAACAAACAGCTGCTGTGTACCGGTGACGCTTATCCACATCAGGTTAAAAAACATGTAATCTATCCAAATTGCTTGCTTTTTTACTTAGCTGTAGAATTGCTAAAGTGATGGTTTGCTTTGCTTGTGCTATCGTTATTAAAGGGAGTATATCAGGATTAAATGCTATAAATGTCTTAAAAAATAGTATAATTATCAAAAAGGATAAAAAGCATCTCATTATCTTGATAATTATAATCTGAATAGTTTAGTATGTCAAATCCTCCAAAATGTGACAAAATTGATATTTAAATTGGAATGGTAAACTTGAAACAAAATCCCAACTTGAACATCACATGGTTGTTTGGATTTTCTAAGATGAAACAATTTTACTACATGTATGTGTAAACCTGTATAATGGATCAAATTGAAACCTTAATGAAATCGTGTGACTCATTTAATATGTCACAAAAAATGTTAAGTGGTAAATCTATTTTAGTCTAACCTTGCCTACGTTGTCCAAGTTAGAAAAGCCCTTTTCAGTATATTATTTTGGCATGTTTGAATAGATATCTATTTGGCAATACAGGGTCATTGAGTATACATAGGCATGGTATATTAGAAAAAGAATGTTTTAAGCTAATTTCAAAATTTGGAAAATTCCCGATATATTCCCTTTAAAATAAAAAGAGCCAACTTTAAATACAGTTACAATTCGACAACTCAAACATCATAAACTCAAGCACATTGAGTGATTTACTTCAAACATCATAAACTTGAACACATCGGGTGGCTTAACTCAAACATCATAACTCCAACACATCAGGTGACTTAACTCGAACATCATAAACTCGAGCACATCGGGTGACTTAACTCAAACATCATAAACTCAAGCACTTCTGGCGACTTAACTCAAACATCATAAACTCGAGCACCTCGGGTGACTATGCTAAAACATTTTAAATTCAAGCACATTGAGTAACTTTAAAGCAACATTTGGTCCTGAACAACTCCTGCAATAGCTCAAAACATCAGAAGCTCAAAAAATCTGATTAGACGCTGACCCCAGTTTCACGAAAGTCCATTATTTTACTTATGATATTGAGCACACTATTGAGTTAAGTAAACTAACGGGTTTAATGAATTTTATGAAACCAGGGCCAGGTTATCTCAACATATTTTTCATTTATTGTTCTTGCTATGTGTCACACAAGTACACCATGAGAGTTCTCCACAGTCCAAGGCACCATCTCAAGATCACTTACCTCTCATCGTTGAGGTCGTAAGTGAGAATTGCGCTCGGTCCAAAAACTTTATGTTAAATTGTTTGGTTCTACTGAGATTCATTCTGAGGTCTTCCTTCATTGTAAAACTTGATATAACACATATAACTTGAAACATGTAGAACAACACATTAAACCCATTCAAGCACACCAGTCCTATATTTGAAAACGTAACGTATTTAAGAAAAATAAAAGGGTTGTTGATGTATATTTACTCTAATTTTAACTTCTTTTTAATCTATTTTGTGTGCATGATATCATGTTTACTTGTATGATAAGCATGTGTAATTGTATGTTTCCTTCTTCCCAGTATGTTGCCTTCCCTGTATGGCTCTTTTTGTTTGAACATATAGTTCTAATATACTAGTTATGAAATACTAATACATTGTATATTGCTTTGTGCAGATATATTGATAAATTACATTTGTTGGTACAAGACTATAGATCCATTAACAAGAACTGGTATATTACCGTATGATTTGAAGGTAGTGCATAATTGTATAGCATATGTAAAACATTGGTAAATTAATCTAATAATAGAATATCATCTCAACTATAGTTAACATTTTAAATTATTATTGGAATTATTTCTGACAGGAAATGTTGAATTAGTATTTCTTCATATGCTTGACCAACTTATTTTATCCTAGCCATGTAATTGTTGTTGTTGTATGGTGTAATGCATCGCTTTCAACAATTTTTCAGTCATATCGCGACGGTGTCTACTTGAGACAGTATTCTAAGCGCTGTCACACTGGAGTATCATGCCGCAGCCACATGGTATGATACCCCACCCAGTCACATTATACTGACACCGGGCTGACCAGACCTAGAACTCTCCTCTAAATGCTGAGCGTCAAGAGAGGAAGCTTCTAGCACCATTTTTAATGTCTTTGGTATGACCCAGTCAGGGATTGAACCCATGACCTTCTGCATGCGAGGCGGACGCTCTACCACTAGACCACGCTGCAGTCATGTAATTGTACTATCCAGGGTAATTAGATGTACATGGTGTGCCTTCAGTTAGGTATTGGCACACCTACTTTTTTTCAGCAATGGTTGATGAATTTATAAAGCAATTTTAAAGTTTGAAAGACAAAATTAATGAAACTAAATGCTTAATTAAATAATATTTAGGCAATATGAGCCATTCATTCACATTGTCGCTTTCATATAAAACCAAAACTGTTGATAATGAAAATAAATATTGTTGTTGAATCATTTTGCTAATTGAATTTTAACAGACAAGCATTGTATAATAATATTAGCTTAGTTTTACCGTCCCTTAGATTTATATTAATTGTCTTCCATTTGTTACATATTTCCTGAAAAAGCAGTTGTTTTAGAACAGCATTGAAATAGTCGAGTGCACTGTCCCTCTGACAGCTCTTGTTTACTATCACAATGACAACAAGTTTCATCTAAAATGGTTAAAAGCATAATTTTCAGTTTTCATAAAGTGATGAAAAACATTAGTTTAATGTTGCAAAGAAGCTCCTCTGGATTCATGAACAGTAAACACTTAATGAAAACTCAAAATTGTGCGTTGAATCCCTAAATGATAAAAGATTAATTTTATTTTTCATTAAAATTATATTGAAACTCAATATATGTATGTTATAAATTCAACTTTAATTTTCTTCACAGTACAACGTAAAGCTAGAGAAGGGAGATTACTCCATTTTAGTACAAGTACGCCATGATAAGAAGGAATCTCTCGAGAAGCTCAAGGCTGTGATATTGTTGCTACATCACAAACTCTCCACTCCGATATCATATGATTTGTACTCAACGTGGCAGGCAGCACTTACAAGTGGCAAGAAAATGAATTCTGTAACGTTAACAAAATCAAGTCTTATACCGGTGTTCATGGCACCTCTGCCTGATGATAAGTAAGTTAACAAATAATTAACTTTATACTCATTTATTTTGAAGCAACCTCAGAGTTTAGTGAATCACTCCTGAGTCTGCTTCCTAGATAGAACCAGTACTGAGTGTTATAGAAATGGCTATCTGATCGATTTGTTTGAATATTTAGCGTCATTTTTATGCCATCGGGTGGCTAACAGACGGTCAGTTTATCTAACCATTCTTTCCTGGGATCCTGAAACGTTAATCAGTACCTTAGCACGCCCATCCAGCCAGCAACTGATAACTTTCCCATTTGGATTAGTGGTGAGAGACGAATGACAATATAACACAATTTTATATATCAGTCATCACAGAGACTGCTGTCAGATAGAGATTCTAACCCACGACACCTGGATTAACAGTCAGGCACACTACTGATTCAGATAATTGAGCGTGGCAATAAACTTGCAATATTGTTATTTTTTCACTCATCAGTTTTTGAAAACTTAATATATAAAATATCTCCGAATTTTTAATATTATTATACGTGAGTATGTGATTATGCAGAATGTGTATAACTCCATATCTGTCTTGGAAAGGGGAATCTCTTGTTTCTGATTGCAAGACATCATTTCTTGTTCATTCGTGGTCCAGGATAAAAGTTATAAATTTAAAAGTAGCTGGTATTTCCCCCCACTTGAATCAGCAGTGAGAGATGAATGACAGTGAGACACATTGTTATATCATATTAATTATCATGTTGACTGTCTGGGCATGGATTCGAACTCATGACCTGTGGATTGATAGTCAGATGTGATACTGACCGAGCTTACCAGATTTGGCTGAAGAATCAGAGAAGGCTCAATTTGGGGTTGTTAATGTTTGCATTGTGTTGCGTATATGTTTATATAACATATACTGATACAGAAATTCTTTTTTATTCCCACAGACTTCCAAAGTCAGCGAATGCCGGCTGCTATCTGTCAGGGACAATGACCTTGCTCAAGGATGAACCAGCCAAGAAAGCTGTAAGTACAAACAAACATACATGTATATGAAGCCTTGCAACTGACTGTTCTGTTACAAGAATTTAAAGAATGAATGAATGGTGTTTTACGGCACGTCGACACATAGATCATCTTGTGCGCGCAAAGATTAATGGACGTGATGATGACAAAACTATATTAAATAGATACGGAATCTAAAGAAACTGCTGTGGTGGTAGTGGATTGAGTGTTGGTTGGTCACACCAGAAGTTGCTGGTTCGATCTCCAATTTGACGTAATGCAATTAAAAACACTCATTATTGGTTCTATCAGGAAGCAGACTCAAGAGCGATTTACATAAGCAGAGCTTTCTGCACAATCGAGCTAAAATAAATGCGTATAAACTAAACTTTAAGAGGCCTCGCCTATACATTTTATGTCCCGAAAATGATACACCTCTACCTACCTGAAAAAAAAACATGTAACTTGAAGAAATTGGTTCGATTTTCTAAAACAACATGTGTTACTCTCTAGAAATAAGTGTTTCAAAAGATCATCTATAAACAATTGTATTTGTGATTTATTTTAGTGATACCAATTCCGGATAGTTTGGGAACACACTTTGCTGATTACATATACCAGAAATCCGAAGATTTGTTATTGTTGCTCGAGAATTATGGGATTTAGGACAGATGTTGTTGTAGCATTTAGAGCAGGAGACGATTTAATCGACAACAACACTTGACATTCTTACTGTAAAACACACATTACAGAAACAGAAAAAAACACTGATTTCTGAACAAAAAGTTCAAAAAATAGTTTTATTTATATGAAAGCATTTAAATAAAGGGTGTTAAATATTTTATCTGACTTAAGGTTATGCCTCTTTAAAAAAACAACTTGTTTCTCTTACATTCCCATTTCTTATTTTAACAATGTAATTCCTAATACACATATTAACCTGCTGTAGAGTGGTATTCCAATCAAGTATATAGTGACTGAGGCAGCGAAGAAGAGTAACAATAAGAATGGTAAGGACAAAGACAAGTCGGACAAGAACAATGACAAGTCAAAGGAGGATGAATACAAGGAGGCACAGAGGGATCTCAAGATATCCTGGCTCTCCAAGTAGGTGCTTCTGTATTGTGGTGCTTAAATATTTGTCTTACTGACAAAGTAGATAGTTGGCATATATAACAGACATGATGAAACTTGGAAATATATATATGGTAATCTGACCAAAGTTCTTACTATTGTCAAAGATCAATGTGAATTTAAATATTGGATACATTCCCAGTAAGCTATTTTATGTCAAATTTAGTATAATTTATTTCTTTAATGAAATAGACATATTTTCTTGAAATTTCAGTTCTCCCAAAATAAATGGATTTTGTTGAATTTTTAGAACTAGTTGATGATTACATTGTACATTGAGTAAGTATAAAAGAATAAACAAGACTAAAAACAATACATTAAACTAACTGAACTAGTCAAAGATTTCATTGAACTAGTCAAAGATTACTTTGAACTAATCAAGGATTACATTGAACTAATCGGATATTACATTGATCTTGTCAAAGATAACATTTTGTCATGCAACTTTTAGTTTTACTAACATACAACAGTTGACCGCTACTAGTATAATATTTTCCAAGATGTGTTACGCTAGTAGCCAGACCTATTTTCCCACTCATTTATTTTTAGATTTTGGTGTTAATGTAGTATTTCCAAGCAAATTTTGTGATTGAATCATTTAACATTAGACACACAGCAAACTCAAAACAGACGTAATTTGGTTAATCCTTTACTCCATAGATATGCGTTTTCCTGCACCAATCACCGAAAGGCTTTGAAAACAGTGCACTCTGTCAGTTGATATAAACATAATTCACCCAATAATTGAAAAGCCTTCTATATTAGATGTCCAAAGGCGTCTATATGAAGTAAAGGGTCAAACTATTAAACTATTTTTTCGCTGCCAGCATGTGATGTCGTACTTAAGATTCATCCGCTTACTGCCTTATTTTGTCAAAAGGAAAGTACATGTACAGTGACAAAATTAAGAGTTATTTTCACATTTAAATGAAAACTGGTGAAAACTTACAGTGTTCCATGGTGAAGGCTTGCATTTATTACTTTTTTTTACACTCTCCTTTATATGCTGACATTCTATCTAACCACGTAATTCTTATGACCTTGTCAAACGTAACATTGAATATAATTATATATATATATACATAAAAGAATAAATCACTGTCTGTAGGTTGGATGTGGGACACCCATTGTTTGAGGAGTTGAGGGCAGAGTTTGAAGGTCATATACCACTGTATATAGCTAGGTTACAAGCACTGGATTCAGATAAGGTACTAGCAAATAGAAACTCCTTTTGACAATAAGTTTATACTGCTGTATTCAGAAGTGTTTGTGAAGTTGGTATACATGTAAATACCAGTCACATTGCTTTAAACCAACGTGATAAATTTTCGGCTAGATATTACTGTAGATGTAAAACGAGCAGTCCCGAGAAAATATGTAGAAATTAAAGTTCCACAAAATGTATTGCGACTTATATTTACATAAATTGAAGGTTTCGCTGTCTCAGGTTTGAAAAAAAAAAAATTATTTAATATTATCTTGTTTACAGAGTAATTAATTGCTCATTTTATTTTCTTGAAGACATTCCTTTTTGTTTTGTTCATTCTTCATATATTCTAAATTAAAAACTTGACTTTATTTGCACCAGGAACGACTGAAGTTTCTTCCAGAAATTGTAGAACTGTCACAGTACATCTTGTCTTTGATCAACCAGTCAGAATTACTCGCCTTTTTTGGCATTAAAACAGACAGTCGACCAGATGCCTCGACTATTAAAAGGTAAAATATTTTTTAGTGTTATGTTAAAATGTCATCTATAGATCTTTTAATAGTCATGATTGCTTTTGTGTTTGAAATGAGATTTATCGCTGTTGTCAGCACACAACTGATCAAACATGTAAATGGCATCTTGTTATATTGGTTGAGGACGGCCTTAGAATAAATCCAAGTGGAACCATCGTCCTTAGAACTGCAAGTAACAGACAAACTGTCTCACTTAAACTTTTTTGGGCTTAACTGAATTCATACCCATGACTTTAACTGTGGGAAGTAAGTAATATCCAGTTATGGATTTAAAATCATGTCAGAATAATTATGTAGTAGAAAATATATAGCCTATAATGTATAGAGGATCTTACGTGAGTGCTTATTTATTATTGAATTTATTAATCAAGTTGGCAAAAATATATTATGAGAGGCTCTGCAGAACATCATAACATTTTTGCTAATGAGTTCAATAAAATTTCAGTGAAATGGAGGAGCAGAAGTCCCATGTGATAACGGCTCTGGTGAAACTTGGTACAGCTCAGGGCGACTATATACTCAGTGGTTCAGAGGAAGAGGAAATGTGTCTGGCATCTGTTGAAGATCTGGATAAAACCATGCTGGAAGTTAACAAGTGGGCGGAGGCCACAGATTCCAAGGTAGTGTGTTATTTCAGATAAATACCACAGCATGGTCTAGTGGTAAAACGTCCGCCTCAAATGTGGATTGTCGTGGGTTCAATCTCCAGCCAGGTCATACCAAATGCTTGAAGAATAATACTAAAAGCTTCATGACTTGGCGCTCAACATTAAGAGGAAAGTTTAAAGACTAGTCGACATGGTGTCAGTATAATGTGACTGGTCAGGGTATCATACCATGTGGTTGTGGCATGATTCTCCAGTGTGACAGTACTTAGAAAACTATCTGGAGTAGTCACCATTGGGATATGACTTAAAAATTGTTGAAAGTGATGCTAAACACCATACAATAGCATATATCAGATGATTAGATCCTTGATTCGTTACCAGTGATTATCTGTTAGCCCTCGATAGCATAAAATGATGCTAAATATTCAAACAAACATCACCAGTGGTAGATTCAGGATTATTTGTAGGAGTGGGAAATTATAATTTTGGAGAGGACAATTTTTGGTTGCACTAGAGGTCACTGTTACTAGACAGGTCAGATTGGGATGCATTTCTCTCTTTGCAGATGAATTTTAACTTTACTGTTACATTTCATGAGTAAGTGAACCTTATCTTGATTGTTACAATTAATTTCATCTTGATTGTAACAATGAAATGAATATTATCTTGATTGTTACATGAGCAGATGAATATATTGTGATCATTACAATGAATTGTATGTAAATTGTTACAAAGAATATTTTTTGGAATGTTACATCCCATGAGCAAATGAATTTATTGTGATCACTACAATAAATCTTATCTAAATTGCTACAAAGAATTTCTGACATATTGAATGTTGCATTTCATTTCATTTCATGAGCAAGATAATTTTATCTTGATCATTTCAATGAATTTTATCTTGATTAGTACAAAGAATTTTATCATGATTGTTACAAAGAATTTATCCTGAATGTTGCATTTTATGAGCAAGAACATTTCATTTTGATTGTTCCAATTGATTTTATTGTTTAAGACATGGCTGATTTAATGTTTATACTTGCAACTATTATTCCAACTAGGTGATTTCTGTGGCTATTAAGCATGCAATGGTACACAAGCAGTATGGACGAGCTCTAAAACTCTCATTGAAACAACAGGAAGATAAACCTAACAAGGAACAAGAGCAGAAAATACTGGAGGTATGTTGTTAGTAAAAGTATACAACCTTGACAGTACGGGTAGTTACGCAGGGAAATTGGCATACTTGGGGGGTTTAATTCATTTCTTGGAATTTTCAAAAAAAGCTACATTCCTTTTGAATTTATAATAAATGCATCCAGTGTGAACCAACATGTCCTGTTTATGAATTACATTTATAACTTGGTTAATGAAACAGCTAAAGACATGACTACAATGTTGCTTTGAGAGTGGGGGGGGGGGGGGGGGAGGGGGGGGGGATTGTAATAGGGTATAACGCAATTTTTAACAAATAACAGATTGTATATGGTATATCCAGGTTACCTAAAACGTTTTTGTGGACCAAGAGCCCACAGTGTCAGTGGTGAGAGGTAATGGGTCACTAGACGACAGCACACCAGACCACTGAGTCACAGAGGACTCTGCCTACAATACAGTATACAGACAAATTTCAAGTGTATTTGTGTTATTTGTAACCGCATAACCTATCATGTTACCTTGGCAACACAAAATTTATCACAAAGTATGCAGGTTCAATGAAGGATATATGTCACAAATGTCAATATCATGTAAATGAACTATAAAGCATCAGTTCAACTCAAATCATGGAAGTGACTGGGGGATTAATACCATTTTCAACACATGAAAGGTTGTATATGGCATACCAAGTTTAATTGGTGGAGGAAGATCTCCGAATGAATAAGAGCGGAACCAACATCCTTCCACAAGTTACTGGTAAACTTTCTCACATAAAGTGAGCTGGTTGACCTTTCTGGAGTGAGCTGGGCGTGAACCCACAACCTCAGTGGCGAAAGGTCGGTGGTCATTAAACGTCAGTGCCTTGGACTGCTTGGTCATGGAGGACTCTCATGGAGTTTTTGTGGGGGGGACATTTTTGACATTTATAATTTCAAATGGTGAATGAAACAAAATGTATTCAATCTTATAATTCATTTCAGCTGTATTCTACCATTGGCTGGGAGCACTGCAAGAGACATTTCGGAAACTGGATCTTGGTGAAATTCCCTCCCGGATACAGACCGTTTTAATATACATGTATGACTCGTGTGTTTTACTATATTGGCATTTCTTATCTGGAAGAACTATTTGTAGATGTGTGAGATAGGAACATATATATTCAGTAAAAGTGGGAGGATTGTACTTGTCTTAATACTATGACAGACTTACAGTGAAATTGAAGGTAAAACAGTTAAAGAATTTGAAAAGTTGTTTAAGAGTTTCTTATTAAAAAACATGTATAAGGACTACCGGCTGAAATATGGAAACCCTTGAAAATAAATAAATATATATATTTATACAAATGTACATATACAATAAAAATATATATAAACACATTCACGTGCATATATATACATGTACACATATAATATATGTATATAACACAGGTTATGTGTTAGATTATCTATGGCTGGAACCATTGCTGTTGAGTTGGTAGATTCTGTATTCTTGTGCTGTAGTCTGGCCTGCAGATTTATGTCTGGTTGTTCATATTAAGATCTTGTATCTATAAAAACCTACATCTCAACATCTGTGATGTTAAATATATATCTTCACTATTATGCTTCTTGGTCTATAAACTTTACCCATATACTAAATGTCAAGAAACAAAAATTGATTACACAAAAATTATAATTAAAATAAAGTAAGGAATGAATTTATATATCATATTAATAAGGAACATAATTATGTTAAAAAATGTTGTATACACAATGAACACTTTGTTGATTTGATTGTCAAGTAATTAACCGATTATATTCTTTTCTTAATTACTAGTTGCAGCAAATATTTGATTGAAATAATTTGTAATTGATTTGAGAATTTAATGGTTATTTATACACATGTACTGGTACATGGCAATGTGCCTCTTCGAAGAAAGTTTCATGAATAACTCAGTTACAGCTATATTTGTGATGTTAAATCAGACATGTATTTGCCAGTTTTGTTAAACAGAAAACAGTTTTGTCATTTTCAATAAAAGGACCCTAAGACTTTAATAGCAGGCATCTGTTTTTTCTGTATTTATATTTCTTGATGTGCAAGACAATCACTCTTAATAAACATTTTTATATCCCAAGTCCTTGGATATTAACAATAACCAGTAATCTACCGTAAAGAAAAAGTTTTTATCTATTTCAAGTTCTTGGATTTCCATGGCCGAGTGGTTTAAGATGCTGTCTCAAGAATTATTTTATCGCTGAGGTTGTCAACCTTGGTAAAAAAAAGTTACTTATGGATGATTATATATGAATTCTGATGATTCATTCTTATGACTTTCTCCATCATTTTAACTAAATGCTCTAGATTACCTGAAATATGTTCCAAATTGCTTTAATACACTGTTAAAAAAAATGAAGTTCTTAGTATTGTATTTATTCTTAGTATTGTTTAAGAGTTTGTTTAGGTTTCAAGGTCGTTAGATTTTGTATTTATATTTGCGACCTGACTGAGAAAAACAACTTCATAATAGAATGAGGACAATTTCTCCTTGAAAACAACTAATTCTCATAGTCATGGATTTGATGTCAATCAATCTGTGTTTCAGTAGCAAATAACTTCCCGATTGACATGTTCTGGACAAAGCGTTTGCTCTCTCCATTGATTGGCTGCTTTTAACACGGGTTTATCTGCACATTATTTTTCTAACATTGTGTTGCATACTTAATGCTTTTAAGCGCGATGTATCAGTTAGTTTGATTATTTCCTTTTATACCCTGCCTGGTTATACCCAAAATGCTTTAAAAATGGTACTAGAACACTTCCATGCATTAGTTTAGTGATTAGTATATCTAGAACTGATTGGCCCGGGGTCATATTCACCAAAAGGTAGCACTCAGAATAGTATCTCAGGCAGACACCAATTTTGTATGACTGAATGATTGATAAAAAAAATAATAAAAAAAAAACATATTTATTTACCTATTTTCTCATAATTTTCCAATAAACGTTCATTTTTAGTTTGGACATAATTTTAGATAACATCAGTTTAATTACTGGGTATGATGTCAGAAGCAATTTAAAATTAATAACAGTGTTGACATCATGAAGCAACTGTAGACCTCCAGAGCTCGATTTTGTTGCATTCATCAACTTTGAATTAACGCTTTACTTCATATAGACGCCTTTGGACACCTCTAATATAGACGCCTTTCGACACCTAATATAGAAGACTTTTGAATTATTGGGTGAATTATGTTTATATTAACTGACAGAGTGGAAAACAGTGCAGGAAGTGTTCAACTCTTCCTGCACTGTTTTCAAAGGCCTTCTGTGATTGGTGCGTGAAAACGCGTATATATGGAGTAAAGGGTTAAGGATGAACATGCAATATACCTCTGTATCGATGCTAGATAAGTGTGAAACTGGACATGGTGTTGTTATTTGAGACCATTAATAAAATAAATGTTAATATAAATATGAGAAATTAACTTTTTTTATGGATCATTCATGAGATATGAACTTACACACATTACATGTTAGTGAATATCTCATTGACTTCAGACAAGTAACATTTATTTACAGTCAAACCTGTCTTAAGCAGCCAGTCAAGGGAAGGAGCAAAAGTGGCCTTTTATGAAGGTTGTTGCTTAATAGAGGTTAGTTTGCTCTAAAAGTATAGAAATGGGAAATAGAAAATATGGCTGCTTAATACAAGTGGCTGCTTAAGAGAGGTGACCGCTTACACAGGTTTGACTGTATGGAAATAATACAATACATGGTACATGTTCATGATTTTTAGGATCTTGTAAACTGTCAGAAAGGAAACTACATGACTGTGTTCATACAACTGTGTGGACTATTTCTTTTGTAAACCAAATTAAAATTAAAGTGTTCATGGCTGTTTTTTGAATTCTGCATTTTCACAATGAATGTGTTGTTCTATTTATATTTATATAATTTATTAAGGAAATTATCTTGCATCTTTTTTATAATAAATTTATAAATTATGGGTTCCCTCATACTTTCTTTTTTACCCAGTTATTCACTTTGATGCCACAACTGTGGGCCTGGCCCAGTTAGCTCAGTTGGTAGCACGTTTGACTATTTATGTAGGGGGCGTGAGTTTGACACCTTGTGTCTGTGATTATATACGACATTGTGGCTCATTGTTATTCATCTCTCACCGCTGATTCAAGTGGGAAAGTTACAATTAGACAGGAGACAAGAGTACTGGTTTACCTTCCAGAATCCCAGGAAAGAGTGGCTAGGTTAATTGATTGATCACCTGTTAGCTATTTATGGCATAAAAATTATGTTGAATATTCAAACAAACGAATAAATCTTTTGGTGGACACTAAGAAATATATAAAACCCATATTGCATGATACAATTTTTTTAAAGATTCCCATGTAAACACGATAATAAAGAATGTTAAACGATAAAACAAGCTGCTTGAAAAACAAAATCATATATACTATTAAGTGATGCAATGTTTAATATTTATCTCTACTCTTTCATATTTCAGCAATACATCACGTTAACAGAAAATCACAAATATGTTCACATAAATTTATAGATATGTTACAAAAAAGTGTAGATATGAAGACAGAAAATCAGAGTTTTGTTAACAAAATAACATGTGGACAAAAATCAAAGTTATTTTAACAAAAAAATCACAGCTGTGTTAACAAAATCACAGATATGTTAACAGAAAATCACAGATATGTTGTCAAAAAATCACAGTTATGTTAATAGAAAATCACAGATATGTTGACAGAAAATCACAGATATGTTAACAAAATATCACAGACATGTCAACAAAAAATTACAGATAAGTTGACAAAAAGTCACATTTAAAAGAAAATCACAAACATGTTAAGGTTCCTTGCCATAAGTGTGCTTTCTTTCTATGTTTGTATAAAAAAAAAGTATGTATAAAATTCAATTCATTCATTTTGTAGATATTGCTAAAGCTCTGAAGTGTCGAATTTTAGAACTGTTATTGTCCTGCATATTAATTTATCAATATATTTTTTATATTTTATTCTAATTAAGTCACTGATACTAGTTTGTCCTTGGGCACTGAGACAGAGTTTACGTTTTCATCTTTTAATGAAAGGAATTTCACACATTAAGGCAGATTGCTGTTCAACAGAGATGACGTTTAACTCCTGTGTATGTTGTTGGTGTGTGTTGTCAGTTACAGTCAGTCTGCTATCCCCCATATCTAGCAGCAATTCAAGACATCTCCAGGTACATGAAGTTCTGAAATAAATAATAAAGTAACAATGTATGGATATCTGATTTGATTATGTTTTACTTCGATTATGAAACAAGTTCTTACAACTTGGATAAATCATGCACAAAGTCTTCCTGGGTAAAACCAGTACTAAGCATATGTGGATAAAGTTTCTTGCCTAAGGACACCACATATATTCATTGATGGAGGATCGAATGCATGCCACCACCTCCTGGGTCTGGTGCCCTACCAATGAACCACACACTCAAACAAATAGAAATAAAAAATATTTTGGGAGTCGCATTGGGGAGAGAGAGATAGCTGTTTTTATCTTCCACTACAGAATTAAATCTATAATAACGTAACGCAAGAAATAGGGAGGGGTACATGAGAGAGAGAGAGAGAGAGAGAGAGAGAGAGAGAGAGAGAAAGAGAGAGAGAGAGAAGAGGGAGGAGAGAGGGAATAAGGAAGGGAGAGAGAGAGAGAGAGGTAACTATTGCCATCAAGAATATTACAATAGGAGAGGAGTTCAGAGGGAGAGTTTCTTTTATAAATTGTTACTAGGAACCTGGGATGGTTAAGAGAGATTTATGATGACTTACTACCAGAAACGCTGCTCCAATAACCAATGCCTTGTCCACGTTGTCCAATGTGGCTGGAACTAAAACAGATGGTTGTAATGCTTAACTTACTAGACAACTATCACTTCATATTAAGTTCTACTGGTACATTTATTATTTGATAGACAATTTGAGAACTTGTTTGTGAGATTGTTATAATATAAACATGTATGTAAATTCTGTGTAAGTTTTTGGAAATATATAAGTCCAAATAATGTTATTTTCGATAACTCAAGGGCTATTAAAAGTCGGACATAAATTATGCGAATTGATCCAGGTAAAAAACTTGTTTGAAATGTTTAGTTACAAAACAACAGTATGCATATGCGTTTGTTGATGTTTGCACGGTTAACCTGTAATGTTTATTTGTATTTTTAACTGGAGAGAGTTGTGAATAGTCTTTCCCGTTGATGTTATATAACCTTAATGTGTTGGTACTTCGTAAAACTCAAATTCATGCATTCATTCATTCATTTTTTCATTCATATATTCAAAAATGGAAATGTGGGTGCTAGGGTGCACACAATCTGGCTCCTGTTTTACCATCATATTTAAGTATATGCGCATACTTAAAAACTTAAATCTAAGAAAATCAGACAGCTGATCATGATTTTAGACTTGTTCCAGTAAAACTGCATATGGTTTCATTGAAATTGATTACAGAATAGATAAATAACCAGTCAAAACTAAGTAACGTTTTTAAGGTTTTTTAAAAGAAAAATGTTGGTGAAACAGGAGCCTGAACGGTATCGGACGAACGATGGTCACACAACTATCAGAATGGTTATCGGACGAACGATGGTCACACAACCATCAGAATGGTTATCGGACGAACGACAGTCACACAACTATCAGAATGGTTATCGGACGAACGATGGTCACACAACCACCAGAATGGTTATCGGACGAACGATGGTCACACAACCACCAGAATGGTTATCGGACGAACGATGGTCACACAACCATCAGAATGGTTATCGGACGAACGACAGTCACACAACTATCAGAATGGTTATCGGACGAACGATGGTCACACAACCATCAGAATGGTTATCGGACGAACGACAGTCACACAACTATCAGAATGGTTATCGGACGAACGATGGTCACACAACCACCAGAATGGTTATCGGACGAACGATGGTCACACAAACATCAGAATGGTTAACGGACGAACGACGGTCACACAACTATCAGAATGGTCAACAGACGAACGACGGTCACACAGCTATCAGAATGGTTAATGAACGAGCAACGGTCACACAACTATCAGAATGGCTAACGGATGAACGATGGTCACTCGACTCCAGAATGGTCAACGGACGAACGACGGTCACACAACTATCAGAATGGTTAACGGACGAATGACGGTCACACAACTATCAAAATGGTCAACGGACGAACGACGGTAACACAACTATCAGAATGGTTCACCCTGAGTCTTAATTTCATTTGAGTTAAAAATAAGAAATAATGGCAATCACACTTACAGATTACTTCAAAATATTCGTGATCTACATTAATTTCGTCCGTTCTGTCTCCGCCCCATTTCTTCTGTATCCGGCCTATTTGTCTTTCTCCGGTTTTGTTAAAGATCTATAAGAACATCGCTACATTTATTATAGTATATTGTATCGTATATATAATTAGCAAAATCGTCATAACATATTTCAGGCTTTTCGTAGATTGTACGAATTTCTTAATGAATTGTTCTTGATAATGTAACTGCTGAAAATAGTGAAATTATAACATCACTTGTCAACAATTCAATTGTCGTGCTGACTAGTGGATTGGCCTCTTCAGTCTTTTTGTAAAATAAAACTGATAGTTTACTGAAACCAACAACTGTCGATTATTTTCCTCTGTATATTACACCATATTTGCATACCAACACGGAAGTAAATTCAGTCCGTGGAGCATCTACTGGGACAATAATCTCCGCTCCGTGTATACCTACCCGGAAGTAAATCTCCGTGGGGCATCTACAGGGACAATAATCTCCGCTCCGTGAATACCTACCCGGAAGTAAATCTCCGTGGAGCATCTATAGAAATAACAATCTCCGCTCCGTGTATACCTACCCGGAAGTAAGTCTCCGTGGAGCATCTACAGGGACAACAATCTCCGCTCCGTGTATACCTACCCGGAAGTAAATCTCCGTGGAGCATCTATAGAAATAACAATCTCCGCTCCGTGTATACCTACCCGGAAGTAAATCTCCGTGGAGCATCTATAGAACTAACAATCTCCGCTCCGTGAATACCTACCCGGAAGTAAATCTCCGTGGAGCATCTACAGGGACAACCATCTCCGCCCCGTGAATACCTACCCGGAAGTAAATCTCCGTGGAGCATCTACAGGGACAACGATCTCTGCCCCGTGAATACCTACCCGGAAGTAAATCTCCGTGGAGCATCTACAGGGACAACAATCTCCGCTCCGTGTATACCTACCTGAAAGTAAATCTCCGTGGGGCAACTACAGGGACAACAATCTTCGCTCCATGTATACCTACCTGGAAGTAAATCTCCATGGAGCTCCTACAGGGACAACGATCTCCTCTCCGTGTAAACCTACCTGGAAGTAAATCTCCGTGGAGCATCTACAAGGACAGCATGGTCCAAGCAATTTAAACAGGATGTTGTTGTCGTGATCTACGATGTCAAATTTGGCGTTGAATACGCTAAACCTGTAAATGGTAAACTTGCATATAACTGACAAATATATAAACCGTATACCCGAACTACTGTAACTACGTCAATGTAGTTTTTTTAATCTATATTTACCCCCGAGCGAAATTAGTGACTTAATAACATTTTTTTGTGATTAAGCCACTGGCGAAATGAAGATAAATATTGCAACGAGTGTACAATTTACTAATATCCGTATGCTCAATCATACAAGTACATGTGAAATGTCCGTGCTGTAGTTGGTCCTCTACTGTTTTTCATAGAGGCGAGCTGTCGGACGAACGAACAGATATCGACAGACAGCTGTATATAATTCTTTTTTCTAATATATTCAAATGCCCAGCAATGGAATTCAACGACATAAAATGCTTTTTAGATGAAGTAAGATAGAGAGATAATATTCAGTCCGCAGCGCCAATTTTAAAAAATTATATATTTTTCCCGCTGGGATGAATTCACAGAGTGAACATACTGGACTATTTCAGACATTTCCCAAGAGTTATCCGATAATTGCCCCTGCGCATTTCGATGATATTGGAGATGACTCCAATTACTTCCCTTAGACCGTGATAAAACATACAGGTATCGTTCCGCTCTGACACTAAAATCAAGTAGGCGTGACGTGTTATATGCCCTCGGGATATATCAGCAAGTTTTGGTGATTTTGATGTGTAGTATAAAAAAGAAATTAATGAATTTTACTTATTAATAAACGCTGAAATCATTTGATTAAATTTAATGTGCAAAATTATAACATAGATTAATGGTTTTAATTACAAATTTCAATATACTTTGATAAAGTTTATTTTATTATCAGTCAACAGATAAATATTGATTATTTTGTGTTACTGTTATTAATAAATTTAGTTTAAATTTATATATACTTTACTTCGATTGTGAAACAAGTTCTTTCAACTTAGGCAAATCACGCTCGGAGCCTTCCTGGTTAGAACCAGTACCAAGCATATGCGGAAAAGTGTCTTGCTAAAGGACACCACACATAGCCTTGGCGGAGGATCGAACCCACGACCCTCTGATCATGGGTTCGGTGCTCTACCACTGGACCTCGCGCTCCATACGAATTTATTACGGTTATAAGATTATATAAACATATATTTGAAGAGACAGAATGACAATAAAACATAATGTAAATCAATCATCACAGAGACTGGTGCCGTCGGGGATTCGAATTCACGAGGGTCGATGGTCGGACGCATTACTGTCTGAGTTAATGGGACAAGTGCTATGATATTTAAATGATATTTTAAACTTCATGTTGTTGTTTTTTAAAATATAATTATTATGGTTGTTTGAAACAGACATCTTTATATTAGCGCATGCGTTTTTAATAAAGCCTAAAACGGTATTTGACCAAAATCCATTTTTAACAACTTCTTTAAAGTACCTCGTGTTATAATATCATAAGATTATATTGTTACAACAGATTAATATTTTTCGCATACCACTTTGATATACAGTAAAACTTCGTTGGCTCAAACACAGATGGCTGGAACACCACACATGGCTCGAACCACTTATCTGGTCCCGACCGAAATACTATCTAAACTATATTATTCTACCTCCGATGGCTAAAACACCGAGTCGAACTAGAAATTAAGTCCAGCCATCATATTTACCTGTATTTTGACACTCTTCGTTCGAACTATTTTGTTCAGTCCCGTCGGGTTCGATCCATCGAAGTTCTACTGTATTCATCTTTATATACTTGGAATAAGTTCTATCATTCCGATTTACAAGAGTTATGCACTTTTTTTCAACACAGGAACAATAAAAGTCGTAACATATGCTATGGTAATGTAACTTTACATAATAAGTATATATATTTTTCAGAAATAGTTTTAAGTGAAAATTGCAGCATATTTTAGTAAGCTAATAAATGTGAATAGCTGATGTATTACGCAACAGTTTTACAAATCTCTTTGCTTTGATTAGTAATACCGCAATTATCTAAAGCTTTATATTCCTTCTAGTGTTTCATGTTTAACAAAGTAGACACTAAAACATTCGCAAAATAATTCTTATAGATCATGTCATGTTAGTACTCTATTGAAACACGCGATATGTTTTAAAATAGATATTTAACAATACAATGTGCAAAGTCACTCATATTAATATCAAGACTTCCTTAACTGCAGTAAAGTACAAGGTTAATGTGACACACAGAAACGCTTTGCATAACAATACAATGTGCACTTCATATCAATATCAAGACTTCTCTAACTGCAGTAAAGTACAAGATTAATGTTGGTGATAATGGTTGTCTCTACCTGTAAACAAGTCAATTATGTTGAAAACCGCTAATATTTCTTTTTTTCCCGTTTTATTAACTGTTTATAAAATTTGAATTTGTTATCAATTTATCTGAATATCAATGTTAAATCAAATAGCTAGTTTTAAACAGCTGTACAACAAACTTGTGTTGAAATATAATTACTCAATTACATTCTAGCTGATTATATCATAACCCCCAATAAAATTACATGTTTTGCCTCAGGGGCAGGGGTAGGGGGTAATTAAGTTCATAAACGACACTGGCTTATCGCATTGTTTGAGACTTGAAACACAGACATTTATAATATTTATAAACATTTTATATTGGATTATCTTAACTAACTTGTTTTAAAAGTTAATTACACGATATCTATGTGATGACTAAAAAACGAACATAAACATGCACTAAATGAAACATGTTTGCAGTTAAAATATTTATTTCCGATTATCAAACTTTAGGAAGTATTCTCAGTACCATTATATTTCTTTAAATAATTAAATAATTATATTTTCGTGCCGCAAAACACCATTCATATCATAGGTATTATCTTTCTTTTCGTCTCATCTACACATCATATAACAAAACATAAATTATACATGAAAGTTTAAACTTGTACATAGCCATTCTAAAAGAATTATAAGAGACATTTTAAAACATAAATTATGAATATCAATACAAAGCACATTTTTTTGACATGATAAAGCTCCGTGTAAAATACTGCTAATCTTTATACTAAAATCTGCAATAAACTAAGTTTTTAATTAAAAAGATGAAGAAGAAAAAGAGCACTATTGCACATATTTAAAAATATCTTTAAATAAACGATTATCGTTTTTGATCAGATCATTTAAGAACTGATTAGCAATATGTTCATATATGTGGAGATTGTTTTTAATTGAGTAATTCAAAACAATAATGTTAATTATGTTGTATTAACATTATTATCATCCAATTACATTATTAAATCTCTTTATTCAATTAACATGCCTCGAGTAATGTATTATTGTTATCTAATCACTGGTTGTGATATTTAAGAATCAATTGATATAAATAAATTGAGTATTCCAATTATACATACTCTTTAATCAATTTTCTTTCTATGTCCACTGAATTATTTCATAACAAAGACATTAAAACATAAATTTGTGCGAAAAAATAAACCATTAAATAATGTTTTAGATTACAAAAGAAATGTAATTAAATTTGAAGCTTTTTTAAGGTTCTTTAGTTAAAATATGAAATAAAAAATAATCTATGCTTTAGACTATAAATAAAATACATAATAAACACACACACTTTAAACTCCACATAACTTGCAATATCACCATGTTTTTATAAACATTTCGGGACTGAAAAACATCTGCATTGCATATAGCCGGCTGATATAGCGACATACATGCTGTATTTAATTGGGTACAATAATACGCTTTACATTAGGCACACAGAAAATAAATCCGAATTACATTTTATCTAATTTTCAAATCAAAATGGAAGCAAGATGTAATTATCATATTTTTATATATCTATATATCATCGTAAAGAGAATTTTATTTGCAATAAACGTATACGTTGTAATAGGTTGGCAAATAATCACAACTAAGGTTTATAAGACCTTAAAAGTGACCGAAAACGTGTTTTGAGTAATTTTTATATAGAACATATAAGGACCATATATGCTGTAATAAAACTAAAAAAGGAAGCAAGAAAACGTAAACATATTTTAATTTTTATTTTATCATAATAAAGGTTATATTTTAACTAAATGACTAGACGTTGTTATAGGTTGGTAATTTAATATTGAAACAGTTATAACGATAAAATCAAATTTCTCCTGTATGTTTCTATGTAAACCAAATATCACGGTTTAGCCAGGTAAGTGAAAAAAATGGTCGATATCAAGGGGGGTAACTTCTCTCGATAATCCAGTGAAATGTCTGAAATAGTCCCACATGATGCAAACCACACAGTAACAGATAAAAGGAGACAGACAGACAGACAGACAGACAGACAGACAGACAGACAGACAGACAGACAGACAGACAGACAGACAGACAGACAGACAGACAGACAGACAGACAGACAGACAGACAGACAGACAGACAGACAGACAGACAGACAGACAGGTAGGGCAGGGCAGGGCAGGGCAGGGCAGGGCAGGGCAGGGCAGAGAGAGAGAGAGAGAGAGAGAGAGAGAGAGAGAGAGAGAGAGAGAGAGAGAGAGAGAGAGAGAATTGTATACTTTTGTCTGATCGATCCCAGCGTCCTGCCCAGCGAGTCCACAACATACAACTTCTGTAGACACAGGAAGCAGTCGAGACAACAACAACAGTCACAGCGGCAACAACTGCGATGGAAGTTGAGGACGGGGTCGTCCATCGTGGAGAACACGTCCATGTGGAACCGACGATTGGGACCACACGCCCAGCGACACAGGCAGCCGGACGCTGTAAAAATGAATAAAAGCACAAGAACATCCTGTGCTACAGTAGGGACATGTGCATATTGTTAGTTTATCCTAACAAAGTCCACAAATACGGAAACTTATACAAATCTTGCTCGATATTTTTCTGTCATTAATAACACGTGGTTATCGAGTTTTCTGACTCATAAATCCCAGCTTCTGTTTATTTGACATTGATAGTGAAACACATTGTTATTTATAACTGAAATAAATTACTCTCATTGTCATCATCGGAGAAATTTGATTGATTGGTTGATTGATTGATTGATTGATTGATTGACTATTAAGCGTAATTTTATGCCATCGAGGGCTAACAGACGATCAGTTAACCTCACCACTGTTTCCTGGGATCCTGAAAGGTTAACCAGTACTCGAGCACACCCCATCTCCGCAAGTAACTGATAACTTTCTCACTTGAATCAGAGGTGAGAGACGAATGGTAATGAGACACAATGTCATATATCAATCATCACGGGGACTTCGAACTCACGACCCCCGGAGTGATAGTCAGACGCGTAACCCACTGAGCTAATCGGGCCCGGCTCATCGGAGAAAACGCAGATACGATACATTGCTAAAACTGATCTTGGTCAGAACCGAATATTTGGCTCTACGATCCTTTACATCTGCACCACGAACTTATGCATATGCAGTAGACCTTCGATGGCTCGAATCCGACGGGTCTGGACAAATGTGTTCGAGTTAAGGGTTGTTCGAGCCAAGTATTGCGTACGTGTATATACATCGAAATAGGTATCATCCTGGACCGGATACAATAGAACTTAGTTGCATCGAACACGGATGGCTGGAACACCACATATAGCTCGAACCATTAATCTGGTCCTGGCAGGAACACGGATGGCTGGAACACCACATATAGCCCGAACACCACATATAGCCCGAACCATAAATATGGTCCTGGTCGAGTCCTATTTCGTCATATATACAAGTTTGGTATGGTGTTGAACAACCCTTAGCTCGAACTACTTTGTTCAGTCCCGTTGGGTTCGAGTCATCGAAATTCTACTGAGTGGTTCGAGCAATATGTGGTACAACCATCCGTGTTCGAGCCAACGAAATTCTACTGAGTGGTTCGAGCTATATGTGGTGTGGTGTACCAGCCATCCGTGTTCAAGACAACAAAGTTCTACTGAGTGGTTCGAGCTATATGTGGTGTGGTGTACCAGCCATCCGTGTTCGAGCCAACGGAATTCTACTGAGTGGTTCGAGCTATATGTGGTGCGGTGTACCAGCCATCCGTGTTCAAGACAACAAAGTTCTACAGAAAATACATGTAGATTCTATGATAGAAATGGGTTCCAAAAAAAAATATACTAGTACATATTTGTAAGGGTTCATTCAAACTTGAAATTAGCATTTATAATGTAATATATACGAGTAGTTGTATCAGGAAATCAATGACACATAAACACAAGTGCATTGTCAATAATGTAAGTATGGAAAACAATGGTATATACACCGCTTCGTTTGACACACAGATTGAAAATAATTAATTTTTAATTATTACTGTCAAACCTGTCTTAAGCAACCGATCAAGGGAAGGAACAAAAGTGGCCTTTTAATACAGGTTGTTGCTTAATACAGGTAAGTTTGCTTTGAAAACATAGAAACGGGAAATAGCGAATGCGGCTGCTTAGGACAAGTGGCTGCTTAATAGAGGTGACCACTTATACAGGTTTGACTGTATCTAAATATGTATAATTCTGTCTGAAATTTTGTTTTCAAATTTGAAATTTAAAAAAAGTCTCTGAATTACAAGCAAGAACTTTTAAACGTTTGACACCGATACCAGTTTTGCATTTGAAGCAACGAGAAGTAGCTGACAAAGGGTAACCGTTCATTTAATTTGTACGAGAAATATTTAATATCTGCATCCTCTTGTTAATGCCATGTTGCTGACGGATATAAGTGATATCTTTATTATATTAATGAGGAATACGTCAAATCGATGTTAAATTTATTAAAACATAAGATACGTGTATTTTACGTATACCTACTTTCAGCGGCAAAGAACAGTTGCTCATCATTAATGTCCCAGATTTTGTATGTGTTCGGTCCGCCACATCCGGCTGAAACGGAAATAAACGAGACAATGAAACATAGGACCGATAACGACGACACCTGTGGAACGCCAAACACTATTTCATCCTGATTTGATCACATTACATTATGTTGTGGTCCCTTTCCAATGTAATGTGGTTACTTCCAAATCTGATATGGTCACTTGACATTTTGTCTTGTCACTTAACATGATAATATGATTCCTAAATATATATTGATGCGGTCACTTTTCATTCTGATGTGGTTGGTTTGCGCTATGAAATGAGTTCTTGTCATTATAATTCGGTTCCTTTTCATTATGTTGTGGTGACTACATTATAATGTGATTCCTTTATAGTCTGATGTGGTGACATTACATTATGATGTGGTCATGTTATCACATTATATTTTTATTCCATGAATATAAAGAGGCCCTCCTAGTTTGGGGTCCCTGTTCCCTGAATCTTATAAAGAAATTGCCATTGTTCGCCAAAAGTATTTCCCCAAGATCTCTAAAATTATGACTTTGATCCCTGGATCCCTGAATGGTCAATGATACCAAGTACTCTAAAATTAATTGGCCATGTTCCCCAGATCTGCAAAATCCTTGAGAGGGACTCCACAAAATTCACATTTTCATACTACCATAACTCATAATAAAGTGCCAACTAACCATATCAGAAAGAGAAAATGCCACATCAGAATGTAAAATATTACAAATCAGAATGAAAAAGTACGACATCAGAATGTTAAGTTACTTCATTATAATGTGACACGAAGACTAACTCAGAACGATAAGATACATTAGAATGGCAATGAATCACATCAGAATGGCAATCGATCACATCAGAATATATAACACTGATAAGTCATGAAGTAGAATAAAAAGTAACCACACCATAGTGCAATTTATTTTAGGCTTTTTGATGATTTATAGATATTTCTCAGTGGATTGTCTATGGTAATCCACTGTTTAAGAAAAAAAAACTAATTTTTTTTTGCCCTTGCATGTTAATGTTTTAAAAAATATATTTAAAAAGAAATTAGATCTTCTTTATTTTATTTATTAATCCAATAATATCTAATGGCTAATGGAGGTCAAAATAAACAAAAATGTATATGAATGCATAAAATAAAAAGAAAATTTGTTTGTTTTGGTGTAAGATCCAATGAATTATAACAAATCACTAAGTCTATATTTAAACTATACTTCATATGCGTTAACAGATCAGCAATAAGAAATGAATAAACCTGATAATCTTAATGTTAGATCTCCTTCTCCCCACAACCCGCAGCAAAAAAAAATAGAAATAAAATCATACCCTCTCACTTATTTTTACGCCCGTTGTATTTGTAAAGAAGGTTTTTGTTTGACAATCAATCATTACTTAAATCTTTATCAATCACGTTTATGCATTATGTGCAGTGGTGTGTCATTAACTTACTAACCCCACGACACGCCCGTCGCATAGATAACGGCGGTATAGTTATTGGAATGTCTATAAAAACCCAAGCCCGTTCTAGTCTTAACATAAAATATCAATCCCTTTGCTCGAGACTTTTGTTAAAATATCATTGTCAAGAGCGTACAATTGTACCTCGAAGTCAGTTGGTTGTAATACAACAGTTGCAAAAACCGGCGCGAGTACGTGCATGAGTGCGTGAGTGCGCGCGCGTGTGTGTTTATGACATCGAGGGCTAACAGTTAACCAAACAATTCTTCCTTGGATCCTCACCAAATAATTTTGAGTCTAAAATTTAGACTTTAGACTCAGATTCAAAATGTCAAAAATTTAAGAATCAAATAATATCTATTAACCCTTTACTCCATAGATACGCGTTTTCCCGCATCAATCACAGAAGGTCTTTTAAAACAGTGCATTACGAGCAATCTGAACACTTCCTGCACTGTTTTCAACTCTGTCAGTTAATATAAACATAATTCACCAAATAATTCAAAAGCCTTCTATATTAGGTGTCCAAAGGTGTCTATATTAAAGGTGTCCAAAGGTGTCTATATGAAGTAAAGGGTTAAACAAGCAAATCATTATCTTTATTTGCAGAATCCCGCAGTTTTAATGATTACTTAACAGAAAATGTTATAGGGTCACCTTTCTTACCCATAACTGCATGTTTACAGGGTTGTACACCGGCAAATTAAAGATTTGAGTCCGAGACCGATATTTAGACTCAAATTATTGATGAATTTAGGCCCAGTTCTCGAGTGCACCCATCTCCACAGGTAACTGATAAATTTCCAACTCTCAGCGGCGAAAGACGAACGTTAATGAGACGCAATATCGGGCGGGGAGCGGGCGGGGATTCGAACTTACGACCACCTGATTGATAGTCAGACGTGTTACCGTCAGTGTTAATTTCTGGACAGCTACTCCAACATTAAACGTCACTTATGACGGCGCTTTTTATCCGCTTGAAACTTGTCCGCAGAAAATTTAGAAAACTCTGATACGTCGACTTTTGTCCGATTTACAAATTTTCACCACAGAAAATTTAGAAAATATAAGATTTTTGCATCAAACTCGTTGGGGAAAATGATAACGCTCGACAGAGTCTCGCAAAATAAATGTTTTCCAAATCGTTCAATAAATTCAATAATAAATAAGCACTCAAGTAAGATCCTCTATTTATTGGTGGAGGAAGACCTAAGAATGAATATGAGTAGAACCACCTTCCTTCCGCAAGTAACTGGAAAACTTTGTCACGTAAAGTTTTTTGGTGCGAGCGGGACTCGAACGTACGTCCTTAGCGGTGAGAGGTAAGTGATCTTGAGACGGCGCCTGAGAACACTCGGCCACAGAACACCCTGGTGTAAATTTCACCAGCTCAAGCAATACGCCAAATTCCCAAGTAACCAGTTTTACCGCGTGGCGGTAGTGCAGTAGGGGCTGCGAGCTCGACCTCATGACCTCTCAAAATATAACACTCGCTACTGGCTCTACCCAGGAAGCGGAAGTGATAGAGATTCATATAAGCTCATGGTTTCTCCGCGATCGAACTAAAAGAAATTGGCCTTAAAATAAATCGGTTAACAACGAATGCAAATAAAATGCTTCATTTATTCATAAAACGTAACTATTATTATATCAAAACCTCTTTTTTAAAGGGACACATGGTCTGATAAAGTTAATTCTTTTTTTGAAAACATTGTGCAAACATATGAAAAAAGAATATCCGTGCGTGCGTGCGTGCGTGCGTGCGTGCGTGCGTGCGTGCGTGCGTGCGTGCGTGAAAATCTCTATTTCTATTCTATTTCAGAAATTCTTAGTACATACCGGCAAAGATTTATATGGAGAAGAATAGGAAACTTGTATCTTCTGACTAAATGTTGATAAAATAGCACACGAAGGATGACTTATTTGTCAAATTTAACGTTCATAGTTCACAGGCAACTGATTTATTGTACATTAAATGTAAGTAAGTTATATGTAATCTTATATATTTTAAAATGTTTTCGATCACGCAAAATGTTAATTGAAAACAAGATATTGCGAGATTTGGCGCAAATACGCGAGCGATCACATAAAATATCAATCAGTTGCCTTTCCTTTTCTATATAATTCCTTGGCAACTCAGAACCGGAGCGGGCACTATGACACCAAATGTGAGAACTTTAACAACTCTTTCTTATCCTTATCAATTGAAATCCAAATTTCGTGAGAATATACCATAATGTGTGTCTTTATGGTTGTATTGGAAAACTTTAAAATATTTTAGGATATGAATACAAAAAAAATACAGACTTCTCACTTCCCGACTTGGTTATCACCATATCGACTCCGAATCCATTGTGCCCGTTGGGTGTCGGAGTACCCGGTGTTTAACTAAACAATCGGATGTTTTATAATTCCGTGTTTGTATTTCGTGAAAGTCGTCTTTAATTAAGATCGAATAGTGGCGCCAAATAATGACTTAAGAAACAATCTCGCAGATGAAACTAAACTAATTAAGTGTTTAATTAAAACTGTATTTTTGAATTGATTGCTTGAATATTTAGCGGTTTTTTTATGCCATCGAGGGCTAACAGACGATCATTTAACCTAACCACTGTTTCCTTGGATTAACCAGTACTCGAGCACACCCCATCTCCGCAAGTAACTGATAACTTTCCCACTTGAATCAGTGGTGACAGACGAAAGATAATGAGACACAATGTCGTATATCAATCATCATGGAGACTGTTGCTGGACGGGGAGTTCGAACTCACGACCCCTGGATTGATAGTCAGACGCGTAACCGACTGAGCTAATCGGGCCCAGCTGATTTTTTGAAAAAAAGGGAGATAATTTGTTGTTTTGGTTCAGCAATTGATATTTTATTTATTAAAGGAAATACTATTCACTTACCAAGAATGTCCATGTCCATTTGTTGGCGGACCGCCACCATGGCCTTGTTGCTCAATATCTCTAACCCCGGCGGAGTCATCATTCGAGGGTTGAGGGACTTCCGTCTCTGTAACGGTGGTTTAGGCTTCAGTTCAAACGCCCCCGGGGGTCCAGTAGCCACTGGTTCTGACGTCACGACCGCTCCTAGAGTCCCCTGTCCGCCCATGTGTACATTTACATCGTTACTGCTGGCAGTATCCTTAGTTGTTGTTTCCATGGTTTCAGAATGTATGTCCTGTTCGTCAGGGGATGTAGACACGCAGATAATCTTGCTGCGGCTTTCCCTGTGCTGCAATAGCGACTCCTTCACTTGTGTCTCTGTGTGATCACCCTCCGTGGGTCCGGTTAGTAGTTTTTCACTGTGATGCCTTCCCTCCGATCCGGAGAGAATGGAATAGCTTCTCAATTCTGTTCCGCTATGGTGTCCTTCCTTTAGTCCGGAAAGAATGGAATGACTTTTCAATTCTGTTTGACTGTGTTGTCCCTCTTTTGGATCAGTGACACCAGAATCACTTCGCGGTAGTTTGTCGTCTGATTCTGAGTCGCTGTTTATTTTCTTGTTGTCTCCTTCATCGTCAGTTTTCCTCGCACCTGTATCATCCAAGTCACTGGCACCAGTCTCTTTCTCCGGCGACGTTGGTTTGTCTAATTTATTGTCATCACTAGTTTCCGCTTGAGCGACAGACTCTTGCTGTAAATTAGCATCTGTTTCGGACATGGCCATATGATCTGATAATAGCCTAATTTACAAAAGTAATAAACTTAACGCTTACAATAACGCCAAAATAATTAAAATTTCAGAATAATTCTGGATGCAAGCAAACCTTTTGATAATTATTATCCGACGACCTATGTTGTCTTCTAAACAGACTTGAATGTTTATGTGTTGTTTTATTTCTTTACATCCTTCTTATATATTCAACAGCGCAATAAAATTCTCCTTTTCGTAATTAATGGTTGTCATGTCAAATTCTTTGACCGTAGATACGAAGGAAAATATAGGTAAGTATATTCAGTTGATTTATGACACAGAGAGGGAGAGAACAGGGCTTAACGATATTTTCCAACACATCGCATGCTATATAATACATAATGGCATCAACTTTTATACATAGAGATGCAAGGAGCTCAGAATGAATCTGTGTAGAATGATATTACACACTATTATGTATGTCTAATGTTGCATTTATTGAATACTTCTTTGAGATTTGCCATTCATTTCATTTTAGTTACCATAGTTTTCTGTAGAATATTTTATTGTGATTTTGTCAAAACAGTAGTATTAAAATTGCATCCTGTGATACTTTACATGTATATTTAATAAGTTGTAATACTTAATTAATTTTATATGAGATAGTTGATAGTTATAAAAGTACCTTTTACTAATTTATCTATTCTTTATTTGTCATTTACTGTCATTGTCATTGTCATTGGTGTTGTTATTGTTACCGATACCGCTACTGATAGCGTTACCGTTACCGTTATCGATACCGATACAGATACCGTTACCGTTACCGATACTGTTCCGTTACCGTTGCTATTGTTATGCCAAGTTTTATCGTCAATAAAAACGGTCGAGTTGAAAACTCACTCAGATTCAACATTTTAACATTTTGCCGACTCTGCTATATAAACAGTAAAAGTGTGTTGAAATAAAATGTAATAAAAACGTGCTTTGCGTGTTTTTAAAACTTTGAGCAATATTGATACTCAAAAATTGTGTTGATTTAGACTCCTCTTGAATTAAACAACATATTTTTGTGATTTTGGTATCTTAGAAAGGACTTGATAATATTAAATATCGTCTTAATGACAACACAACATGGCAATAACCAGCGACCTGCCAGAACGACAAAACACCAAAACGGTTACTTGGTGTGTTGTCATTCTGGCGACTCGCCAGCACGACAGAACGACACATTGACAAGTAGACTGTCTCGCGTGTTGTTGTTCTGGCGGGTCGCCGACTGAACAGAACGACAAAATACCAAAACAAAAACTCATGTGTCATGTGAAATTTATGGTGAGTTTATTTAGTTTAAACTTATTTATTTTACAACTTAGACAAATCACGCTCAAAGTCTTCCTGTGTAGAACCAGTACAAAGCATACGCGGAAAAAGTGTCTTGCTCAAGGACACCACACATAGCCGTGGGGGAGGATCGAACCCACGGCTCTCCGATCATGGGTTCGGTGCTCTACCACTAAACCATGCGCTCCACATGGTATACGATGACCCGCTAAAACGGCTGTTGTTAAGTTTTCGTGTTGTCGTGCCAATCTCCCGACAACACGACAAGGCAGAAAACAGCCACCGTATATAACAAATGCAAATGCGGTCCGAACTGAGTAACATTTCATATATACTACCAGCTGATTTTTCTATTCGATATTTTCAGACACGGTTGCACTTAAATGATTGCATTTTTTTTAATGATACCAAATATAAATACGAATGCATGTAAGGCCTCATTGTCGGATATCCCCGGGAGACAATTCCAACACTTTACCCTTGGGTATTCGAATGGCAAGGCCTTTGAGTGACCAAGACTTCATTATTAATAAAGCAACTATGTGAAAATGGTTAAAAGACCCCATCCATGGAATGTACATATCCTGGGTGAAGATTTGAGTGCTATGAGATTTACAATATCCTTATTGGACCCCGGACCGATAATCCCGAATCCGCCGCGGAACCGAAATCTGCGTACACAGCGATTGTGTGACTCATCGAAGGGGTTTTCTCATAACATTGAAGGAAACACGACGTATACAGTTGGTATGGTCATGATATTTAAAGGGTTATGTCATGTGGATGTTTTTATTTATATAAAGAATTGAAATAAATCACTGGCCTGCTAAATCAATGAGAATGCACGGTAAAAATGTTTACACCCCGCGAATTCAACAATTAACTTTGAGAATATCCCCAAATAACTGAAACATGCCAACTCTCGCAGGTGCACGTTAAACGTGATTTGGAATCAATAAAGAAAATAAGCAAAGTTCGTTTAACAATATGAAGTTTTAGATTGCGACCTAGGTCGCTTCCGGATACTCTTTCCGTTTTATCAAGTAAGTAACTATTTATATCGATTACAAATTTCAAGTGCTGGCGCTTTAATATTTCCGTTCTCGCGGAGAGCTATCAAATTCTAGAGATTAAAAGTTGCTAATTGATCGGGGTCATTTAAGCGCTCATGGCAGACGAGTTGACTGATGGTGATGCTGAAAATATTAGTCATTCAGTATAAATTTGTGAATGACTCCCAACTTTGAAGCAATAATCGATAACGTTATCTATGACTAAACAGTGTTGTCATTTATAGTGGAACCCAGTCATAATTTGGTTTCCTTAAAAGAAAATATTCGAAACCTCAGTTTGTTTGTAAAAGAGCACAACTGAAAAAATGTGTCAAATTGTATAAATGATTTCAAAGTGGGTGCAGTTGAGATGCTCAGATTGTTGTGGTATTTATTTTTTACCTGTATAAATTTATAGGATGGATCATTTAAGGACATGTTATTATAATTAACAGATATACAAACAAATAAGGTTAAAAAATACTCTATTGCCACAAATTCTGAATATTTTTATATATAAATTTATAAATGTGGAACTAAGATCATTTGTGGATCTTGGTTTAGAAATATTCCTTACTGGAAGGCTAGACAAAAAAGCAACTTTTCACACATATTTTTAAAATGAATCTGATGTTGTATGTAAATTCAATTTTGTCTGGATGTTCAGTTTAAGTTAGCCGTCTCACATGCCGGAGGATCGATATGTTTGTTGTCAAAATTCCATTAAATCCCATACAAACTATATTTTTCATGTAAGGAGATTTCACTTTCAAAATAAATTTAGTTAACAAAGTGGCAATCCATTGCAGTGAGTGATACTGTTTAGAACTTAATTAGTTTAACGAATTCCAGGACTTCGTGCAACATGTATCTTCTTAGTAAAGCTTTATATGTGTGACCAGAAGTTATGAAACTGCAGCTGCAAATGTGTTATTACAAGTTCTGATAATTGTATCATATCTAAGATATTAAAAAATAATGTAGTGAAATTTGGAGTTCAAGTGGAAAATTAGTGTGCTTTAACTTGAAATAAGAATTTAAAGAAGAAATCATCGGAAGATTCTTTATATATGGACAGTTTTCATACCAGTTCTTTCTTCACAAATTTATTAAGCTTTATTTCTAAGGAAAGTTTACTGGCATCTTTACCACTATGCAACATAGCCGCAGAGTTTCTGGATGTCCAGTTGTTTTAACCCTTTACTTCATATAGACGCCTTTGGACACCTAATATAGAAGGCTTTTGAATTATTTGGTGAATTATGTTTATATTAACTGACAGAGTGGAAAACAGTGCAGGAAGTGTACAGATTGCTCATTACGAGCGATCTTAACTCTTCCTGCACTGTTTTCAAAGGCCTTAGAACTGTGTTTGGTTGGGGAATACGCATATCTATGGAGTAAAGGGTTAAGAAGGGATTGATCAATATAATAAAACTTATGCAGGCTTTTTAAAAGCTGTCACTCAGGGAATTTATCTGACAAGGCGCTTTTGAAAGTATGCCATGGACCACGAGGAGGGGATCTAAAATTATTCACCCACATTCATGGAGAGTTATAGCCATGTAGATGTAAAATATCTCAAAACTTTTGTACAAATCTGTGATCCAAAATACCCATAATATTTACCTCAGAAACTAGGCTAATTGTAAGTCCTAATTCTCTAATAATATATATGCTTATGGGCATAATATGGCTCCTGTGTTATATTGGGGGTCTTGTGAGCTTATATTCATTCCAAAGATAACCGCATTGTTGTTGTTGTTGTATGGTGTTTAGCGTCGCTTTTAACAATTTTTCAGTTATATCACGACGGTGTCTACTTGAGACAGTATTCTAAGGCGCTGTCACACTGGAGTATCATGCCGCAGACACATGGTATGATACCCCACCCAGTCACATTATACTGACACCGAGCCGACCAGACCTAGAACTCTCCTCTAAATGCTGAGCGTCAAGCGAGGAAGCTTTTAGTACCATTTTTAAAGTCTTTGGTATGACCCGGCCGGGGATTGAACCCATGGCCTTCCGCATGCGAGGCGGACGCTCTACCAGATAACCGACTTAAAAGATCTGAAAGTAACTGGTAAACTTAGTGAAACACAGCTAGAGCCATTACCGATACAGCTAGATACCGATGATTTATTGATTGAATATTTAGCATCGTTTTTATGCCATCGAGGGCTAACAGACGATCAGTTAACCTAACCACTGATTCCTGGGATTAACCAGTTCTCAAGCACACGCCATCTCCGCAAGTAACTGATAACTTTCCCACTTGAATCAGAGGTGAGAGATGAATGATAATGAGACATAATGTCGTATATCAATCATCACGGAGACTGTTGCCGGGTTGGGGATTCGAACTAACGGCCCCTGGATTGATAGTCAAACGTGTAACTGACTGAGCTAATCGAGCCTGGCTAGATACCGATGAAACTGACGCTCTATTACCCGTATGGTGTGTAACATGCCAACCTTGTACCCGTGCACTTGACCCAGCTCTAAACACAACTGATGAAGATGAAACAAAAGTTTTATGTGGTCACTGTAATGATATGAATGTAAATTTTCCTTAACTTTGAGAGGTGCTGTTGTTGCTTATAAATGCTTATCTAAGAACTGTTAAATTGTTACGGAATTAGCCCATAATGCTTCCCTAACTCTAAAATGTTAATTTAAATACATTTTTAATTTCAGATTGATTTCACAAAACGCATTATCATACTTCAATGAATTATATAAAAAACAGTTGGTGTGATGGTTTGAAAGTCTATAATATGGTTAAACCATTTGTGTCCTTATAAGGTTTTGTAAAAACCACAAAATATATGTATGCAAATAGTGAAAGTGACAATGATGAATAATTCATATATGCTGTGTAGGGAAAAAGATGGACTTAAAACGTATTGAAGTGTCTATTTACTACATTCTTTTAATAGTTTTAGCTACAGTTATCACACAAGAGCAAACAAAGATATTTGGCCTAATCTCTTAAGCTGAGGTAATTGCTAAATACAGGTTTGGTTACACACTAAAACATGCACTTGAATAAATGATTAAGGAGTTTGGCTGCTTAATACAGGTTCTGACAATAACATTAAAACACAATTGTGTACACTGGATTTAGAATTAAGGAGTTTGTTGCTTAATACAGGTTCTGACAATAACATTAAAACACAATTGTGCACACTGGATTTAGAATTAAGGAGTTTGGCTGCTTAATATAGGTTCTGACAATAACATTAAAACATGATTGTGCATACTGTATTTATAATTAAGGAGTTTGGTTGCTTAATACAGGTTCTGACAATAACATTAAAACACGATTGTGCATACTGTATTTATAATTAAGGAGTTTGGCTGCTTAATACAGGTTCTGACAGTAACATTAAAACATGATTGTGCATACTGGATTAACAATTAAGGAGTTTGGTTGCTTAATACAGGTTCTGACAATAACATTAAAACACAATTGTGCACACTGGATTTATAATTAAGGAGTTTGGCTGCTTAATACAGGTTCTGACAATAACATTAAAACACGATTGTGCATACTGGATTTATAATTAAGGAGTTTGGTTGCTTAATACAGGTTCTGACAATAACATTAAAACACAATAATATTGTGCACACTGGATTTATAATTAAGGAGTTTGGTTGCTTAATACAGGTTCTGACAATAACATTAAAACACAATTGTGCACACTGGATTTAGAATTAAGGAGTTTGGCTGCTTAATACAGGTTCTGACAATAACATTAAAACGCAATTGTGCATACTGGATTTATAATTAAGGAGTTTGGTTGCTTAATACAGGTTCTGACAATAAAACTAAAACACAATTGTGCATACTGTATTTATAATTAAGGAGTTTGGTTGCTTAATACAGGTTCTGACAATAACATTAAAACACAATTGTGCACACTGGATTTATAATAAAGGAGTTTGGTTGCTTAATACAGGTTCTGAAAATAACATTCAACCACAGTTGTGCACACTGGATTTATAATTAAGGAGTTTGGCTGCTTAATACAGGTTCTGATGACAATAACATTAAAACACGATTGTGCACACTGGATTTAGAATTAAGGAGTTTGGCTGCTTAATACAGGTTCTGACAATAACATTAAAACATGATTGTGCATACTTTATTTAGAATTAAGGAGTTTGTTTGCTTAATACAGGTCTGACAATAACATTAAAACATGATTGTGCATACTGTATTTAGAATTAAGGAATTTGGTTGCTTAATTGAGTATTTTGACAGCTACATTAAATCATGATTGTGCACACTGGATTTAGAATTAAGGAATTTTGTTGTTTATACAGGATTATATGACATCTATGTGAAAAGTGTGTACACTATAATAAAGACGGGGTCCTAAGTTTGTTTATCTTATTCCAGTTCTGACATCTTCATTAAAACTGTGTACACAGGAAACATGTACGATACCCGCTGGCAATTAAGAAATGATTTGCTTGAATTGTAAATTAAATTTTATGGTTTCTCACAGAAATATTACAATATTATCAAGATGTTTGATAATATTGTGTTAGTTTGTTTTATTTTGTTGATATAGACATATTGAAACACACAGGTGATCACTGGGAAAAATAACCCCACCAACTTAGGCAAAAACATTGCACATGCCATCAATGCAGTTTGGCAATAAAATTACCTATTAATCAATTGGTGGCGAGTTTGAATCCCTGACAAGTCTCCCTGTCAGATGATTTATATAAATACGACATTGCAGCTCATAGTCATTTGTCTCTCATCACTGATATTCAGTTTGGAAAGTTATTAGTTACTTGTGAAGGTGGGTCTGCTCGAGTATTGGCTAACCTTCCAGGATCCCAGGAAAGAGTGTTAGGTTAACTGATCATCTGATAGCCCTCTATGGCATTAACATGACATTTAATATTTAAACAAATCAAAGCAATAAATTAAATTTCTGTTAGATTTGCCAGACCCGATTAGTTTAGTCGTTAGCGGTCTGACTATCAATCCAGGGGTCGTGAGTTCAAATCCCCGCACGGCAACAGTCTCCCTCATGATTGATGTACAACATTGTGTCTCATTATCATTCTCTCTCACCTCTGATTCAAGTGGGAAAGTTATCAGTTACTTGCGGAGATGGGGTGTGCTTGAGTACTACGTAACCTTTCAGGATCCCAGTAAACAGTTGTTATGCTAACTGATTGTCTGTTAGCCCTCGATGTCATAAAAATAAGTTAAATATTCAATTAATCAATTTAATCATTTAATACGCCATAATATATATTGCAATTTTATGCTGGAAATCTATTTTGATCTAACGTAGGGGTCAGTGAATACATATAGGCATGGTACATTGTAAAAAATGTTTTTAGCCAATTGTAAAATTTTGAAAATCCCTTTAAGAAGTGTCATGGTCATCTGTTGCAGAGTGGTCTAAGTCATCTTAAGATCACTTATCTCTCACTGGAGTCATAGGTTCGAGTCCGTCTAAGTCCAATAACTGTAAATCAGAAAGATTGCCAGTTACTTGCGAAAGGACGGTGACTCTATTCATTCTAAAGTCTGAGGAGTAAAATCAGATGAAAATGACATTACCCTGTTCCCCCATTGTTTTAAAGAAGGAAACAAAACAATGTCATGATGGTTGGAGTGGAAACATTTATAGAAAGTATACAGAAATGGCTGAGATTGATTGTCAGAATGCAGCTGATACAAAATGAAACATTTTAATTATGATATACTTACTTTTTCCAGAACAACAGTACAATAATACTTACATGATGTCGGACCATTTTGAAGAAGTGGACAAACCCCCTGCCCCACCTGTGAGACTTACAAGTACCAGGTAAGACCCTCACGCTGGGATAGAACTAAACATTTGGGCAGATATAAATTTGTTGCCTAAGGCCATTATAAATTAATTGCTAGATTATCATCCAAATTTTTCTTAAAAATGCGTGTGGGACGATTTTATTTTTATTTTAACTACCGGTGTGTATATATATATATATATAGGTAGATATTTTTTTTAAATTTTTTTTTATATAAGAAGGGTCGGGGTTGCATGAAAATTAGGGGGCGGGCTGGGATGATTATCTAGTAAATAATTTATTATGGCCTAAACTGGGGAGTAGTGCAGTGGGTATACATTTCCTACTCGGGCCAGAAGTTGTGGGTTTGATTCCAGACTTGACCCAGTGACCTCTACAAAACTATGCTCAGTACTGGTTTGACCTAGGAAACAGACTCAAAAGCGATAAATTTAAGCTATGAGCTTTATTCACATTCGAGCTTAGAGAAATTTAATGGTAGAAACTAAACTAAATTTGTAGCTCGATAATTAAGATGTTTTCTATGGTATGTATTGGGAATCCATATAACTTAAATTAGTCAAGTTTTTTTTGAAGTGGTTATCCCATTTCGCTCAATACCCACTTGGAGGATCCCTGGTGATACAAAAAAATACTTGATAAAAAAATCTTAATTCTGTTACACTTGACCTCATTTTCTAAGTGTTGATATCCAATAATCAAACTTGTGTCAGGAGAATGAGACTGGTTCTCTATTGGGATTACATAACTTGTTGTTGTAAGCGTTGTTGTATGCAGGTTTATTTTACATCGCCACCAGTTTCCCGTATGGGTGATTCCCCCCAGAAGAGTGTTAGTCTTTTTAGTTTTATGGGGGAGAGGTGGTGGATACGGATTGATGGGATACAGACAGTCACACTTACCATCACTTTAAAGTCTCATCCTAAGGACTGTTAGTATTTATATTTAGCCAGCTCGACTGTTAGTATTTTTATTTAGTCAGCCCTGGGAAGCGCACCCGCAACCCTGAGACTAGAAGTCTTGTGTTCTGCCGACTGAGCTAATCGGCTTGACTTGTTTGCAATCACATCTATCCATACATATCACTACTTTTAAGGTGTGCTGCATCATGATATTGTATTTAGCTATTTGTTATGAAAAGTATTTAATGCAGTTATATTCTATCCCTTGCTGTGTAGTGTAAATGGGATATAGTAATGGTTGCTGTACATCCATCCCCTGCCATCCCCATCCCATCCTGTGTCTGGTCCAAAACTCATATTTGGAAGGATTTTCATATAACTATGTGCAAGTGTTCATCACATCAACATGTTGTGTGAATGCAAACCCTGATCTGACCTCAAAGGTCATGGCCACAACTGGGTGTTGAAATTATACCCCTCCCCCCAACTTTTTTTATCCAGTTATAAAAAATGTAATTATTGTTTTTATGTCCAGTCTAGAGCTTTAATATGTATTAAAGGATTTTAGTGTACTAAGATACAAATGTTCACAATTGGAAGATGAGTGTAGCTCAAAGGTCAAGGTCACACTAGAACATTTAAAATGATAAAAAAAGTCACTGCCCCAATGACCTGACTGACCCCACAACCTAACAGACCCCACACCCATAACCTGACAGATTGCCCCCACAATCTGAAAGACTTCACGACATGACTGTTCCCACGACCTGACTGCCCCGACAACCTGACATCAGCTTTCACAAAAGTCAAGAAAACAAACCAATTAATTCATTTTAATTATTTTTAGTTCCCTGTTACCAAAGAAAACAAATAAATTAATTTTGAATTCTTGTCAGTTCAATGTTACTCCAAGAAAGCATCCAATTACCAGTAATTCATTTTAATTGCTTTTGGCTCCTTAATGTACCAAAGAAAACAAATAAATTAATTTTTAATTTTTGTGCCAATCAATCATTTTGAATTGTTTTCAGCTCTCTATTGCCCCAGGAAAACAAGCCTTTACCAAAGGAACCCGATGATAGGAAGAAAATGAAGACTCCAAAAAGTAGGTTACTTTATTTGTCTGCAGTGTGGAAGTAGAAGTGGTTGAATCAGTGTCACGCTATTGTGATGGAGAGGCATGGTTAAATTTGCACTGTTTCTTGTTTAAATATTTAACCAGATTGCACAGCGATTCCAGGTAGAATTGAATTTGCCTTTTGTGTTAAAGTCAGTTTCTCAGTTGGTTGGAAGTCCTCCATGGCCTAAGTATGGTCTGTCAGCTGCTGAATTGGGACTATACCATTCAACGCAGAGGTTTGGGTTCGAGCTCAGTTCCGTCCTAAAAATGTGACTGAAAAAGTTTGCCAGTAACTTGTTGAAGGAGGATGTTTCAACTGAGACTGGTATGTTGGTAGGAATGGACATTACACTTTTGTTCACAGCTCCTGATGGGAACTGCACATTTTTCAGTGCTTTTTCATGTGAAAATATATGTATTCATAGATTTATTCTGGATCACTGAAATTTAAGTCTGGGACCACTTTAAAAAACATATTGTTTGCCTTGCTCCTACCTACTCACTAAAAATTCCAGCTACCCAAATTTTTTTCCGGACTTTCAAAACATTTATTTTTTTGTCAATATTTCTGTCCACTTTTCTTGAAATTACTGCGAAATCAAAATTTGGCAATAAAAAAGCTACCTCCCCACATGATAAATACTGGGTTGGAGCACAGCAAACAAATACTTTTTTAAGGATGGCCCGTTTGGGAGCATGTAACGGGTTAGATGTTTATTGTTTAAAGTAAGTAGCAGACTGTGTTATTTAATAATGATTAGAACAATGGCACAGGGAACTGTTGGCTCTGTTCAGCAAAGCAGTTTGATGCCTGGTTCCCAAAATTAATTGTGTATTGCATGCTAATTTGAGGTTGTGCCAGTGTCCAAAAAAAAATAATTAGATAGTTTTATTAAAGTTCTTCCACTCACTGTTTAGTCATGATATTTCCACCAGCTGCTACAAAGGAACCTGATAAATAGTAGGACTTGGCTTGGTTCCCTGAATTACTGTGTTGGTGTAAAAATATGATACCGAAATATTATTTGTGAAAAAGAAATGCAAATTCTGTCTAATATTGGCCACTGGGTCACGATGATTTATCCTACCCTGTGTATGTTTTATGACAGATACTCCAATACTATATTCAAAATAGTCCTACTTGGAAGAAAGGTTTAAAGTGCTATCTCATATCATTAATTACTCACTTATTACTGCAGTTATGGGTTTGAGTCAAGCTTGATTTTAATTTTTTTATTTGAGAAAGTTGTTTTTTTACCTTATACCCCTCTGAGAGGACCATGGTCAAACCATGGGGCCATCTTTAAAAAAACTTGTTTGCCATGCTCCTACCTACTCACTCACAATTGCAGCTACCCAAACTTTTTTATTGACTTTCAAAGCATTTACTTTTTTTTTCATGATATCTGTCCATTTTCTTTAAAATGACTGCAAAATCAAAATTTTGCCAAAAAAAAATTAACTTCCTACCTACCCACATGAAAAATACTCAGTCGGAGCACAGCAAACAAACATCTTTTTGAGGATGGCCTGGTCATCCTTTACTATGTATATCCATGACCATAATTAGGACCTTGGTTGACCATGTTTTGTCCACATTCTTACCATGTTATACCATTGATGGTATATGGTACCTGGCAGTCGTGTCCTGGTTAAACAAGAATAGGGCTTATTTATCATCATAAAAAAACTGTAAATCATTGTCAACCTTGGTCATATTTGACCAAAGTCAATGTCGGAGAAATATCGAGGCTGACCTAGTTTGAAACATGGTCAAACATGGTAAACTTTGGTAATGTTACAATATCCCTTTACTCCATAGATACCAATCACAGAAGGCCTTTGAAAACAGTGCAGGAAGAGTTCAGATTGCTCGTAACGAGCAATCTGAACACTTCCTGCACTGTTTTCCACTCTGTCAGTTAATATTAACATAATTCACCCAATAATTCAAAAGGTGTCTATATTAGAGTTGTCCAAAGGTGTCTATATTAGAGTTGTCCAAAGGTGTCTATATTAGAGGTGTCCAAAGGTGTCTATAGTCTAAAGAAGTAAAGGGATATACATGTAGGTTTTTCTCTTTTCTTGATGTAACATCTTAGATGAATTTTTGTTCTGATTCATATAATAAATGGAATATAATTCATCTAAGATATAGTAATGTTGTCAGATTTTTGCAGGGGTAGTGGCAAACTAGTTGAATTAGGTAAACTGATTTATTTCACTTTGACTGTGAAACAAGTTGTTACAACTTAGACAAATCATGCTCAGAGTCTTCCTGGGTAGAACCAGTACTAAGCATATGCGGAAAAGGTGTCTTGACCACGGACACCACACAATGCCATGGCAGAGGATCAAACCAACTGGACCACGCACTCCACACTAGTTGAATCTAGTCAGATTCATCAAAATGTGCCCTGAGTTCTAACTGAGAATCTTTAGTTTTGTTGGAAATGATGTTTGCTCCATTTAAAAAAAAAAAATCTTGACAAATTATTTCACCGGCAGCAGGTGCCCTCACATTCATTAATTACTATAATGCATAATTTGCATGCTGCTGATTGCGAGTTTTGATTATTCAGTAAACATGCAGAAATGGGCTGATTCTTCCGATAGTGCATTTGTTTAATAAAATTGTAATGGTTCTGGTATTTTAATGTTTACTCCAGGAACAAATTGAGATAATGTGTCTGTTTTTGATAGAAAATGACTGCTGGTATTTAGAGTCGAATATCTGCTGTACTCAGAGGTGGAGGTGATGTTGATTTGAATTCAGAGTTTTTTTAATTGTTATATAAAATGTGTTGAATGTATCTAGTCTTTTGCTTATATTATGGATATGTAAACTTGGTGGTTGTATATACTTTTATCTTGTTTATCCTTTGAGCATGTTAAAGAACAATATGAAGTTAATCAATAATAAAAGAAAATGACTTGTGTCTTCCTTTCTTCTTTTTTCTGTCGGGGTATATAGATCTATGTGTCTAAAAAGTCTATTACTGTTAGCTTTTGAACATGCATTACTACTGTACATGTATGATTTTGTTGAGATATTTATTCCAAACTTGGTACATGCATCCAATAGTAAACTGGTCTTTTATTGTGTGTGGCATTAGCCGCTATTGTAATATTTTATGTATGAGGGCGACACTGTAAATATCTCTCATCTTAGTACTAGCCAAAACTTCATCTTGTTTTTGTATCCATGGATTGTTAGAAAGAAAGTACACTGTAACCCCCACCCCTGAATAAAAATGCCCCTAGGGGCAATGCATTTTACAAATGAGGACTGGGGGTTGCATTTATTTGGGCCAGAGAAATAAGATTTAAAATTTGTGTGAAATGTGTGTAAAATGCAATAAAACGGAATTTGTTTAAATGTTAAGACCCGACTCGAAATGTTCATGTTATTTATCATTATTAAAGACTAACCTTCAGAGAGTCGATCTCCTGAGTGTCATTTTATTCTCCATATTAAAATAGGTGTGGGGGCATTTATTAGGGGGAGAGTGGGTGCGGTTTATTTGGGGGTTTACAGTATTTGCATTTTAAATTGACTTAAAAAATGGAGGTTGATTTTTGTAAATGCTGTATAGAACAAGTTTAATGTTTATATCATTTGCTTCTCACAAAAGATGTTGTGTGTTTGAGCCCAGCTCTGTGTTTGAGACCAGCTCTGCCCAAAAACTTTTTGTACGTGTTCATTTACTTGCTGAAGGATGGCTGCTCTACTCAGATTCATCCTAAGGTCTTCCTGCAAAGGTTTTGACTGGAAAAACCGTAATAAGTTGAAAGTGACATGTAAAATCCATTGAAAAAATATGGGGTGCTGGAACAAGCGATAGAATGTACAAAGTATTTTGACAAAATCGTGCATTAATAGTTCTATATAAGAGTAGTGGTTGGAGGCACATGTATAGGGATTGTAGTCAGGTGTCAATATTGTTGGCAACTGAGGCTGATTGCTTTGGGAAGATTCCTTTTATATTTTTTGCATAAGAGTCGGCAGGCAAGTAAAACACCACTCTGCGTGCATATTTAAAAAAAAAAGTGATATTGATGCTGTTTCGTGATTTTATTATCATGTTCAATTGTTTATAGAAATGAGCCAGTCGGTCGTATTCAAATGTACTGAATTTTGTGCACACCAATTATTTGTTATATAAAAATCAATAGAGTGTATGTACTCAGCTCTCAGTGGCAGACAGCTCACTATAATGCTAGCATGCTTCTTATGGATTTTAAACAAACACGGTAGCCTTAAATTATAAAGTTGTTTGTGTGTTCACTTATTGTCTTCTATTTTATTTTAGCAAATTATACATGTATATGTCATGTATAAGACACAAGTCAAGTGCTCTGTTTGTGGAAGATTTATTTTCATTATAGTTGATACAATGTGTTAATGTTACCGATTTTCAAGTCTTAATGGATTTATTTATCTGTTTAAAGCTTGTATTAGTTTATAATTGCAATAAAACTTGTGTTAAGCAACTATCTAATGGAATAATCAGTGATGGAATCTTAGATATATGTGCATGTATGTATAGGGGCAGATAACTATCGAATACATGTGGATATGCAATTAAAAAGTTAAAACAATGAACAGAGGAAGTAGAATATGTGGCTGCTTAAGACAGGAGCCAGCTTAATTGAGTTGCTATCAAACACCTGTGTGAGTGCAGTCCATGGGACGTGCAATGGTAAGAAGTTTGGACTAGTACATTAGTTGTAAGTTATAACACACAGATGGAGAGTGAGGAAAAAATAAAACTTACTTACCATACAGCATTTTGGAGGAAAACTGGCACAGAGAGACTCAACTATCAGTTTGATAACAACATCAAAGAATTCACTCATTATTGCTGTGGCTTGGAAATACATACTTTATCATTCTATCATCACATTTTTGACTGCCATATTTACAGATAGATGCATATTTTCAGAGATAAGGGATTCTTTATGTTTTTATTGATATTTTCACTTTATGGGAGATCACCCTGGTTCACATGGTCTTTTCATGCGTATTTGATCTGATGATTTCTGGGTTGTTTGGCAGTCTGGTTGCTAAGTACTGCAGGAAATTATTGTTCAAAGGATTAATGTTGAAGAGTCTTTGCTATATATATTTGTACACTTCTTGTAAAGCATATATAAGGCAATTCATATTTATTATGGACCCTTAATATTCTTGGATATGTCTTGGACAAAATAGTAAAGCCAAAATTCAAAGTTATTCATTGCTGTAGCTGACGAAAAACTGTTTAAAGAGAGTCTGTAAAATGTGTGCTGAAGTATCGTGTATACAAGTCAGTCATAAGGCCATAATAAATTAATTGCTAGATTATCATCCCCGCAAGCCGCCTAATTTTCCTGCCCCCCTGACCTTTTTTTTTTATTAAAAAAAAAACCCAAAAAAAACCCATAGAAAAACCCAAAAAAAAATCAACAATTTTAAAAATAAAAATAAAAAATAAAATCCTCCCGCCCTCCCTGTTTTAAAGAAAAATATGGATGATAATCTAGCAATTAATTTATAATGACCTAATCATAATCATAATAATTATAGGGGTTGTGAGTTTGAAACCTTGTCCGGCCACAGTCTTCGTGACGACAATGCATCTCACTGTTGAATCAGTTACTTGCTGAAATGAGGGTGTTGGATGGAATACTGGTAAACCTTCCACGATCCCAGAAAGATAGGCTAGGTTAACTGATCGGTCACCCTCGATAGTGTAAAAAGTAGTCCAAACATTTAAACAAACAAAAAAACATTATAAGATTACTACTCGTGTTGAAAAAAACCCAAAAAACTTAAATCTATATGGTTTCTAATTCATTTATATTGCATATATTTATTTTATTTTACATAATTATGCACATGCAAAGAATTTGAGAGTAACTCCTGTACATGTTAAATCAATCAGATGAAGGTGGGTTTTAGTTTAAGGCATTATTCATCAATTATACGTTCCCTTAAAGACGTAGAGTCTATATGAGGATTTTTTAAAATATTAAAATTGACATAACACATTATTTCCTCAACATTTCAGGCCTATATACAATTTCCTCAACATATCAGGCCTATATACAATTTCCTCAACATATCAGGCCTATATACAATTTCCTCAACATTTCATGCCTATATACAATTTCCTCAACATATCATGCCTATATACAATTTCCTCAACATATCATGCCTATATACAATTTCCTCAACATATCAGGCCTATATACAATTTCCTCAACATATCAGGCCTATATACTCGCTGATCCAATATTGTCATAAGGATGTTTATTATGTCAAAATACTATATTTTGTGCCTAGGTTAAGATTGATTTCCCGCTAAGAGTATTTTGTGATGTATCAAATGGGTCGCCTGATTTCATTTTGATTTCCATTTGATTCGTCAGACTGGTTGTAAACATATTGTAGAATTTGTTTTATCTTGGAAAGAGTCCGATTGATAAGGTGAAGGTCGTCAAGCAGTATTGGGTGGAGTGTTGTCTATTTTTAGGATCGTCATCTCATTTCAATTTCACCACTACTAGTAAAATATTGTATTTCGTTTTTGGTGAATTCGAAACACAAACTTTAATTTTGTGTTTATTAATTTGAATGAGATGCTAGATGTATCCATTGGTTTTAGACAGTTCAGACTGATATACTGACTTTAAATCAAACAACATCAAGATAAAATTAATATATAGTTCAAATGAACAATGTTTCATGTTTTTTAAATAATCCAACAGGACAGTGGTCTACTATGCTTTTGGTGTTTATTTATAGAGAAGTTGTGACTGAGTAGTGAACAGTAAGTTTAATTGTGTTTTGTAATGTCTCCTTTATTTTCTCTGGGTTCTTACAATTTCGTTCTGTAAGTAACTGGCAGACTTTCTCACACAAAATGTTTGGAAATAGCTGGACTGGAACCGGCGACACTGGCAGTCAAGACAGATAAGTGATTTTGAGACGGAGATTGAGATGACTTGACCACAGAGGACGGCATACTGCTTGTAATTATTGTCATGCAAAGAGGGTTACTGAAATGATATAAGACCGTCCTTAAAAATAAATTGTTTGCCTACTCCTACCTACTCACTCAAAACTGCCGCTACCCAAAATTTTTTATTGAATTTCAAACCGTTTAATTTTTTTTTCATGATTTCTGTCCATTTTTCTTCAAAATGACTATGCAAAATCAAAATAATTTGGCGGGAAAAAAATTAAATACCTACCTGTCCACATGAAAAATACTGGGTTGGAGCAAAGCAAACAAATATTTGTTTAAGGATGGCCTAAAGTGTAACTTTCATATGTTTTCCTAATAAAATCTAGATATATATTTTGCCATTTACAATTCAGCTTTTTAATTAAGTCATATACAAGCTGTTTAGATATGCTCCCTGCGTGACACGAGTTCTCAGAGTTTTACCCATGTAAAAATATGGTAACAATAAAATGATAATTAACTACTTGAAAGAAAAATGTAAATAACTAAAATAAACAAGCACAGTATGACAGAATGTTTGCTCAAGAACATCTGTAACACATTCCATGGCAATATTTACATAGTGGAACGTACACAAGAATACCTTAATTACAACAACAACACGCAGTTGCAGCCAGCCAGTTAATAAACAATTAATCCTGTTTGTTGCTTATACATTTGGTTCAGGGAGTAGAGAAATATTGGACTTATTATTTGGTCAGAGGCAAAATACAAGTAGATAATAATTACAAGAAGTCATGTATAAATTGAATTAAGTTATTTGTCTGACATATTTTGATGTTGTCTCTTGGTACAGAATCTTACATATTCTTGATGCAGATTGAGGTCACTTGATAGAAATTATCTTTAAATACAGACAGACAGCAGGCTTATAAGACAGTGTGTCTGACAATGTGTGAACATAGTTATCCATGCATGAATACATTGACCCATGTCTGAATACATTGACCCATGTCTGAATACATTGACCCATGTCTGAATACATTTATCCATGTATGAATACATTTACCCATGTCTGAATACATTGACCAATGTCTGAATACATTTACTCATGTCTGAACACATTTATCCATGTCTGAACACATTTACTCATGTCTGAACACATTTATCGATGTCTGAACACATTTACTCATGTCTGAACACATTTACCCATGTCTGAACGCATTTATCCATGTCTGAACACATTTACCCATGTCTGAACACATTTAACCATGTCTGAACACAATGACTCATGTCTGAACTCAATTACCAATGTCTGAACACATTTATCCATGTCTGAACACATTTACCAATGTTTGAACACATTTACTCGTGTCTGAACACATTTACTCATATCTGAACACAATTACTCATGTCTGAACACAATTACCCATGTCTGAACACATTTACCATTGGATGAATACATATAGCTTTTTCTGAGAGAGTTTTATTTACTACAATTATTTATTCAGTTTCTTTGCTGATTTAGAAATAAATTTACGATTTGACATAATTTTTCAACTCTTTACTTTCATTTCTTTCTTTAAATTTGAAATAACAGAGCATAATAACAGAATTTTCATTTGTGTTGTATTTTCTCTTATAAGAACAGAAATTATATTAAATATTAAAATTTATCATTAATTTGGAATTTAATTAAGGAATAACCTTTTGCCTTGGTGAGACAATAATTACCTTCAGTTATATTCACTTAACGTCTCACATACCAATTAATGTTGTACTGTTCTACATGCACTTCTGGAACACTGAACACATTGCCAATGGTTCTAAAAGTGTCTTGTTTCCATAGAAAGTCCTCTGTTAGTCAAAATATGCAGGAAAAAATATGTGGTTAACCAGGTTGCTTTTTCACAATTTTGATGTTTTGAGGACACCCCTTCATTTTTGACAATTCTGCCTAGTTGTGGCAGTGTAACACTTTAAACTGTTATATCTTCATCCAACAGTACCCAATGTCATTTAAACTTTGCAGAACTCATGAAAATGTTCTTATGTTTCTCATAATGTACAAAGAAATATGACCATTTAAGTATTTTCAGCAAAAATAATGCCCAACTAATTTACACAGCTCTAATTTCTTGAGCGCATTTATCAGCATCTACCGTCACTAAGGGGAGGTAACTGGGAAGTGCGACCTTGAATGAAGCTCCATATAAATGTCATATCAGCATAATACAGACAATTACAAATATGAAAAGCACAATTTAAATTACAGAACGCAATTGTATTAGAATGTAGAAGACAGACTGATGAAGGTGTTTGTAGCTGCCAGTAATCTTTGTAGATATTATTTGGATATGTGTGGTATTGAACTATCTCTGACAGGCAGGTTACAAAGATAAACATGGCAGATTTGGGGTTTTCCCAGAAATAACAGACATAATACCATATACCCTCAAATAAACACATTTATTTAGGTCCTCAATGGCCGAGTGGTCTAAGACACCTTCTCAAGCATCATCACTTACATCTCACTGCTTAGGTTGTTGGTGCGAGTCCCACTCACTGCTAAGGTTGTTGGTTTGAGTCCCACTCACTGCTAAGGTTGTTGGTGTGAGTCCCACTCACTGCTAAGGTTGTTGGTGCGAGTCCCACTCACTGCTAAGGTTGTTGGTACGAGTCCCACTCACTGCTAAGGTTGTTGGTGCGAGTCCAACTCACTGCTAATGTTGTTGGTTCGTGTCCCACTCACTGCTAAGGTTGTTGGTTCAAGTCACACTCACTGCTAAGGTTGTTGGTGCGAGTCCCACTCACTGCTAAGGTTGTTGGTGCGAGTCCCACTCACTGCTAAGGTTGTTGGTGCGAGTCCAACTCACTGCTAAGGTTGTTGGTGCGAGTCCCACTCACTGCTAAGGTTTTTGGTGCGAGTCCAACTCACTGCTAAGGTTGTTGGTTCGTGTCCCACTCACTGCTAAGGTTGTTGGTTCAAGTCCTACTCACTGCTAAGGTTGTTGGTGCGAGTCCCACTCACTGCTAAGGTTGTTGGTGCGAGTCCCACTCACTGCTAAGGTTGTTGGTTCGTGTCCCACTCACTGCTAAGGTTGTTGGTGCGAGTCCCACTCACTGCTAAGGTTGTTGGTTCAAGTCCCACTCACTGCTAAGGTTGTTGGTGCGAGTCCCACTCACTGCTAAGGTTGTTGGTGCGAGTCCAACTCACTGCTAAGGTTGTTGGTGCGAGTCGCACTCACTGCTAAGGTTGTTGGTTCGTGTCCCACTCACTGCTAAGGTTGTTGGTTCAAGTCCCACTCACTGCTAAGGTTGTTGGTTCGTGTCCCACTCACTGCTAAGGTTGTTGGTGCGAGTCCCACTCACTGCTAAGGTTGTTGGTGCGAGTCCCACTCACTGCTAAGGTTGTTGGTTCGTGTCCCACTCACTGCTAAGGTTGTTGGTTCGAGTCCCACTCACTGCTAAGGTTGTAGGTTTAAGTCCTGCTCACTTCATAAACTTTATGTGAGAAAGTTTGCCAGTTACTTGTAGAAGGACGGTGGTTCTAATCAGATTCATTTTGAGGTCTTCCTCCACCAATGAAACTGGATATGCCGTATATATAACCTGTAAAGTGCTGAAAATGCTTTAAACCCCATTAAAAAGAAAAAAGAAATAAAAGATCTGAGAAATTAAAATTTCATTATTTTGATTTTTTTTAACTGCCATATTTAAAAACTAACTTCGACAGAGGGTTAATTAATTTTATTTTCCATAAAAAGGGGATGGGGAGCGAGGAGTTAATTCAGAGTTGTACGGTAATAGATGATTATGTAATATTGCAGATGTGCTTACTGATGATACTATTGTGTCAGTTGTAATGTATTTGCACCCATTGACCTCCCACCAGAATGTTCTTGGTGAATACTACATAACTTGGTGAACACTGAATAATTCAGTCATAATTAATTAACTTATCAGTACCTAAGAAATCAGCTGACTTTATATATATCCATTATATCTCTGTAGCAGATTTTGTTTTTTTATAATTTATCGCTAACTTTATTAGAAAAGCTTTTTCTTTACAATAGTACAGAATTTACACTTGTGTGTATAGATTCAAAAGATGTTTTATTTGTTTGTTAAATCTATTGAAATGTTGTTGTTGTATGGTGTTTAGCACCACTTTCAACAATTTTTCAGTTCTATTGCAACCGTGTCTACTTGTGACAGTATTTCAAATGCTGTCCCACTGAAGTATCATGCCGCAGACACATGGTATGATACCCAACCCAGTCACATTATACTGACACCGGGCCGACCAGACCTAGAACTATCATCTAAATGTTGAGTGCCAAGCGAAGTAGCTTCAAGTAACATCTAGTACAGTCTGGTGTGACCCGGCCGCAGACCGAATCTAAAGACCTTCGGCATATGAGGTGTATGCTCTACCACCGGACCACCGCTGCTGAAATGATGTATCCGTGTTTTATAAGCTACTCAGGAATAAGGAACTGTGAGAGTTGTATATTATTATAAAGATGACGTCGTGGAAATACTGCTTCCCGATCGGGATTTAAATAAAACATCTTACATATTATAGTTATGGAACATGAACAAGAGTTTAAATTTCTTACGGGGAATTACATCATATAAAAAAACTGAATATATTATGGTTTTTGGTTTTGCCATCAGTGTTATTGAAGAAAGGGAGTAAGTATTTTATCATCCTGCCAAGATAAAAATGTAAATTGAGCCACGGTGATTTACTTCTTGTTATACAATTATTATAACACCATAAGAGATCTACCCAGGCACCAAGTATTTACATATAGTATTGATCCTTGACTCTTATCAATGACTGCCACCAAGTATTGTAATATTTCACGAGTATTGTAATATTTCACCGGTTAAACAATTACAATAATGTAATAAACAGACACTGATACAAAAGATGTTAATTATATAGTTAAACATAATTAAAACATCCCAAAATGATATATTGAAAAGGGCTTTCCTTACTTGGGCTACGAGCCTAGGTAAGACTAAAATAGATTTCCTGCTAAAATGGCTACATATTTTGTGATGTATTCAATTAGACTTGTGATTTCATTTTTACAGGTGGTAAAATTTGTTACATCTTAAAAAATGTCTGAATAATAATGCGAATGTTATCAATACAGTATTTAAGTGATGTCTATATTTAGAATGGGGATTTCGTTTCAAGTTTGGTTCTTCAGTTTAAATATTTATTAATGATAATGAGATGCTTTTTATCCATTTTGAAATTTATTTCATTTTTTAAGACATTTATAGCATTTTATCCTGATATACTAATCCTTTAAAAACTTCAGCTACATCTGGACTGGTATTCACCAACCGTTAATAAAAGTATTCTTAGAACTCAAGAATGAATTTTGAAAAATGCACTTAGAGACCATTTTTTGAGACTAAAATTTACAAGCATGTAGGGAGATAAACTTTATAGTCAAATAAACACTCACAACTATTCTATATCTCATGATAAACTAGACATCTGAAGTTGAAATTTGAATTTTTAAGCTCAAGTCTAAGAATATTCTCAATAATGGTTGGTGAATACTACCCCTGAACTTCAATTTTGAGATGTCACGTGCCCAACAACATGTTAAAGAAACAACAGAATTTCTATGTGCATGTTAACAAACCATGCTATGAGTATGTTTCATTGAAAATTCTATTTTGTTTTTCAATCTGTTCGCCATCCTGCTAAAAGTGTTTGCCTGACTGACCTTGACCTACTTGTTGGGGGTTGGGGTTGTCTTTATTACAATACAGTGTACATGTGCTGGTAAGTAGTAAACCATCAACGATGACAGCTTACTTGTGACACCTACCTGCTCGCAAGTCCACAAACAGCATTCGAGCAAGTTTTAAAACATCAGAAAATGGTAAGTGATTAATTTCCCAGATGCCAGTGAAGTCTTTTCTGTCAGAATGGCTAAAATTTGATAATGCCTACATTTTTGTCTGCACGGATGGTCTGTTATGGCATTGCCAGAGTATTATCAGGATCAATATGAAGTTACTTAAGAGTTCCCACTTGTCCCGGCTGTTACAGCATCAACACATGCAACATATCGTAAAAGTGGCTATGAAAAATGGAAATTCTGCTTGATAACTGAATGAAATACCAGAGAATTGGTGCTGGTCTGTAAAGCAACATCATCCTGGTGAACAGATAACAAATTATGGACTTTGAATTTCTTTTTGGTAAAAATGGATTTTTTTTTTATTATTTATTTATTAATTTATTATTTATATTATGTTTGGGTAAGTAAATAGAGAATGTTCATTGATTTGAAAAAACATCTTCACTCTGGTCACACGATGATGCATGGGAGTATAAAAAAATGATAATAAAAATAATAAAATAGGTAAAAATGTTTGTTTTAAAACAAAAATTTATGCATAAGCAGAGTTTGTATTGCGCCGTGACTGTCAGTCAAGAGGTTGTGAGTTTGAAGCGCGGCCCGGCCACTGTAGTCTTGGTTATAATTGAAATACGACATTGCCGTTCTGATTGTTATTCTTCTCTTACCGCTGATTCAAGTTGGATATGTCGTATATAATCTGTAGTGTTGAAAATAGCATTAAACACTTTAAAAAAGCAACCAAAAAATTGGACATTATCGTAATATCACAAAATCTTGAGGGCACGGGTTTGAGCATCGTGCAGTAGTGCTACCATTAGAAGGCTGCAGACTTGATCAGTCATATCACGGATATATAATACATCGGGCTGGTTTTGGTGTAAATTTTGTAATAATTGTTATTTCTGTAGTGTGTTGTTTAAGGCAGGTGGAATCTCTTTACTTCATTTTAAACTATTTTTCATTTTAAATCCTGATATGGCCTCCTTAGATTTTAATCTTTGAATTATTTTTTCTTTTCATTTCACTTTTTATGTTCCTATATCTAATCATGGTTAGTATTTTTGGCAAGCCAGAGTTGAGATAGTTATAACAAAGGAAATGTTCCAGGATTCTGACCGACTCTGCCATAAGAAAAAAGATAGTTGCAGAAATAAATAAAACTTTTTCTATCAAAATAAATGTGCAAAGTGCTTTGGCTCCAGATAAATATGCATAAAAAAGTGTGGCATATCATAGTAGTGTATAGACAGGGCATATCATGGTAGTGTATAGACAGGGCATATCATAGTAGTGTATAGACAGGGCATATCATAGTAGTGTATAGACAGGGCATATCATAGTAGTGTATAGACAGGGCATATCATAGAAGTGTATAGACAGGGCATATCATAGTAGTGTATAGACAGGGCATATCATAGTAGTGTATAGACAGGGCATATCATAGTAGTGTATAGACAGGGCATATCATAGAAGTGTTTAGACAGGGCATATCATAGTAGTGTATAGACAGGGCATATCATAGTAGTGTATAGACAGGGCATATCATAGTAGTGTATAGACAGGGCATATCATAGTAGTGTAAAGACAGGGCATATCATAGTAGTGTATAGACAGGGCATATCATAGCAGTGTATAGACAGGGCATATCATAGAAGTGTATAGACAGGGCATATCATAGCAGTGTATAGACAGGGCATATCATAGCAGTGTATAGACAGGGCATATCATAGCAGTGTATAGACAGGGCATATCATAGCAGTGTATAGACAGGGCATATCATAGAAGTGTATAGACAGGGCATATCATAGTAGTGTATAGACAGGGCATTTCATAGCTGTGTATAGACAGAGCATTTCATAGCTGTGTATAGACAGGGCATTTCATAGCTGTGTATAGACAGGGCATTTCATAGCAGTGTATAGACAGGGCATATCATGGTAGTGTATAGACAGGGCATTTCATAGCTGTGTATAGATAGGGCATATCATAGTAGTGTATAGACAGGGCATATCATAGTAGTGTATAGACAGGGCATTTCATAGTTGTGTATAGACAGGGCATATCATAGTAGTGTATAGACAGGGCATATCATAGTAGTGTATAGACAGGGCATTTCATAGCTGTGTATAGACAGGGCATATCATAGTAGTGTATAGACAGGGCAAATCATAGTAGTGTATAGACAGGGCATATCATAGTAGTGTATAGACAGGGCATATCATAGTAGTGTATAGACAGGACATATCATAGAAGTGTATAGACAGGACATATCATAGTAGTGTATAGACAGGGCATATCATAGAAGTGTATAGACAGGGCATATCATAGAAGTGTATAGACAGGGCATATCATAGTAGTGTATAGACAGGGCATATCATAGTAGTGTATAGACAGGGCATATCATAGTAGTGTATAGACAGGGCATATCAGAGTAGTGTATAGACAGGGCATATCATAAAAGTGTATAGACAGGGCATATCATAGTAGTGTATAGACAGGGCATATCATAGTAGTGTATAGACAGGGCATATCATAGTAGTGTATAGACAGGGCATATCATAGTAGTGTATAGACAGGGCATATCATAGAAGTGTATAGACAGGGCATATCATAGTAGTGTATAGACAGGGCATATCATAGTAGTGTATAGACAGGACATATCATGGTAGTGTATAGACAGGGCATACCATGGTAGTGTATAGACAGGGCATATCATGGTAGTGTATATACAGGGCATATCATGGTAGTGTATAGACAGGGCATATCATGGTAGTGTATAGACAGGGCATATCATAGAAGTGTATAGACAGGGCATATCATAGTAGTGTATAGACAGGGCATATCATAGTAGTGTATAGACAGGGCATATCATAGTAGTGTATAGACAGGGCATATCATAGTAGTGTATAGACAGGGCATATCATAGAAGTGTATAGACAGGGCATATCATAGTAGTGTATAGACAGGGCATATCATAGTAGTGTATAGACAGGGCATATCATAGTAGTGTATAGACAGGGCATATCATAGAAGTGTATAGACAGGGCATATCATGGTAGTGTATAGACAGGGCATATCATGGTAGTGTATAGACAGGACATATCATAGTAGTGTATAGACAGGGCATACCATAGTAGTGTATAGACAGGGCATATCATAGTAGTGTATAGACAGGGCATACCATAGTAGTGTATAGACAGGGCATATCATAGTAGTGTATAGACAGGGCATATCATGGTAGTGTATAGGCAGGGCATATCATAGTAGTGTATAAACAGGGCATAACATAGTAGTGTATAGACAGGGCATTTCATAGTAGTGTATAGACAGAATAACAAATGGAAACAATTTCTTGACAAAAACACTTTGCAGTCTGATTTAATCATTTACAATATTAGCTCGTCCCGGTGATCCAAAGTTTTGATTATGACATCAGTTCCAACAATTAATCCCTTCTATGGTTTGTACCAACATTTTGAGATCGTTTATAATTGTCCATTTTACATGAACTGCCAGTTTTACTATAATGTTGCCAATTTTGGCTATTTTAATATACATTTTAGAGAATTGCATTTTTGTGATAAAAATGGGACAGCTACTCGAATGAAAAATGTTCATTTATAATTATTTCACAAGAATCTGGCCTGGTTAGCTCAGTCAGTAGCATCTCTGAACTTCAGTCCAGGGGTAATGGATTCCAATCCCCGCCTGGTCAGTTTCGGCAATGGCTGATATATGACATGTTTCATTGTCATTTATCTCTATTTGATGGATTCAAGTGGGAAGTTATCAGTTACTTGTGGAGATGGGTGTGCTCGAGTATTGGTTAACATGCCAGGATCTGAGGAAAGATTTGTTATGTTAGCTGAATGTCTGTTCGTCCTTGCTGGCCTAAAATTGATTCTTAATATCTAATATATTTTAAATGATAATATATTACAAGGCCAGTTTTGTATTTGCCGCATCACACGTTAGTGTTGAATGAGCAGAGGAATACTGAGTGTCATTTTTAGCTCACTGGGACGAAGTCCAAGGAGAGCCTTGCCATGTTCCCAGCGTCGTCGTCGGCGTCGGCGTCGTCGTCTGTAGACACCAAGGTTAAACTAATACGTTTAAGTTTAAGATATCTATGCAGCCACTCATTGGATGTGAATGAAACTTTGCATGTGGATTCACCATCATCAATGACACACACAGACAAGAACTATAACTGTGGATTGCATTTTGGCACAGTTATGGCCCTTTTTGGACTTGGGACACACAGAGGCGAACTTTGTTGTCTTCTGACAACTCTTGTTTAGACATGCTGCGAATTTCGAACTTTTATGAAATATTCATGAACATGTATGTCAAAGCTCTATGTAGGTTGGGTGTCCTGTAAGCGGAGAGACAGCCTGGAATGTGACTTCCTGTTGATGTCATTATTAAAATACTGTTTTGTTTGTTAAGGAGCAAGAGAAAACCTCAATTTAACCTAATAAAGTGCTCTTACTCTAAATAAACCCCATATATGGGATAACCAAGGCTGTCCCTAAATTTGTTAATAGAAGGTTGAATTTCCAAATTAAAAGTGGATTGAAGGGGCAAACCAGAGATGATCTGTGATGAATTTTCATTGTTTTTAATGAAAAACAGACTGCATTATTTGTTTATGAGATCCAACAATGTGGTCTATTGGAAGTAAAAATTTAAATTAAACTTCATTATTAAAACAAAAATATCTTTTTAACTGTATAATCTCAGCCCATAGTAGCTGGTTGCCAGAACAAGAATTGCCAGGTGAAATCCCTGACCCCCAGCCCTTAGGGACAGCCCTTCGGGACAGCCCTGGATAACACAAGGATACACAAGATTAATCAGTTACCAGGATACAAGAGGGTTTCCTAGTTACCAGAATACATAACAGAGTTTCCCAGTTTCCAAGATACATGACGGGGTTTCCCAGTTACCAAGACACATGGGGTTTCCCAGTTACCAAGAAACATGACATGGTTTCCCAGTTACCAGGATACATGGGGTTTTCCAGTTACCAAGATACATGATGGGGTTTCCCAGTTACCAGGATACATGACAGGGTTTCCAATTTTAAAGTTACATGACAGGGATTCCCAGTTACCAGGATACATGACAGGGTTTCCGAGTTATCAGGATACATGATGAGTTTTCCCATTTTCCAAGTTACATGTTGGGGTTTTTCAAGCTACCAGGATACATGGGGTTTCCCAATTACCAGGATACATGATGGGGTTTCCAATTACCAGGATACATGGGGTTTCCCAGTTACCAGGATACATGGGGTTTCCCAGGATACATGGGGTTTCCCAGGATACATGGGGTTTCCCAGTTACCAGGATACTTGATTAGTTTTACAGCTACCAGGATACATGGGGTTTCCCAGTTATCAGGATACATGGGGTTTCACATTAGGTTTGCCTTGTTACTTAGATACAGGGGATTTGCCTGGATACTGTAATACATAGCAATGACCTGGTTACTGGGATATACATAAGATTGTAACCCAGTTTCTACCTGGTTTCTCTTCAAGGAAGAAGTACAAATTATACACACTGAGATACAAATCATGTTTGTTTTTGTTCAATTAAAGAATGGGGAACCCCTTCTACACCCAAATCTCTCGCCCACATACTGGAAACATTCCCTCACCTATATTGGAGCCCAACTCTCACCTATTATGGTATAGAATACTAAATGTGTCCTACTGGAATATCGTAATAAGCTGCCTTGTTTCACTTTACATTGATAATTAATCCACATAGACCAGTTTCCTTGTAGTGCACACAAGTTATTCAGGAAATAGCAAATTAATAAGGAAATGTATGACCTATGACAACACTTCTGTATGCTGGTGACATATTCATGGGACAAAGTTTTATTTACAGCTCTGTAAGAGGCAGTATCACAAGACCAAACAAATTCATCAGTTTTATATTTATGTGTGCGGATTTGATTTTCAATTGTTATAAATGGACTTAATTTCTGTGTACATTGTTTTGTATAATTTAGATTATGCCTTGAGTAAGGTGATGGAAGTTATATGATTATGTGTTAAATATAAAAATGACATGTGATCTGTTTTCTTTGTTTGTGATGGAGTAAAGGATTTGTGCCGCATGTGTGTTGTTCGTAATTTTGGATTTAATTTTTGGAGGTTTAAACATGGCAACAGAGCGCAAAATATCTGGGACGTGGAATAGACTTTCATCCACGCTTCAAAAGCGAATATCTGGCGGTAGGTTAAAGTTAAAGCTTTCTTGCATGCTGGACAGGGATAGGATATCCTGCCCACGTGCACAATATCAGATTATCTTATTGGTGATGGCCTGATTTACATCAGTGAAAAAGCATCATAAAAATATGTTGAATCAATCAAGGGGTCATGAATTTGAATCCCCATCTCACAGTCTCCGTGATGATTGGTATGTGACATTACACAACATTGTCACTTATCTCTCACTGCTGATTTAAGTGGGAGAGTTATCAGATACTTGTGGAGATTGGTGTACTGGAGTACTGGTTAACCTTCCAAGATCCGAAGAATTTAAGTTTACTGATTATCTTTTAGCACTCGATGGCATAAAAATAATACTAAATATTCAAATCAGTCTAATCCACACTGTTGAAGTCATTATTTTGACATAAAGTTCTAGTTACTGTTTTCTATTTATACACAAATTCAAGTTGTAATACATTTTCATAAGCAAGAAATTAAATCTGTTACAATGTACAAGTTGTGTATAAGGAAGTCATCACTCGGGTCAAGGTACAAATATTAATTAGGCATTGTTCTTTGTTGTTGTTGTTGTATATTGTTTCAACAATTTCTCAGTTACATCCTGCCAGTGTCTATTGGAGACAGTATTCTAAGTGCTGCCACACTGGAGTATCATGTCAAAGACACATGGTAAGTCACCCATCCATGTCACATTATACTGACACACTGGAGTATCATGTCACAGACACATGGTAAGTTACCCCTCCCTGTCACATTATACTGACACACTGGAGTATCATGTCGCAGACACATGGTAAGTTACCCCTCCCTGTCACATTATACTGACACACTGGAGTATCATGTCACAGACACATGGTATGTTACTCCCCCCTGTCACATTATACTGACACACTGGAGTATCATGTCACAGACACATGGTATGTTAACCCTCCCTGTCACATTATACTGACACACTGGAGTATCATGTCACAGACACATGGTAAGTTACCCCTCCCTGTCACATTATACTGACACACTGGAGTATCATGTCACAGACACATGGTATGTTAACCCTCCCTGTCACATTATACTGACACACTGGAGTATCATGTCACAGACACATGGTATGTTACCCCACCCTGTCACATTATACTGACACACTGGAGTATCATGTCACAGACACATGGTATGTTACCCCTCCCTGTCACATTATACTGACACACTGGAGTATCATATCACAGACACATGGTATGTTACCCCTCCCTGTCACATTATACTGACACACTGGAGTATCATGTCACAGACACATGGTATGTTACCCCTCCCTGTCACATTATACTGACACACTGGAGTATCATGTCACAGACACATGGTATGTTACCCCTCCCTGTTACATTATACTGACACACTGGAGTATCATGTCACAGACACATGGTATGTTACCCCTCCCTGTCACATTATACTGACACACTGGAGTATCATGTCGCAGACACATGGTAAGTTACCCCTCCCTGTCACATTATACTGACACACTGGAGTATCATGTCACAGACACATGGTATGTTACCCCTCCCTGTCACATTATACTGACACACTGGAGTATCATGTCACAGACACATGGTATGTTACCCCTCCCTGTCACATTATACTGACACACTGGAGTATCATGTCACAGACACATGGTATGTTACTCCTCCCTGTCACATTATACTGACACACTGGAGTATCATGTCACAGACACATGGTATGTTAACCCTCCCTGTCACATTATACTGACACACTGGAGTATCATGTCACAGACACATGGTAAGTTACCCCTCCCTGTCACATTATACTGACACACTGGAGTATCATGTCACAGACACATGGTATGTTACCCCACCCTGTCACATTATACTGACACACTGGAGTATCATGTCACAGACACATGGTATGTTACCCCTCCCTGTCACATTATACTGACACACTGGAGTATCATGTCACAGACACATGGTATGTTACCCCTCCCTGTCACATTATACTGACACACTGGAGTATCATGTCATAGACACATGGTATGTTACCCCACCCTGTCACATTATACTGACACACTGGAGTATCATGTCACAGACACATGGTATGTTACCCCTCCCTGTCACATTATACTGACACACTGGAGTATCATGTCATAGACACATGGTATGTTACCCCACCCTGTCACATTATACTGACACACTGGAGTATCATGTCATAGACACATGGTATGTTACCCCACCCTGTCACATTATACTGACACACTGGAGTATCATGTCACAGGCTTGTGGTTTGTTACCCCACCCTGTCACATTATACTGACACACTGGAGTATCATGTCATAAACACATGGTATGTTACCCCACCCTGTCACATTGTACTGACACACTGGAGTATCATGTCACAGACACATGGTATGTTACCCCACCCTGTCACATTATACTGACACACTGGAGTATCATGTCACAGGCTTGTGGTATGTTACCCCACCCTGTCACATTATACTGACACACTGGAGTATCATGTCATAGACACATGGTATGTTACCCCAACCTGTCACATTATACTGACACACTGGAGTATCATGTCACAGACACATGGTATGTTACCCCTCCCTGTCACATTATACTGACACACTGGAGTATCATGTCATAGACACATGGTATGTTACCCCACCCTGTCACATTATACTGACACACTGGAGTATCATGTCACAGGCTTGTGGTATGTTACCCCACCCTGTCACATTATACTGACACACTGGAGTATCATGTCATAGACACATGGTATGTTACCCCACCCTGTCACATTATACTGACACACTGGAGTATCATGTCACAGGCTTGTGGTATGTTACCCCACCCTGTCACATTATATTGACACTGAGCCTTTCCAGACCCAAAACTATCTTCTAAATGCTGAGTGCCAAGCAAAGAAGATTCTAGTACCACTTATTAAGTTTGTCGTATGACCTAGTATGATTGAACCCATGACGTTCCACATGTGAGGCAGATGCTCAACCCCATGACCGCCACTGTGGTCCCCTAGTGCAAGTATCAAACCCTCTGTTTGGTTCACATATCAACAGTTCAAGGTCTTCCTAGATTCACTCTGCCTTAGGCAGCCACTCAAGGGAAGTAACAAAAGTGGTCCCTGAGGGAAGCGGGCTGCTTAGCATAGGTTATTATATAGTTGCTTAAACTATGACTGCTGCGTCAGTCATCATGTCTTGATAGGCTTTACATTGTGTTTTGACCAGTCGTAGATATTTCTTCGTAATTCTAAGCGCTCCAACAAGAAAGACACTGCTACATTTTAAACTAATTTTAGGTCTTTTATATTTATGACCTTCGTGGTGTGCATGTTCTACTGTAAGGCTGGTCACTTGCTGAGAGTATGAAGTATGAAGTGGTTAATTAAATGGACATGAAATCTTTATTGATTAATGGAAGATCAGTATTGGCTGAGTTATCTGCCCTTGAAATATAAAAAAGTAAGATTTAGTTATTACTTTATACTCTTAAGCATCTGCATCTTTCACTATCTTAGCTTGGATTACACAGTAGCTATAAAAAGTTAAATCTTGAAACTGCTTTATCAGATCACTACAGTGTGAGTAATGTCCCTTGAATTATCAAACTTTGCTTTGCTTGTTATTTGGTACTACAGAGTTATGACCCTTGAATTATCAAACTTTGCTTTGATTGTTATTTGGTATAACAGAGTTATGACCCTTGAATTATCAAATTTTGTTTTGATTGTTATTTGGTACTACAGAGTTATGACCCTTGAATTATCAAACTTTGCTCTGGGTGTTATGTGATATTACAGAGTTATGACCCTCGAATTACCAAACTTTGCTCTGGGTGTTATGTGGTAATACTGAGTTATGACCCTTGAATTATCAAACATTGCTCTGGGTGTTAATTGGTATTATAGAGTTATGACCCTTGAATTGATAAACATTGCTCTAGGTGTTATGTGGTATTACAGAGTTATGACCCTTGAATGATCAAACTTTGCATTGATTGTTATTTGGTACTACAGAGTTATGACCTTTGAATTATCAAACTCTGCCCTGGTTGTTAATTGGTATTATAGAGTTATGACTCTTGAATTATCAGTCTTTGATCTGGGTGTTATGTGTTATTATAGAGTTATGACCCTTGAATTATCAAACTTTGCTCTGGGTAGTATGTGTTATTACGGAGTTATGACCCTTGAATTATCAAACTTTTCTCAGTGCTATTTGTTTCAGATATGGTGCTGTAGGAAATAATTGTGTGCTGTTTATGGCAACAATTAATAATGTATCATATTGTTAACTAAATAGGCTAGCAAAATATCCTTGTCTCAAGTATATATAGAATGGTGACCATGAGAAGACGAGACGTTTTTGCTTTCTTGTTTGCATGTATTGAGTAGCTGGCCCTGTTAGTTCAATTGGTAGCGTGTCTGACTATTAATCCAGGGGTTGTAAGTTTGTATCCCCACTCAGTCGCAGTCTCCGTGATGATTGATACACAACATTGCATCTCAGTGCCATTTGTCTCTCACTGCAGATTCAAGTGGAAATTTCTAAGTTACTTAAGTAGATTTGGTGTGCTTGAGTACTGGTCAATCTTTCAGGATCCCAGGAAAGAGTGGTTAGGTTTATAACTGATCGTCTGTTAGCCCTTGATGGCATTAAAATGACACAACATATTCAAACAAATAAAAAACAAGTATGCATGTTAATGTTTTAATGACCAATATTTGTTGCAGGTAACAAGATGACCAAGATCAAGGAAAACAGTGAAAAGCCTGTGATCTCAAAACCTCTCAACTTTGAACATACAGTCCATGTGGGCTTCGATCCTCTCACAGGGGAGTTTACTGTAAGTTGTGTTCAATATTTTACTTTATCTAAGAGTTGGTTTAATACCATGTATAACATAGAACAGGTTATGTATTGCATCCAGTTTATAAATGGAACAAGACCCTGTTAGCTCAGTCGGTAGCTCGTCTGACTATCATTCCAGGGGTCATGAGTTATAATCTCCACCAAATACATGATGTTGTTATACAATATTGCGTCTCATTGTCATTCGTCTCTTTGATTGAAGTGGGAAAGTTAACAGTTACTTGCAGAGAGGTGTGCTTGTGAATGGGTTAACTTCCAGGATCCCAGTATGAGTTGTAAGATAAATAGGTCATCGATGGCATGACAATAAATATTTGATTGGTTGATGATGATTTTTTTAATAAAAAAAAAATTTAAACAAAATTTTTTTTTTTTATTTTTTTTATTTTTTTTTATGAAAATAAAAAGGGCTTGGGCGGCATGAAAATTAGGGGGCCGGTGGGGATGATAATCTAGCAATTAATTTATTATGGCCTTATGGACGAAGACCTCGGAATGAATCTGAGCAGAACCACTATCCTATTGCAAGTATCGTACTTTATAAGAAAAATGATCTATATTGTGTGTTTGACTGCCCCTATTCAAAGGAAAACAGAAAGCAACAATAAAAAACTATATTGAATATTATGTCTATGAAGACTGTAAGTAGGAAATTTATTACTCAGGAAACTGAATCATGTCTGCATTAACTGCCCTTCATTCATCATTACAGCCCTTGGAGTAACATACCCTACCATTGATATTTCGTTGCTGGCATATTTATTACATTAGTTTTTCGTTCAACAACTCAATTTGCTGGTGATGTACTGCTCTTTGTTCAAGTGATAGCCGTCAGTGGGCACTTATGTGCAATAGATTAGATGGCTGGGTTATCTTTGATTGGTTGATTTTATTATTTGGTCTTATGATAATAAAAATAAAAAAAAAATTCAAATATAAATGGGAAAGCATTTATTTATCTAGTTCAAATATCGACATATGCAATTTTATCATTCATTTTTATTTTACTTTACTACATTATCTGACATATATGTCAGTTGGATGAAAATTTTTAAACAAACAATTTTATAGCAGTGCCAGATTTTACCCCTAAAATGGTTGAACGAGGTTCCTTTTCAGAAAATTTGTAAACCTTTGCTAAACACTTTTTAAAACAAAAGTTCATGAAATCTAGTCATATTTGAACCAAGTCAGGCTAATGTTAATTACTGCGGGCTATTACACCCGTCCCTAGGGGAATGTGACAAACTACAATGTTTTATGTAGATAATACAATATAGGAGTCCAGTCATAAATGTAAATATTATACAAATTTTTATTAACCCTTTACTTCATATAGACGCCTTTTCACACACCAATCACAGACGGCCTTTGAAAACAGTGCAGGAAGAGTTCAGATTGCTCGTAACGAGCAATCTGAACACTTCCTGCACTGTTTTCCACTCTGTCAGTTAATATAAACACGATTCACCCATTGCTGATATGTGGTGAATTAATGCTTTCAATAATAGAGGTGTCCAAAGACGTCTATATGAAGTAAAGGGTTAATGTTGACTTATCTGGTTTCAAGTTTTCCATGCAGCTAATGTATAATTAATGATTGTGATTGTTGGTATTCATGTTTAAACCAGGCCATACTTCTAAAAATGTTTGTTTGACCCTTTTGTAGCTATACACACTCAATATGTAGCTACCCAAAGTGTACTTATTGACTTTGAAAGCATTGTTGTTGTTATTTTTCGAGAATTCTGTCAATGTTTGTTCAAAATGACAATAAAAACTAAAAATCGGGCAAAAACCATTGATAGCTACCTACCAGTATCTACCCACATAAAAAGGAAACTGGGTCAGAGCACAGCAAACAAACAATTTTTTAAGGATGGCCCCATTCATATTAAGATAACTATGTTTTAGGATTTTTAATATTTTATAGCCTTATTGTTTAATCCTTTACTTCATATAGACGCCTTTGGAGACCCCAAATATGGATGCCTTTTGACACCACAAATATAGAAGGCTTTTGAATTATTGGGTATATTATGTTTATATTAACTGACAGAGTGGAAAACAGTGCAGGAAGTGTTCAGATTGCTCATGACCAGCAATCTGAACTCTTCCTGCACTGTTTTCAAAGGACTTCTGTGATTGGTGTGGGAAAACGTGTATCTATGGAGTAAAGGGTCAAAATTTTACTTGAATACACTTGTTGAATCTAGCTACAGATTGATTAGCAGAGAATGTAATGGAATGCGATCCTCTTTTATTTAATCGTTATGCTCAATTTACAGTTTAATGTATTCTTAAATGCTTGGAGGGTCTGGTTTCTTTCACCACATTGCGAGATATGTTTAAATATGAGATATTATATATAATAGTGCACACTTTATTGCTGCAGTTGATAGTTAAGATGATTGGAAGGGAGGGCATTAATATAAAATTCTGTATCTGGGTTTGATATTTTATGGTTTGATCAGATCTGGTAGCTAGTAAAGATCTGTTGAGTGGTTATTGTAACTTTCATTGTGTTCTGGAAGCACATTCTGACAGGCTCTATCTCAGCGATTTCTTGATTTCACAATATTTTTTTATTTCCTTCTGAATTTGGGAAGGTTTGTTCATTGTACACTTGAGAATTGTTAACATTTGGAAAAAAATAAATAAAGGCTATAGAAAAAAATGTTTTTGTTTGATTTTGTGTGCTAGTTTTTATTGCCGTGTGGCATTAATATCATAACTACACCCATATTCGGTTATCTGTAATGGATTACTCCCGATAACTTGATTGAAAAGTTAGTTATTGAGATTCTAAGTATTTGTGTCTCTCCACCAGAATTAGTCTTGAAAGTACAGACCACCATTTTATCATGTCAATGCATTAATTTCTGGTGATAAACTGCCTACCTGATAAACACAGGTTTATCATGCCAATGCAAGTTTATCAGGCGCATGACTTCATTATGTGTAATTTTACATTTTGGCGGAAACTCTAAGATTGTAACAAAAGATGATGATTTTCTATTTCATAAAAAAAGACAAATTAGAAATATTGACATGATAAAGAGAATACCATGTTAGTAACTTCCAGTTTGGCACAAAAAAACAAGGACTCACCAGGGCCTATGTCCTGTTTTTAGCTCACCTGAGATGAAGACTCACAGGCGAGCTTTTGTGATCGCCTGGTGTCCGTCGTCTGTCGTCCGTCATTAACTTTTAGCTTCTAAAAACTTCTCCTCTGAAACCACTTGGCCAATTTTGATATAACTTCACAGAAATGTTCCTTGGGTGACCCTCTAATAGGTTTGTTCAAGCCAACTTGATTTGTCAAAAAACATGGCGGCCAGGGGGTGGGATTAGTTTACTAAATAAGCTATAATAAAAACATAAAAAAAATTCTTGTCAGAAACTACTGGCTTGATTTTGAAATAAATTCACAGAAATGTTCCTTGAGTGACTCTCTAACAAGTTTGTTCAAGCCATCCTGATTGTCAAAAAACATGGTGACCAGGGGATGGGGTTAGTTACTATATAAGCTATAGTAAAAACTTAAAAAATCTTGTCAGAAACTACTGGCTCGATTTTAAAATAATTCCACAGAAATGGTGTGTTCCTTGAGTGAACCTCTACCAAGTTTGTTCAGGCTGCCTTGATTGGTCAAAAAACATGTTGGCCAGGGGGTGGGATTAGTTTACTATATAAGCTATAGTAAAAACTTAAAAAATCTTCTTGTCAGAAACTACTGGCTAGATTTTAAAATAATTTCACAGAAATGTTCCTTGCTTGACCCACTTCCAAGTTTGTTCAAGCATTCTTGATTCGTAAAAAAACATGGTGGCCAGGGGGTGGGGTTACTTTACTATATAAGCTATGGTAAAAATTTAAAGATCTTGTCAGAAACTACTTGCTTGATTTTAAAGTAATTTCACAGAAAATGTTCTTGAGTGACCCTCTACCAAGTTTGTTCAAGCCATCTTAATTTGTCACAAAACATAGGGGCCAGGTGGTGGGGTTAGTTTACTATATAAGCTAAAGTAAAAACTTAAAAAATCTTCTTATCATAAACTGCTTGCTCGATTTTAAAATAATTTCACAGAAATGTTCCTTGAATGACCCTCTACCAAGCTTTTGTGATCGCCTGGTGTCCGTCGTCTGTCATCCGTCATTAACTTTTAGCTTCTAAAAACTTCTCCTCTAAAACCACTTGGCCAATTTTGATATAACTTCACAGAAATGTTCCTTAGGTGACCCTCTAATAGGTTTGTTCAAGCCAACTTGATTTGTCAAAAAACATGGCGGCCAAGGGATGGGGTTAGTTTACTATATGACCTATAGTAAAAACTTAAAAAATCTTCTTGTCAGAAACTGCTTGCTATTTTTTAAAATAATTTCACAGAAATGTTCCTTTGGTGACTCTCTACCAAGTTTGTTCAAGCCATCTTGATCCTTAAAAAAACATGGTGGCCGCGGGGTGGGGTTAGTTTACTATATAAGCTATAGTAGAAACTTAAAAATCTTTTTGTCAGAAACCACCAGATCAATTTTAAAACAATTTTGCAGAAATGTTCCTTGGGTGACCCTTTACCAAATTTGTTCAAGCTGTTGTGATTTGTTATAAAACATGACGGCCACAGTTAGGTGCTAGTTTACTATAAAGGCAGCTATAGTAAAAACTTCAAAAGCCTTCTTGTCAGAATCTACTGACCTGATTTCGATGTAATTTCACTGACATTTACCATGGGCGAACCTGTACCAAGTTTGAACTCTTGTACGCATCTGTTACATCTTTAAAACAAATCAAAATTCTAACTGCTCTCCCATGTTATTTTTCTGGAATTTTGAGTGTACATGTTTTATATAATGTAATCTACTTAAGTTGGGTGACTCAAGGTCAATCAGGTGAGCGATATAGGGCCATCTTGGCCCTCTTGTTTTTTCTAAGCCTCACCTGATAAAGTTGATATAATCAGACACTTAAACATGGTATTTTCTATTTGTATAAAAATATTTGAAATTTAAAAAAGAAATTACAAGAAAATTGTACAATATCCATAAATAAATGGTATCATTTATAATATATAAAAGAAACGAAATTGACACTAGTTTATTATTTATAGCTTGTGGATGTACTGTAATTGATCGTTTTTGCCTATTGAATATTTCATTTTCTGTTTTTGTTGATTGTTTATATCTGTGTGTAAGGTTTTTATTCACAAGGACAGTTTCTAAATGAGCAAATATGAAGGAAGCTTGGGATTGGTTCAGGGGAAGTTGTCTATTTGTGAAATTTGTTCCATAAGTTCTCCGTTGACATTTTTATATGATAGTATCACACATGAACGGATCTTTGGATTGGTTTAGAGTTAATTTTGTCAAGGCCATTTACTAAAAAATCAACACTTATAGTAAATTAATACTTTTTTCGAAGCCTTTTTGACAAAACTCATTGACACGAATGACAAAAAAAGTTGAGTCTACATATGCTTACGTTATTTCATTGTTACTATTTATGATAGAAAATCAGGAAGATCCTCTGTGTCTGAGTGGGCAAAGGTGCTGTTGGTCTAACGATCACTTACCTGTCACTGCTGAGGTCATGGGTTGGAGCCCATCTTGGGCCAAAAACTTTATATATGTGAGACAGTTTGTCAGTTACTAGGGAAGGATATACGAATCTTTCGTGGTTTCAAAGTTAGGATAGAAAATTCCGTTCAGAGTGATGACTATTTTTGGAAGGAACAAAAACAGCTATCCCAAGGGACATAATTTTCTATCCTAACCTCCAACCTATGTAAGATTCTTATTTTTCTTGCATACCAAACACATTGTATATTTTAATTTAAAACTATAATGAAATTTTAAAACGATGGCTTTTAAGAATTCAAATTAAATATAGTATGTCATATGTTTTAATACGTCATGTCACAGTCGGTTAGGATGAGGGCGACTGGAGGGGGTGTAAGATGAAAATTCCACTCAGTAAAAAAAATGGAAATCCTTGTCTGGTATGCAAGAACAGTGGTTCTGTTCAGATTCATTCTGAGGGAGACCGCTGCGTGGTCAAGTGGTAGAGCATCCGCCTCGCATGCAGAAGGTCATGGGTTCGATTCCTGACAGGGTCATACCAAATACTTAAAAAATGGTACTAGAAGCTACCTCACTTGACGCTCATCATTTAGAGGAAAGTTCTAGGTCTGGTTGGATCGGTGTCAGTACAATGTTACTGGGTTGGTATAATACCTTGTGTCTGCAGCATGATACTCTAGTGTGACAGCGCTTGGAATACTGTCTCAAGTAAACACTGTCACGATATGACTGAAAACTTGTTGAAAGCACCGCTAAACACCATACAACATACAACAACATTATTCTGAGGGCTAAGTCTGAGGATATAAAATTTTATTTATAGTCGGCGTGAGACATAACGCAATAAATGTTAACTGTGTATGGTTATTGACTGATATAAATCAAAAGCTTCAATAAAACTGAATTTGCCATACATATTCTGTAGAATATGGCCAGGTCGTTTATACCTTTAGCAATAATCCAGCATTATTCTAACCGCAGTCTTATCTTCTAAATACAGACTGTATTTAAAATCCTATTAAATTGATTGTTGAATTCCAACTCGACTATAAATGATATCCATATTTTACAGGGAGAGCTTGAGCTACTGCGGACTGAATCAATACAAGGCTTGTACTTTATCATAAACTGCTGCATTATGTAACATGCATATTAGCCAGTACTGGGAATCTGTTCAAAATTCATGATCGATCGAAAACTCAGACAGATTCAACTGACCGTTGATCGAATGTTAATTGATCAGTTGATGTCTGCCATGTACAAAAAATCGTTTTAGCTAGTTATGGTCTTGTTCTTGTATGAGTTTGTTGGAAAAGTTTCAATTGGGGCAAATTATAGGATGGGTTTTTAATGTCGGTTATGTTACATGGCTCCTGTTTCTAAGAAAAGCAGCCAGGTGATCATGATGTTAGATTGATTCCAGTAAAACTGTACATGGTTTCATTGATATTTATTACATAATAGATATATAACCAGTCGAAATATAGTTAGCAGAAATGTTGATTAAACAAACTTTCTGTTCACCAACATGTTTTAATAGTATATTCATAGATTCTTAGAAATTTAAATCTAAGAAAAGCATCTAGGTGACCATGATTGTAGATTGGTTCATTTAAAACTGCACATGGTTTCATTGATATTGATTATTTAATAAATAACTAACCAGTCAAAATGAGTGAGTATTTAAGTAAAAATTAAAAAAAAAAAAAAGTTCTGTTTCACCAACCTTTTCTGTAATTTTACTTAAAAGTTTTTGCTTAAAAATGTAACTGGGTTTTCATTCGATAATTACTTATCGTTAAATAAACGGCAATGAAACCATTTGGAGATGTACCAGAACTAAAATCGTGATTACCTGAATTTTTATTTTAATTTTCAAGTCCATACTTAAATATGTTGGTGAAACAGAAACCAGATTAAAATGTTTGTTCATTTTATCGCATTTATTCCAGGGTGGTGGGCAGCAAGTAAATTTGTACTTCTGTTTTGCAGGGGTATATATGTAAATTCCCTGAAAGTCTTATTATTGACACATTAATACAATGGCTGCAAAACTGTATTTGTAGGGCTTTTTTGTTCTAGTGCATTTGAATTTGTGTTCACAATTCACACAGCACCTAAACATATATGCATATTTTCCAGGGCATTTCAACATTTATGCATATTTACATATGCATTTATTCCAGGGCATTTAAACATATATGCATATTTTCCAGGGCATTTAAGCATTTATGCATATTTACATATGTGCATATTTTCCAGGGCATTTAAGCATTTATGCATATTTACATATGTGCATATTTTCCAGGGCATGCCAGAATCATGGGCCAGACTGCTGTCCCAGTCAAACATCTCCATATCAGAACAGAAGAAAAATCCACAAACAGTCCTAGATGTGCTCAACTTTTATGAAACGTCAACTAAGGAGAAGGAGGAATCAAAACAAAAGTTTTTAACAAATATAAAACCACCTAGTAAGTTCCTCGTTATTCATGGGAAGTGTTTATTAATGATGTATGGTTTGTCTTGACGTCATTTACTGCAAGGTTGTTGGTATGAATCCTGTTTTGTTAATAGATTCAAAATGATAAATTTTTATACCCTGTCATTCAAAAAATGGTGATGGGACATTAAGTAACCCTTGTTCGTCTGTTCATGCATCCATGTGTCCGTGTGTGTGTGTGTGTGTGTGTGCCAGTCAAATTGGTTTCTAAAGAAAGACTTCTGAAAGGTTCTATTTTTTTTTTATTAATATTTGATGTAACTGTATGATTATAAAATACAGGACAAGTCAAAATAACAGGAGTTGTGGCCTTTTCAACTCATAATTTGGTCAAATTTAGTAATTTACTAACATGTAACATCTGTGTCTTATGGATTCATTTCTAGTTAGAAGGTTGTGCTCTATAATGGCATATAGTTTTTTAACCATTGATGGGTTGAAAATAATGGTAATATTAAAAGCCCAATAAGAAAGAATACCAATTTTTTAACCAGTCTGTTGTTAACGGAAGTATATTGCGATTTTTTCAATTTTTTTTTTATAATTATTATTATTATTTCTTACTTTAAAAATAATTTACAAGACAATTCATTTTTTCCGATTTTTTTCTGTTACAGGTGCCAACTCACTGAGACCAACATTATCAGATAATTTTTCATCAAGTTGTGCGATAGCTCCAGTAAGTATAATTGCTTATTTAATTCTTACTATCTTTCAACACTTAAATAGATCCAGACCATGTGGTCTAGCATACGTAGAGTATCTAACCAGAGAATTGCAGGTTAAATCCCCCACCAGTAGTCAGTACAGACCAGGATTTATTGGTCATAGGTTTTATCTCCCACCAGAAATCTACAGACCTGGAATTGGTGGGTCATGAGTTCTGTCCCCCACAAGGAATCTGTATTGTTTTTTTGATCAAGTTACTTTATCTGCATATGGTTATTGCTGGCTTTACATGGGAAGACCAGGAGAGTAATTAGTAAATAAGATTTATTCCCCATTTCCCTATTTTCTATATAATAATTATATATAGTACCTCATCACCTTGCCAGGGTAACTGCTACATTTGTTATGAAATTGAATTAAAAATTAGCAGCATGAAGCAGACATGTCCATATTCTTACTACTTTCAGAGGTATGTCCTGTTTTTATATACCGTCTACCCTGGAAGAAATACTTTGCCTTTATGAACGCCATTCCCCCACCTATTTTTGTTGACTCGACACTCTGGAAATTGGTCTTTAATAAATATGTATATAACCTGTACATTTTTAAAAGGAATATATCAGTAAAAGATGTTTTAAATGTCTTAAAAAATAAAATAATTATTAAAATAGATAAAAAGCATTTCATTTTCATTAATAAACAAAATCAGAAATATTATGTATGTCAAATCCACCAAAAAGTGAAAAAATCAATATCTAAATTGGAGTGGTAAACTTGAAACAATATCTCCATTTTTAAAATAGACAGCACTTAAATACTGCTTGACGGGGTCAGATGGTATGTAAATATAATATATATATATAGGCATGATATATTGGGAAAATATGTTTTTAGCCAATTTTAAAAGTTTGAAATATCCTGATAAATTCCCTTTAAGTCAGGTTTAAACATTTTAAATTTGACTCAGTCTCATCACTGGCAGTGGGTTTTTATGGCATTTTACACACTTTTCATACTAGATTTAAACTGATTTCTTTGGCTCAAATGATTTCCCCCCATTTGCAAATGCATCCCCCCACCTCTTATTAACCTTGTCAATTTAACACCTGCCAAAATTTTGATGCTTTAAGTTGAGACCCAGCCACAGTTTCCCTAAACATCTCAACTTAGATTTTTTAAAAGCTATAACTTCATTAAGACTTACCATTTTGCATGTTATCATGTTACCAATGAGTACAGATTTGCTTAAACTTCAAATCTGTGTGGTCATTTAATATGTATTGAGTTTAAATAATCATTTAAAGAAATTGATATTTTTGAGTTGAGGAAAATCTCAGTTTGGGATGTTTAGTGAAACCGTCCCTAGGGGATGAATATTCACATTAACTGGACAAATGTACATGTCACAGAATTGATATACATGTACTTTTTTTCCCTAATAATCATGCCCTATTCACATTTGAACTTTTTGTTATTCAAAGAACTGGCTTGTATGTAACTTACTGCATATTCTAAATCTTTGCTGACTAAGAGACACAAGGAAGTAAATATTTTTACTTAGTAAACAAGGATGTCATTGGTTCCATGAAACTCAGTACAAGAACGGTCTAACTGCGTATGAATTATGTAATCTGTTACACTGTTTTTGCTTTAATATGATGACTTATAATGGTTATCCGCCATGTAAATTTGTTGTTATGTTGGTGATTCAAAGATTCTCATTTTAAATGTATACAATTCAAGCAAGTAATTCTATTAACTGCCCCCGGATTCTTTGTTTAAATACAGAGACTGAGAGAAAATACAGTTATTAATAAAAGCGATTGTTGTAAGAATGATGATGAAGAAAATTGGAATAATTATTCATTGTATTTGTATGCAAATTTATCATTCATGGCTCTTTTTTTTTTTTCGGATCGAAAATTCTGTCATTTGGTATAATTACTTTGTTCCCACAAAAAAAATTATCCTTCATGATCGAATTTTCAAACTGATGGCAGGTTCTTATGAGTCGTATAATGTAAATGTTTCATTACTTTGTTGTCATTTTTGTGGAGCGGGTGGTCCAGTGGTAGAGCACTGACCCAGAAGGTCGTTGGTTCGATCCTCCACCACGGCTATGTGTGGTATCTTAAGCAAGACACTTTTTCCGCATATGCTGAGTTATGGTTGTAAGAACTTGTTTCACAATCAAAGAAAATTAATGAGTTTAATAAGCTTTGTTGTCTTTGCTAATGGAGAGTGAGCCCAGAATGTTTCGTATAGTTGGCGTCATATAACCTTGTTTGTCATGGTTACTAGTAAAATCCCATTGCATATTCCTTATGTAACAAAACATTAAACATGTATCTTTATATATTTTTAGCAACAACCACAGAAGCCAGTAGAAACTTCTGGTGGTCCCAGCACCCCGGAAGATGAAGAAGAAGACACCCCACCACCGCCCATAGCAACCCGACCAGACAAAACTAAATCCATTGTAAGTACTTGGTGTGACACTGACCTGTTATAGTCCTTATATGGGCTGCAAACATTTGGTAATATTATGTCATATATTTTCGGGGCACTGGCAAAACTTCAAATTATGCAGCGTTGGTCAAGGAGTAGAGCATCTGTTTGCATGGGAAGGTTGTGGTACTAAAAACATTTTTGTTCGGCACTCAGGATAGTTCTAGGACAGAGAGTAAAATATTGGTGGGGCCAAAGTATATGCTGGTGTTGTTGCCCCTTTCCAATTTAAATTTTTTGTAAAATTTACTAACATATAGTGTGGGCATCCATGCACAACAGACACAATTCTAGATTTATTTATAACTCAACATTTTTGTTTTTGTGTCCTAATTATAGTCCAGAGTATAAACTCGACCCATTCTGTTCATTATTATTCATTTTTGTTCTTCTGCAGTATACTAAACCAATTGAGGATGAGAAGCCAAATGGAACACAAACAAACAAAAATGACCGACCAAAGAAGAAGAAGATGACAGATGAGGAAATCATAGAGAAGTTACGCACCATTGTTACCATAGGGGATCCAAATAGAAAGTATACCAAAATGGAGAAAATTGGGCAGGGGTGAGCATAATGGTCGTTTTATTTTACATGCAAGGCGAGAGGGGTGCTACCCTACAATGCACCAAAAATACAGTGTATTGCAATGCATCATTCTCATATTGCAGTACTGTATTGCGAAAAAACAATGAAGAATTTTAAATAAGTTTCTTCAGGAGGATTGCTTTTATTTATATATATATATATATATGATGGTCTAATTTGTGAAGCACCTGGTGGAGTATAGAATCCAGGATCGAAAGGTTGTGTGTTCAATCCTCCGCCACGACTATGTGTGTTGTCCTTGAGCATGACACTTTATTCGCATGTGCTTCATACTGATTCTTTCCCAGAAGATTTCGAGCGTGGTATGTCTAAGTTGCAAGAACTTGTTTCATAATCGAAGTAAAATAAATAAGTTTAAATTTAGTTTGAAAAGTAGATTTTCCTGAACATAAACTGCTCATTCATGTTACATGTACAATAGTCTGGGGCTCTCGTTCTGCCCAATTTTGGGGTCGTTATTTGGCCCCATTTCCAATGGCAAATACATGTAGTGTCTTTTTTTTCACAGTCGAGAGTAACAAAATTCTCAATTTCAAAATCAAAGATGCCAAAAGAAATATTTGGGGGGTGGGGAGGGGATGGAGTTGGGATATTTTTTTAATATTATGACTTTAATGTAGTTTTCTACATCACATTTCTTATACATTTAGTCTACATTGCACATGCATTGTAACATACATTGAAGGAACCTATGCTATGTAGTTTTCCCAATTTCTTTAAAGATAACGCTAATATTCCCAAAGTCAGAGGCCCCGACCCCATTCCTAAAAGTGCAAGCAAGAGCCCAGATAGTGGACAAATGCTGTGTGATTCCTATGATCCGAATATTTATGGCAAATTGTTGAATTTTATACTTCATAAGAAATCTAATCAAAATTATCTCTAACAGTCTAGATTTACTAACAACTAAACAATGAAGAAGTACAATTTATATGTCGTGTTTATACCCGTGTTGCTGAATGTGGTTATTCATTTCAGAGCATCAGGGACTGTGTACATTGCAATAGAAGTGGCGACGGGGAGAGAGGTGGCTATCAAAGCCATGAACCTATCACAGCAGCCTAAGAAAGAACTGATAATAAATGAAATCCTTGTAATGAGGGAACACCAGAACCCAAATATAGTGAACTTCCTGGACAGTTTCTTGGTTGGTGAGGAGTTATGGGTAAGTTTTATGTTAGACGTTGCGAAGATTTACATGAAATCAGTTACTGATTGGTTCATATCCCATTGAATGACCAGATCGTTCTTATGAGGTTATAGTTCAAGGTCACAGGTTAGAAGAAAATAATCTTCCATCCGTTGATGGTTTATTGATGATTGTGAGCTATAGGAGGGTTTTCCGTGGCCGAGTGGTCTAAGGCGCTGTCTCAAGATCACTGACCTCTCACCACTCAGGTCATAGGTTTGAGTCCGCTCGCTCCAAAAACTAGATGTGAGAAAGTTTCCAGTTACTTGCGGAAGGACGTGGTTCTACTCAGTCTGAGGTCTTCCTCAACCAGTAAAACTGGATATGCCATATATAACCCGTAATGTGTTGAAAATGGCGTTAAAAAAAAATAAATGAAACTCTGGTTTTAGCTCATCTGAGAAAATCTTGTCCGTTTTTCATCTGTGGTCATGGTTGGTCATTTGGGCTGTTCATCATTTCTTTAAAAACCAAACAAACTTTCTTTTAACATCGGCCATGAAAAGGTTTTACAACTTGGACAAATCTCACTGGGTATATACCAAATAAATTGTCTTGCACAAGGGCACTACTGCTACTGCCCTGGCAGAGGATCGAACCCACGTTTCCAAGATCTTGTGTCCACTGCTGTACCACTGATCCGTGTGCTCCATATTTCTAAAAATAACTTTTAATTTAAAACCTCTTTACTAATTTGAAGGCCGTCTTGTTAAAATAGACTGCATCAATTGATCCATAGTGATTTAGAGTACTGAAATAAAATACTTTTTCTACTTGAAAGTCAAGACCAGTACACCCACAGTGTTGCTTTGATATTCCAGGGAAATCAGATGTTTTAGGTGCAGACAATTAGGAATCAAGTTCAGCGTTTGTATTAATATTACATGCACAGGCGGATATCGCTTTTTCTGTCATGGGAATTGCATCCACAAATACAATGTGTTTGTGGGCATACAAGTAGGTTATTTTTTCACCTGTGTAAGTGGTCACCTGTATTAAGCAGCCACTTTTGCTCCTTCCCTTGACTGGCTGCTTAATACAGGTTGGACTGTACATGTATTGGTTTCAAAAATGAATATTGGAACCTCAGATGACCCTAACCCCTTGTCTTACCCTCTGGATCTGGAAGTGGGTTTGTATATGGATATAGAAACATAATAGTAACAATTAATAGTGTGTCTGTGAATTGATTTATTCTGCAAACAAAGCAATTCACAGACAGCTTGTATTGAACAAGTATCACTTAGAACTTTATTGGTTTGTTATGGTATAATAGCAGAGGTGCGTCTAGCCACTTGGTTTGGTGTGATTTTTTGTATGCTATCAAATGCTTGAAAACATTGTTTTATGAAAACTGGAAATGTTGTGGAGGCTTTTAAAAATCAATTATCTAATGCATTGTTAAGAAGGAATGATACACATTCACACTGGTGTTTTTCACTGTTGAATTTGGTGCAGTGATTTTTATGCTCCTAAATGGGCGATATATAGCTGCAACTTTGTCTGTCCTTGTGTTCGCAGGCACATTCAGTACCTTAGGTGGAAGTAGGTGTGTACACCTGCTGTACCATAGGTAGTAGTAGGTGTGGCCATGTGCAGTACTTTAGGTAGTGGTAGGTGTAGCTGCCTGCCAGCAGGACCTTAGGGAGTGGTAGGTGTGGCCACCTGCAGTACCTTAGGCAGTAGAAGGTGTGGCTGGTTGCAGTTCCTTAGATGGTAGGTGTAGCTGGCTGCAGTACCTTAGATGGTAGGTTTGGCTGGCTGCATTACTTTAGATGGTAGGTGTGGCTGGCTGCTGTACCTTAGATGGTAATTTTGAATGGCTGCAGTACCTTAGATGGTATGTTTGGCTGGCTGCAGTACCTTAGATGGTAGGTTTGGCTGGCTGCAGTACCTTTGATGGTAGGTTTGGCTGGCTGCAGTACCTTTGATGGTAGGTTTGGCTGGCTGTAGTACCTTAGGTGGTAGAAGGTGTGACAGGCTGCAGTACCTTAGATGGTAGGTGTGGCTGGCTGCAGTTCCTTATATGGTGGGTTTGGCTGGCTGCAGTACCTAAGGTGGTAGAAGGTGTGGCTGGCTGCAGTACCTTAGATGGTAGGTTTGGATGGCTGCAGTTCCTCAGATGGTAAGTTTGGCTGGCTGCAGTACCTTAGATGGTAGGTTTGACTGGCTGCAGTACCTTAGATGGTAGGTGTGGCTGGCTGCAGTACCTTAGATGGTAGGTGTGGCTAACTGCAGTACCTTAGATGGTAGGTTTGGATGGCTTTAGTACCTTAGATGGTAGGTGTGGCTGGCTGCATTTCTAAGATGGTAGGTTTGGCTGGCTGCAGTAACTTAGATGGTAGGTTTGACTGGCTACAGTACCTTAGATGGTAGGTGTGGCTGGCTGCAGTTCCCAAGATGGTAGGTTTGGCTGGCTGCAGTACCTTAGATGGTAGGTATGGCTGGCTGCAGTACCTTAGATGGTAGGTGTGGCTTGCTGCAGTACCTTAGATGGTAGGTGTGGCTGGCTGCAGTACCTTAGATGGTAGGTGTGGCTGGCTGCAGTACCTTAGATGATAAGTTTGGCTGGCTGCAGTACCTTAGATGGTAGGTTTGGCTGTCTGCAGTACCTTAGATGGTAGGTGTGGCTGGCTGCAATACCTTAGATGGTAGGTTTGGCTGGCTGCTGTACCATAGATGGTAGAAGGTGTGGCCGCCTGCAGTACCTTAGGTGAAAGGTGTGGCTGGCTGCAGTACCTTAGATGGTAGGTGTAGCTGACTGCAGTACCTTAGATGGTAGAAGGTGCAGCCGCTTACAGTACCTTAGATGAAAGGTGTGGCTGGCTGCAGTACCTTAGATGGTAGGTTTGGCTGGTTGCAGTACCTTAGATAGTAGTAGGTTGCTTTATACAATAATCTCAACCGTTATTATTCTCCTGTAAGTATTACAAGTATGTGACATATACTTTTTCATGTGAAATGTATTTAAGTATTACGTAACATTTGCATTTTCACCTGTTATGTATTTAAGTATTAACTAACATTAACTTTTTCGCGGACAGGTTGTTATGGAGTACCTGGCGGGAGGCTCACTTACTGATGTTGTGACAGACACGTGTATGGATGAAGGTCAAATTGCTGCTGTAGCCAGAGAGGTAAGAGAGAATTTTATCACAAAGCCCTGATCTTCTCACTTTAATATAATACATATAGCATTACAATTTCTCATTGATTGGTTAGCTTAGTAGGAAACATGTCTGAATGTGAGGGGTTGTGAGTCGGAATCCTCATCAAGTCAGTTTGTCAATAACTTTGTTCACTGGCCATTAGTCGCCAAGCTCTGAATATGCGGGTAAGTAGTCAGTGACTGGTGTGTCTAGTTCTAACTAACTGCTTAATGTATTCTAGGAAGGATGATAACTGAAATACTGTTAAATGTTAAAAAAAAAAGTGAACAAACTAATCATCCAAGTCAGACTTGCTGTCATCAATGAAAACCCTTTGTTCATCTCTTGAACTACCATTATCACAGGAAACATTTTATATCTAAATTTGTCATCAACCAAGGAAACTCTTATTTTCAAATTTACATGTACATGTACCAGTATCCTAGTTTACATGTACTGTCAGCCAAAGGTACCTTTTGTCTTCAAACTTACCTTCAAGCAAGTAAATTGTCAGTGTGTCTTGTATATCTTCCATTTACCAAGGTAGCTTTTTAGCTGACTGGGACGAAGTCCAAGCAGAGCTATTGCCATGACCCCGGCGTCGGCGTCGTCTGTAGACACCCAGTTTAAACTTTTGCGTTTAAGTTTAAGATATCTATGCAACCACTCATTGGATGTGAATGAAACTTTGCATGTATGTTCACCATCATCAATCGAACACACACAGACAAGAACCATAACTCTGGATTGCATTTTGGCACAGTTATGGCCCTTTTTGTTCTTTATTTTCAAATATAGTAAAATCTTGATAAATACCAGAAAATGATTGCATAAGTATATATGAATAGGTCCATGTATACATGCTCACCTCATCAGGACCAAAAATAAAACTATAGTGCATTTTTTATTTCATTTAGAGAGGTTCACTGTACTTTGTAATTGTTATTTTCAGTGTTTGCAAGCTCTGGAGTTTTTACATGAAAATCAAGTGATACACAGAGATATAAAGAGTGACAACATACTGCTGGGGATGGATGGCAGTGTCAAACTGAGTAAGTAGGGCATGATGGATATATTGGTATGCTTCGGTAGAACTGAGATCTTAGTTCAAACTCATTTATTTTACTCCGATTGTGAGTTACAGAGTATACAAATCATGCTTGAAGTCTTCCTGGGTAGAACCAGTACTAAGCTTAGTGTATGTGGTCTTGCTCAAGGACAGCACACATAGCCGTTGGGGAGGATTACACCCAAGACCCTCTGATGCTCTACCACTCTACAACGGGGATCTTGACACGGGAGAAACAGAAGAACCTTTGAAAAATGCATGTGTTTTGATTCGGATGCTGTCGTACTGTAACCACATGATATACTATACTTGCTGTTCACCTAACTAAGAGATGTCATTTGTCGAAACTCCGTACTAATTAATTTTTAACACTGAGATAGGGAGTTGAACTCTAGTGGAAATGGTAAAACAATAGTCACGTAGAAGTGACATGTTTATTAACATAATTATATGAAAAGAAAATTGAAACACAATTCTATATAAACATGTATAAGGCCTTTGCACTTTGTCCTTGTCTATTCAGCCTCTAGTTTTTTGCCCTTTCTATCTATAAAAACAAGCATTGTTTGAACACCCTGTTGTACATTGTTTTGATTTACAGCTGATATTGGTTTCTGTGCCCAGTTGTCTTACATGACTTGTATTTCATTTACAGCTGATATTGGTTTCTGTGCCCAGTTGTCTTACATGACTTGTATTTCATTTACAGCTGATTTTGGTTTCTGTAACAAGTTGCCTTACTTAATTTGTATTTCATTTACAGCTGATTTTGGTTTCTGTAACCAGTTGTCTAACAAAACTTGTATTTCATTTACAGCTGATTTTGGTTTCTGTGCCCAGTTGTCACCAGAACAGAACAAGAGATCAACTATGGTTGGTACACCCTACTGGATGGCCCCTGAAGTTGTCACTAGGTAAGTATCTACATCAGATGATATTAAGATAGTAATACGTTTCATCTTATATTCAGGGTTGTCACTGCGGTACCCGTGTTGAACTTCAGAAACACAAAAATATTTTAACCGCAGAAGTAACCTGCCAAATGGTATCTTTCAGGAAAAAAAGCCAATGGGTTGAAAAGGAATGGCTTATACATGTGACACCATTGTGACCTCTTATTAAATGTTCAATAAACATATCTGCTTTATTGTTATTATATCTGTTTATTAACAAAAAAAATCTTTAGCAAGGTTGGACCGATTATTAATATTTCAATATGCAAGGGATTTATTTGGTATTTCAAAAGACAATTTTGAATAATTTGTGTCAATTCAAGGGATAGGAAAGTGACATGACATTGCTTATACAATTGATCATCTAGAATACAGAAAGCTGTCCAGCATGGCAGAGGGTTCTAATGTATCGACTTAAGATCACTTGACTCTCACCGCTGAGGTCATAGGTTCAAGTCCTGCTTGGTCCAAGGACTTTATTTGAGAATGGTTCCCAGTTCCTTGCGAAAGTGGTTCTCTTCTGAGGTCTTTCTCCATCAATAAAACTGGATAAGCCATATATAACCTGAAATGTTTGGAAATAGCTTTAAACCATATTTAAATTGAAAAAAATAAAGGTAATTCTCACTACTGGTAAGAATCACACTAATTACATACTCTATTATAATTTTTATATTATTGAACATTTTACTTATTATAGAAAACAGTACGGGCCGACAGTGGATGTGTGGAGTTTAGGAATCATGTGTATAGAAATGATCGAGGGAGAGCCGCCATATTTAAATGAAAATCCCATCAGAGTAAGTGTTTTTGATGTTTTAAACTTATCTTTTTTTATTTTCCAATGTTTGTCTTACAACTTAGGCAAATCTGGCTCTAAGTTTTCCTGGATAGAACCAGTACTTAGCACATGTGGATAAAGTGTCGTGCTCACTACATAGACATGACGGAACATCTAACCTACGATCCTCTGATCCTAATTTTGATTCAAACTGAGACTTTTTATTCTTTTACCCCTTGTATATATAGATATATACATCAACTACAATGTGAAAGTTGATGACAATCTTATATGCACTCCTAGTCGAAGAAATCATATCGGGAGAGACTCCATTGTTGATGGTTATCATTTGTTTTTTATACCTTTGTCATTCAAAGAATTAGGATGGGTCTTTATGTGTTACCCCTGTTCATTTGTCAGTTGGGTCCGTTCATTCATACATTTGGGTTAAATTTGCTTTCTGAACAATAATTTCTGAAAAGGGTATATTGATTTAATTATTTTTTGGTGTGCACTTGTATAATTACAAAAAATAGATCAAATTCGATATTTATCAACATTGGTCAAATTTTATAGGAGTTATGGTCCATTAATTTATCGACTTAATTTTCATTAAAAAAATTGATTTCTTATCAATGGGGGGGGGGGGGGGGGGGGGCATTTGTGTAAATAAACACATTTCTAGCATCGTCAGACTTGCTGGCAACTTTGATATTCTCTATGTCTGTATTCATCCTCATCCTACATTCCAGGCTCTGTACTTAATTGCCACGAATGGTAAACCAGAGATAAAGGAGAAGCACACGCTGTCCCCGGTCTTCCAGGATTTCCTCGATCGATGTCTCGAGGTGGATGTAGAAAAGAGAGCGACTGCATCTGAACTGCTTAAGGTAAACAAAGACAAGGTCGCTGCAACAGCATTGGTTATATATAGAACGTTATATTGAACGTAGCTGATATATGGTTCTATTTTAACCGCCGAGGTTGTGTTTTCATGCTAAGACTTGTTAAAAAAGTTATGTGAGAAAGTTTGCCAGTTACTTGAGGAAGGATGGTGATTTATTCATATTCTTTTTAAAATCTTCCTTAACCAACAAAACTTGATATGCCATATATAGCATTCAGTGCTCCAGCTAAACTCTCCTTCAGATGCGTCATTACTTTTTAAAGGGAATATTTTGGGAGGAGGGGGAGTGGGGGAGGGAACGCTATAAATGTATTAAACAATAAATTTATTCGTAAAATGGATAAAAAGCATCCAATTATCATTAATAGATGAAATTTGAATGGTTTTGTATCCAATCCACCAAAAACATTTTTACAAAGTATAAACCTGTATAACGGCTCAACTTGTAATCAAAATCAAATCATGTGACTCATTTAATACATCACACAATTTAATGCGGGAAATCTATTTTAGTCTTACCTAGGCACAGATCCCAAGTTAGGAAATTCCTTTTCAGTATATTATTTTGGCATGTTTAAATAGATACCCGTTTGGAAAAACGGGGGCAGGAAGTATATAATATAGGCATGTTTTATTGGAAAAAAATGTTTGTAGCCAAATTTAAATTTGTATAAGATGCTTATTTTCAAAATGTTATGGGAAAAAATGAACATTTTAATTGAATTGCTGAAATGAAAGTGTCATTGTACAATGCTTATTGTGCCACTTACATTAGATTTCAATACTCTAGTGTGAAATTGCAATGCTTGACTACTGATACCCCCAAATAGTGCTTATCTGAAGCACTTTAATATAACATGTAATGTGTTGAAAGTGGTATAAAATCCCATTATAAGTATATATTGTCTCGATCTGTCTTGAGAAAAGTAACATGTAATATGATGGGGGTGGGGAATGTGGAGCTAATGTTTCAAAACAAAATGAAGGTACATGAATTTCTTTCTTACTGCTTTCTTGTTGCTGTCTGATATAGGAGTAGCATTTAAAAGTTGTCTGCTGTGATTATACCAAAAACATAGAGTTTCTCATCGACTCATGTGTAAAAAATATAAAGTCAACAGAACTTCTGTCGAAGTTTACTAAGGGTTGTTCCATTTAAACATACATCCCACCCATGGACGGCAGAATAATAAATTTCTAAGGTGGGAAGGTTTTTCGAAGTGGGGGCCTGATAAAATAAATTAAAAATATAAAGGGGGAGGTCCAATTTCAAAGTGCCTTCAATGGGTGCGTTGTATGTTTAAATGGAAAAGCACTAAACTAAATATTATGAGTATTAAATATCTATATTTGTTGCACAGGGAATGCTTCCACATTTATTAACATACATTTCTCTTTTCAGCATTCATTTTTACGCCTGGCGAAACCATTAGCAAGCTTGGTACCGTTGATAATGGCCTCAAAGGAGTCTCAGAAGGGGCATTAACTCTTCATCATAAATGGTCTTTAAAGGGATTGTGAGTTATCTTCCTTCTTTATTCCTTGGTCAATGTTTTATTGTTATTAAGGTCTCAGGTCCAGGCTGGATGGTTCTTGAGTTTAATTTTTCATTAAACACCATGAGTCACTTAGGAAAGAATCTTATCCTTGTATTTTCCAAGATTTGTTTGTTTGGTGTTTGATAATTAAGAATAATTTTTATGCCGTCAAGGGCAAACAGACGATCAGTTAACTTATCCACTCTTGCCTGGGATCCTAGAAAGTTAACCAGTATTCAAGTGCATTTAGACACAATGTCGTATATCAAACATTACGGAGACTGTTGTCAGGCAGGGATTCAAACTTGCAGCCTATGGATTGATAATCAGATGCGCTACTGACTGAGCAAACTGGCCGAATCTCAAGATTAGTACTGAAAAAATTCTCCTATCTGCTATTGTGAAAAAAAGCTGGTTACAAAAGTATTTGTACAAATAATTTGGCTAGAACCCATGATCGGAAGGTTGTGGGTTCAATCCTCTGCTAGGGCTGTGTGTGGTGTCCTTGAGCAAGAAACTTTTTCTGCATATCCTTTGTACTGGTTCTACCCAGGAAGACATCGAGCATGGTTTGTCTAAGTTGTAAGAACTTGTTTCACAATTGAAGTAAAATAAATAAGTTTAAAGTAAAAAATGAAAAGAAAAACACAAAGTTAAATTATTAAGTAAATTAATTTTTTTACATTTCCTCATTTCAGACATTGTAAATATGTATTGTATTAGTAACCTGGGACAGATTATGAAGCTTTGTATCTTGCTCAACTCGAGAGTTCATGCTTGAACAAACAACGAAGGAATCATTATAACAAATTAAATGAAAGTACTTTTAACTTTATTCTTCAAATTAGCATTAATTAGGTCAAGTTCAAGACTGACTTAAACGTTTATGCTTTAATTTGTGTTTTTATATGAATCCTGGAAAAAAAGTTTGAGTATGAATTTTGAGAATATGTGTGGAAGTTCTTATTTGAGTTGAGCATGAAAAAAGTTCTATAAACTTGGTGCCATGAGAGATTGTTACCTGAGTGAAGTCTTAAAGGAGTTCTTCTATTTCAGAGCCTGTTTGTGATAAACAATCGAATCAAAGCAATGGACAACTAATAAAAAAATTACATATAGATGCCACAAGAATGGAACAAAATCTGTACAACAGCGGACATATCATGTGTTGTTGTTGTTGTTGTTGTAGAAAACATAAAAAAACATTGTTGTAGTATACAAACAGAATAAGTTACCTCCCTTACAATTATTGAATCTCTAGAGAGAGTTGTATCCCTTACATTCAGTCTCCCATTTGCAGTCAGTGAATCAAAACTAGAGAGATGGGAATATTTGCCTCACTTACTGTCAGTGAATACTTAGATAGGGAGATAGGGAGCATTGTCTCCCTTGCAGTGAGTGAATCAATACTGAAGGGAGAGTGATCTGCCCTTACCATTTGCTTAATCTTAATCAAATGTTTTCTTCCTATTAAGGAACCTCAATACTGGATAAGACCTGCTGGTCCACTTACCATTAATAGATTGCTTATTTGGACAAAGGGAGATTATCCAGGATACAGGAAGGCACAAAAGTTGTCATTTTTTTCAAACACTGGACAGTTAGGCACTTAAGTTGTCACTTCTTCTCAAACACAGGCTACGGTTGCCATGGAGAGAGTGGTAAACATAACATTTCTGCGATCATTGTGTTGGAGTGGAGGAGTTTTCTGTGAAGTAATCAAGTCATTGATGTCATTCAAAACAGGATTTCTTTCTGATATTTTTTTTCAGTGCACTTTCATGTATTTTGTACGCCATTGTTGAAATTTAACAACTCTGTGTATTGAATAAAAGGGAGTGGGAACATTGTGTGATTGTTAATGATAATTGAGGAAGTTTTGAAAAATTGGAAATTCAAAATATTGTATTTCATGGTGAAAAACAAAGGTATTTCAATATTAAAGATACCAGATAAAAGAATTTAAATAGTATGTGTGTGACAGACTAAGTAAGTAAATTGACTACAGAGGATTTGTCTAATTTCTTGTATTTACAAACATGTGCTAACTCAAAAATTTGTAGTGTCTGCTTTTTCATTCTTAACACTAGCATTAAGTCAGGCAGTGAACAAAACTATATGAATATGGTATGCATGAAAATTTTGAAAACAACAAAATGATATTACGATGTGCACGTATAAATACTGGTAAACTGTGAATTTTAACCAGAGTTTCAAAATACTTAGCTTTTAAAGTATGCATGTAAACAAATGCAATATTAATCGTTTGATCTCATAAACTGATATCTAAAAACACAGTCTTTCAAAAAATACATTAGGAAATATTAACAATAAAAAATTGCCCAATTTTGTTATTAATTTCTTATAGAATGGGATTGGACGCCATTATCAACACATTTCATGTTATATATGGTATATCTAGTTTTATTACTAGAGGAAGACCTTGTGCATTTGTTTATCAGTTAGGACAATCTTTATACTTAAATATTATCTGTTTATAGATATGTTGAAAAATAGCAAAAAAACAATTGTCGGAAAGAGTTGTTTATAATTTAGTCATTGATGAAAAACAATGTATAATCAGTGAAAAAGGTTTGTATTGGATTTACATAAATGTACCAAATGCTGTGATGATGATGTTGCCGTGAAGACGACTAACAACGTGATATCTAGCCTAGTAAAATCAATATTTTCAAAAGGTGTTGAAAAGTTCTTATATGCAGTAGTTTTTGTATGTAGTACAGCATAATAGCGGCAGTGTGGTAGACATCAAATTTATTCTTTAATATCTCGTTCTTGATTGGTTCTCTAAGCCTGGACTGGTTAACTTATTCATGATGAATTATAGTGATTAACAACGATCCAAAACTGAAAGGAGATTTAGTGAAATATTTTTTTATTTTATAAAATATCAAAGTTACAATGTGCATGCTCATATTGACATACCCATTTTTTTATTAGAATATAAAAAAGGGTCAATTTAGTACCCAACCTTTACGTATTTACAGGATTTTATGATGCAAGTTGAATTACTTATTGCTGATAACATGAAGTTTGAATTTCTCATCACATATACAGTCAAACCTGTGCAAGACCTCACCTTTTATACATGTAGCAGTCACTTGTCTTAGCAACCATATGTGCTATTTCCCCAATTATATGCATTCAAAGCAAATTAACCTGTATTTAGCAACAACCTGTTTTAGAAAGCCACTTTTGATCCTTCTCGTGACTGGCTGCTAAAGACAGGTTGGACTCTAGGTTTACAATGCAAGTTTGATTTAATGCTAAATGCAGATTCGATTTGTTTTTTTCAGTGCAGATATTATAAGAAGTGGAATATGTTTGATATTTAATACATTGTTTCCTGTTAAAGCAATTATGAAGGCCTAGTCGATGTGCAGGATTTACATTAATAATCATGTAATCGTGCTATTTATACATTTTTACACCATTTTATACGAGTTTTATCCATTATTGTACACCCTGTTTGTACCGTATATATTGACGTATATATTTATGTGATTGGTGTGTCTGTCTGCTAGGTTTGTCCAGCTGTCTGTGTCACCATTTATTTTAAATGCTAAAAGTTGAGTTTTTATTAATGGGGTGTAACATCAGTTACAATATATTACAGATGGAAGTAGGCCTCTGAAACATGCATCAATCTGAATTAAACCACAGTCCTTCTGCAAATGTTCTTGAATAGAGTTTGAATGGAGCGGGGCTCGAACCCATATTAGCTATGAGAGATGAGGCATTTTAAAATAAGAGCACTTTACACCACTTGAGCAAAGAGGATTTTTTCTCTTATACAAAAGTGGATACCTTTCAAAGGATTTTTTTTTTTAAAAATGTCAAAAACACTAGGATAGTCCTGTATTATTTTATCTGTAGACTGAACCCTGTATATTGAATCCTTACTATTTCCTTTAGTTAACATTCTAGTTAGTTTTTTTCACAGTTAACATATGGAATCTTTCTGTTTAGCTAGTGGCTTTGGTTATCGGTTTTGCATTTTGAGCATTTCTGCAGCTTTATCATACTTTTTCAGTTCTTGGATGATTCTTGATTATTTTCTTTTTTTATTGTTTTTTTGGATTCAAAGAATCCCTATACAATTGCCCCATTGCCCAATCACTGTATGGTTTGTGGGCGGTCTCTCATGTTCTGGCAGTAAAAGGACTTAGTGAGTTTGTCATGATTGAAAAATGGGGTTAAATCTTTGCTGGTGCCATATGTAAAAAATATTTGTGTGTTTCTTTTATGCATCATCAAACCAAATAAACCTTAATGTCGGCTTTATACAGTAATTATAATTATTCACAAACACAAGGTCTTAATGGCAGTTATTCAACAGCAGTCCTAAATGATGGGCTTAAATTATTTTCTGCAGTGTTTTAGTTTAACTTCTTGGAAAACCTGCCAACATAAAATGTTAATAATTATTTTTTAATAACAATTAGTTACTAGTTTATTAACACATAAAGGTTTTACACCCGTATTTTGTTGTAGGAAATGAACTAATTATTTCTTGATAGATGAGTTTATTTTCCAAGTTTACGTTACTGATCTATATTAGTGCTATGATAAAACTAGAGCTTTAACTATTTACATTATTGTACAAGGCTTGGTTTCATTAATCATCTCAAACTAAGATTTTCCTCGGTCTGAATACTCAAAATCATAAAACATTTTGATAAAAGAGTTAAAGGGATTATATTTGCAAGTAACACAAACACGCTGTTAATTCAGACATTTCCTGTATGCAGTGTGCACAAAATAATGTTTATATATTGACATATAGCCTTTATTTACTTGAAAGTTATCAAATTAACAGTAATTGAATATTGGCCAAAACTTTAATACATCACACAATAAAGTATTGTGCAATGTTTACATTGAACTCCGTAAATTGCCCGAACAAAGCCTCGAAAACGAGATCAGAACGTGTCTTGGCGATGTTATCTGATGATCGATCGGAAACCCGAAAGTGGTTTGTTGAAAATAGCAATGTAAACAAAAATGTGGCTTCATGAACCCGATGTTTATAATAAAGAGGTTATGCAATTAGACACTTAAGACACGTATATCTCTAAGTTATAAGTGTATCTTCATGTTGGGCGTGTGTATTTAGGACAGGGAATTGACGGTAATATGCCAATATAATCCCTTTAAGGAAAATCTGAAGTTGCGATGTTTAGTGAATCTGGGGCCTGGCACGTATGTGATATTCCTGATCACTTGTTAACCGTGTTTTAGTTTGTATTTATATGTATGAATGAATATATATTGATGAAAATGTATTTCAAAATATATTAAAGGGATGCCTCTTATTTGTAAACACTAACTGATTTGTATACAGTTAGGCTTGTTTATTTGTTAATTTTTTTAACGAGATGTTATGATCCAGTGCATAACATAGATTTACTTTGAATCAAGAATTATCAGTTTGTATCCGTTATGCAAACATAGGGACTGTACGAGTATTCACTTTCATACAGTGAAGCTGTGCCACATTATAGTTATGTTGGTTTTCAGAACTTGGCAAGCTGTGATGTTCTGGCTTTAATGGTTAGATGGTTCGACTAAAAATCAGAGGTTACTCATGTCAGAGTGTGTATGTAACCAGTAGAGAATGATACTCTTGATATTGGGGTAGTGAGTTCCCCATGTTTGGTGCCAATGTAACAGGGTGAGAAAAATATGCATCTAGTCTGGGACTCAAACCCGGGACTACAAAACCATACAGGTTACATACACACTTTGACATATGTCAAGTAGTTAAAAAACTTCCTTATATGAAGTGCTGGAACAAAAAATATTTATAGCTGAAAAGGTGTGAACTCTATAAATGGAATCTTTTTGGAAATTAATTTTTTTTTTATTATTTATACATACACTCTTGTCATGCCAAGATTCAAATCTTAAAAATCATTATAAGCTGGACCTTGTTAGCTCAGTTGTAATGAACACTATTTTCAATTTTCCTAATCTGAAAACAAATATTGCTCGACCCACTGACCACGTGGCAATGTTTGTCCAAGTAAATACAATGTAGATTTTACTTGGACATCATCAGCTTGTCCAAGGAAAATGGCGAAAAAGCAACTAATATTGATCCCTGATTATCAACTTATTGATTGACAACCCTCGTTGGGTCAATTACCAACAACAGTTATAAAATAATATAGAATGTGTAAAAAAAGTAAATTTTATACATGTAACAATGACAGCCAATGTTTTTGTCCTTTTGATATATTTTGTCTACTTGATTCTAAAACTAAATATGTGTCAGATTGAATTGTAGCAAAGAAGGAAACTTTAGAAGTAGAGAGAGAGATTGGGAAGTAGTTGAGAAAGTGTGACTGATGTGTAGTGAAGAAGAATCCGTGTCAGACTACACAGAGATGAAGTAGTAAATATGTGAATTGATAATTTCCGTGTTTCATACTGTTGTTCTTAATAGAAACAATAAATAGTAAGATACATGTAACGGGAGTTTTGTTTTATTATTCATTTCCTTGTTCAATGTTTCTAACCTAACCACCTAACCATGTTGTTTGTGCTTGAAGTTTAGAAACACTTTAAACAGGTTTTCAGTCATCACAACCGTGTCTACTTGAGACTGTATTCTAAGTGCTGCTGCACTAAAGTATTATGCTGTAGACACATGTTATGATACCCCACCCAGTCACAGTATACTGACACAGTGCCAACCAGACCTTGAACTATCCTCCGAATGAAGAGCAAGGAAATTTGAGTACATTTTTTTTTCAAGTCTTCGGTATGATATGGCTGGGGATAGAACCTGCAACATTCTGCATGTGAGGCAGATGTTCTACCACTAGACCACCACTGTGGTGTTGACCTGAGCATGTAAAAGAACATATGTTAGCAGATATAGCTATTAATGCTGTTGGTGCTTTGAGCAGGTTCTGTTTCATGTTTTAAAATGATCAAAATTTAGTACTTTTCACCAAGATATGTTCTCTATATATACACTAGTATATCAATGACTAATGTTCCCTGGTACCCCCTTACTGACCCCCACAATGTAACAGGACGAGAAAAATATGCAGCCAGTCCGGGACTCTAACTCGGTACCTTTGTCTTACAGGGCAAATGCTCTACCAATTTAGCTATCCGGACCAAAGACTTGAAAAGTGGTACTAGAAGTTTCTCACTTGGCGCTCAGCTTTTACATGATTATTCTAGGGTCAGCTCGTCAATATAATGTGACTGGATGATGTATCATACCATGTGTCTCAGCATGATACTCAAGTGAGGCAGTGGTCAGAATACTGTCTCAAGTAGATGCAGTCGCGATATGACAAACTTTGTTGAGAGCGACGCTGAGCACCATACAACAACAGCATTATGTTGGAAAGTACAAACTAATACAAGAAGCAACATATTTAGATTATGACTTCCATTTGATTCTTCATTTCAAAGAACAATGAAAGGAGGATCCAATACTGTTCCACTGGACCGCGCTCTCCGCACATTAATATTAAAGTTTGAAAATATCCAATGCAGGTCTGGAATGTCACTGTTCGCGTATCAGAAGTTCACAAAACATTGCTGTATTAATATTGTAATGGTCCATGTATTACGAAAAATGATTAAAATCAGGGGTCAATTGTACCAAAGATTCTCCTCAACTTTAAAAATCTCAATTTCTCTAAATGATTGCTAGAACTCATTCAACATTGAATGACTACACAGAATTAAAGAAGGAACACATCTTTACTTATTGGTAAAGGCAAGGACTTATATCTCCATATATCTCATTGGTAAAGGACTAATATCTCCATATATCTCTTTGGCAAGTACTTATATCTCCATATAAGTCGTTGGTAAAGGACTTATATCTCCTTGGCAAGCACTTATATCTCCATATATCTCCTTGGCAATGACTTATATCTCCATATATCTCATTGGTAAAGGACTCATATATCCCTATATCTCTTTGGCTAGTACTTATATCTCCATATATCTCCTTGGCAATGACTTATATCTCCATATATCTCATTGGTAAAGGACTTATATCTCCATATCTCCTTGGCAATGACATATCTCCATATATCTCATTGGTAAAGGACTTATATCTCCATATATCTCCTTGGCAAGGACTTAAACCTCCATATATGTCGTTGGTAAAGGACTTATATCTCTATATATCTCCTTGGCAAGGACTTATATTTCCATGTATGTCGTTGGTAAAGGACTTATATCTCTATATATCTCCTTGGCAAGGACTTATATCTCCATATATGTCGTTGGTAAAGGACTTATATCTCCATATCTCCTTGGCAAGGACTTACATCTCCATATATCTCATTGGCAAGGACTTACATCTCCATATATCTCCTTGGCAATGACTTATATCTCCATATATCTCCTTGGCAAGTACTTATATCTCAATATATGTCGTTGGTAAAGGACTCATATCTCTATATATCTCCTTTGCAAGGACTTATATCTCCATATATGTCGTTGGTAAAGAACTTGTACTGCCATATATGTCGTTGGTAAGGACCTATATCTCCATATATCTCCTTGGCAAGTACTAATATCTCCATATATGTCGTTGGTAAAGGACTTATATCTCTATATATCTCCTTGGCAATGACTTATATCACCATATATGTCGTTGGTAAAGGACTTGTATCTCCATATATCTATTTGGCAATGACATATCTCCATATATGTCGTTGTTTAAGGACTTGTATCTCCATATATCTCCTTGGCAAGTACTTATATCTCCATATATGTCGTTGTTTAAGGACTTGTATCTCCATATATCTCCTTGGCAAGTACTTATATCTCCATATATGTCGTTGGTTAAGGACTCATATCTCCATTTATTTCCTTGGCAATGACTTATATCTCCATATATCTCCTTGGCAAGGTCTTATATATCCATTTATGTCTTTGGCGAGGACTTATATCTCCATATATGTCATTGGTAAAGGACTTATATCTCCGTATATGTCGTTGATAAGGCATTATATCACCATATATCTCCTTGGAAAGGACTTATATATCCATATATGTCGTTGGTAAGGACTTATATTTCCATATATCTCCTTGGCAATGACTTTTATCTCCATATATCTCCTTGGCAAGTACTTATATCTCCATATATGTCGTTGATAAAGGACTCATATCTCCATTTATTTCCTTGGCAATTACTTATATCTCCATATATCTCCTTGGCAAGGACTTATATATCCATTTATGTCCTTGGCGAGGACTTATATCTCCATATAGGTCATTGGTAAAGGACTTATATCTCCATATATGTCGTTGGTAAGGACTTATATCACCATATATCTCCTTGGAAAGGACTTATATATCCATATATGTCGTTGGTAAAGGACTTATATCTCCATATAGATCGTTGGTAAGGACTTTTATCTCGATATACGTCGTTGGTAAAGGACTTATATCTCCACATGAGACAATTGGCAAGATTTTATATCTCCATATATCTCCTTGGCAAGGACTTATATTTCCTTATATGTCGTTGGTAAAGGACTTATATCTCCATATATCTCCTTGGTTAAGGATAACGTGCACAATGGTCTATGTCAAAGGATTTTTAACATTTAAAAAATGTGTTTTGGAAAAGTTGAAGTTGAGATGTTTAGTGAAACACGGGCCAGCTTTATACAGTCAAATCTGTGTTATTGGTCACCTTTATTAAGCAGCCACTTGTCTTAAACAGCCATATTTTCTATTTACAATGTTTATAATTTAAGTTATAACTCAACCTGTATTAAGCAGCCACCTGTCTTAAGAGATCATTTATGTTCTTTCTCACGTTAGGCTGCTTAAGACAGGTTTTATTGTATAGTGAATGATCAAAAAGGTACTGGGTTCCAGTGTGGTCCAGTGGTTTAATGTGTGTGTTTTTAACCAAGACATGCATTCTAACACCGAAGCCATAATTGGAGAAAAAGAAATGATTACAATGTGAGGAGGAATAAAAGTGCTTTTGCGCTGTTAACACTTTCCAAATTTGGAAGTATGTTTTGTACAGTTTGTTAAACTAAGGAATTATATAGAGGAGGAAAAGCAACTGATTAATATTTTGTGAGCGCTCGTGTATTCACGCAAAATCTCGCAATGGCTCGTTTTCACTTATCTTAAGTTCCATTCATATCAGGAACACAAATTAAAATTCTTACACTGCAGAATGAAATTCTCATAAAAAACAACAACAACATTTCCAGCAATTTGTGTTGAAAATTGTTGAAGTACTTTTGCTACACAATTTAAATAATGCAGCAAAAATAACACATTACGAGAAATTATACTTCACATTCTCAATATCCTTAATTCAAAATTATTTTTTCGTGATCGAAACATTTTAAATCATCTAAGATTACATACAACTTAAACTTTTATGTACAAGAAAGTAGTTGCCTGTAAATTGTGAATGATTAATTTACCAAATATCTAATTCTTCGCTATTTTATCCATATTTGATCGGAAGATGCAAGTATATAAAACTTTAGTTAAACCAGTATTTGGTATTGCTTTTGAGAGATCATCGAATGGAGCATGGAATTGAACCCATGACCTCTGGCCGTAACCTAGGCAAGACATTTCGCAACATTATCCAACTTGATCAGTTCAACATTTTGATAATACTGTACATGTTTGATCTAATGAATATTAAGACAAGGTAAAAAATTGCCCTGCACTAGTGGTCGAAGAGAGACAACTCTGTTAGGACAAGCTCAGAATATCGCACTGCACTAGTAGTCAAAGAGAGACAACTCTGTAAGGTCAAGCGCACTAGTGGTCAAAGAGAGACAACTCTGTTAGGACAAGCTCAGGCTATGTAATATTTCAGAATATTGTACGCAGTTTGATGTATATCGCAAGAACATTTTAAGAAAAAAATATAAAGGTTTTAATACACGATGTGTTTTTTAAAGTACATACGGAACACATCACTGACGTCATCTGATCTTATCTTATCTACAAGGAAAATCGCACATTACCGGATGTTTGACACTTTAAATTGTCGAATGTTTTGGAGGCTGTACAACCGCGGCGATGTGCTAGATGCTAGCGCATGCAGAAAATCGTTAGTTCACGTTGATTGGATCATGCCAGTTACTTGAACAATTGTACTAGGCGTTGCCTCTAATGGCGCTCAGCCTTAATAGAATACTTGTAGGTCTGATCTTGGAAACGCAACTAATCCTGAATCAACAAGCATATTTGGGAATCTAATGAAATGGCTTGAATGTCGTAAACTTTTCTTTTTTATATTTAAAGGAATGAAGAATATTTACGCTTACAGTTTTACTAATTTTGCGCTCATATTAAAAGTAAGAAATAAGAAAAAAACTTCTTTAAATATAGTTAAATAAAATATTCCCCACCCATGGAAAATTTACTTCTTCATCTTTCTACATCAGATATATGTTTTCATGATATGCTGTTAAGGTGCTTTTGTTGAAACGAGTAAACTACCTTATTTGTAAAAAAAGGAAACATTCATAAAAAGTCCAACATTTTTCGTTTTCAACCCATTAATGATTTAAATTCAGAAGAAATAAAGAAATATATGGATAATGGGAAATAGCCAACATTTTTTATCAGCTTTACTTTGGTACCAAAGTTATTAAATTCAGACAAAGAATCGCAGACTTATTGAAGAAATACTAAAGGTGCCACCCAAAATTTCACTCGTGTATACCGTACCAATATTAGCTGCCAATCTCTGTGTAATTAAGTCACTGATTTCGACATGTAATAAAACTACATTTTTTTACATTAAAATACACATTAACAATGGTCGTATATTGATATATATCAACAATTAACACACCTTTGTATTATCCGGTTTAGAAAAAAAAACACACATGATAAAAACATTCTATCAAATTGATTTTTAAGATCAAGTATAAACATTTTTTTATATATCATATTTTATTTTTGTTCGATATTGATTTGTATAAATGCGCCTCAATACTATAACCTGCTCGTATCTTTCTTTTTGTATCAATGGATGGGCGTATTTCATATAAATATTTATAAAAAAGGGCGGTTTCAATGTACAAAGGAACTTCGATGCTCATTCAAGGGCTAGTCAGGATATTATTAAGGTGTGTATTAATGTTGACTGGAGTTGGAACACTTAAACCAACTGTATGGGAATAACTGCTGAAACGTGCAATTACGTACCCGGTGACATTCGCCCTTGGTTCTCAATAATATATATATATACACCGGTGTACTTGTATGTATTGATTGGTAAATTTCTTCCAATGTTTGAGGAACTGCGTACGTGCATGTATATGTTCTTACTTTATCCCATTTTTTTCTATAAGACACGCTGCACTTGAAATTCATGGCCGGTTTGTTACATCTAATAGTTGTATGCAATGTTTGGTTTGTGTTCAAATTAACCTACCCACAAGTTTTCAATAACGCAGCTATGAATTAGTGTCATTTAGTGACATTTACGGTTCAACACCGCCACGTTAACTAAGTACCGTGGTGGACGTGTTTCGGTACACACAAGAAGTTATGTGGATATAATCCGATTTTGTAGTAATTGTACCTAGATGGCTATGTACACAAACCCAGTTAGTGCTGAGAAAGAAGAGAGCCCATCTACACTGTTATTAAAGTTGGGCCACTTTGTCACCACTTTGTTACCACTTTAATACCACTTTATTATGACCAGTTTTAATCTCGACTGTAGTTATTCTATGAACCTACAACGACTTAAGCTTCTTGTACAGTTTATATCCGACTTAGATGAAACTTTACAGAACGTATCAATATGCTGTAGAGATGATCATATTGTCACCCAATCCCTGTCCGATGATTTCTTCTGGATATATGTTGGTCTGTTACTGGGGTATCTTTTTTTTTTTGTATTTCCACACATTAGTGAAAGTTTATTTGCCGTCCCCACCGGTATCACATATGAGCGACGCCTCTAGAATATTAGCCATTTTATATAATAGTGTCTGTATATACCAATAAAACTGTGTTTGTATACTCCAATAAAACTGTGTTTGTATTCACCGATACAGCTGTGTCTGTATACACCAATAAAACTGTGTTTGTATTCATCTGCACAACTATGTCTGTATATACCAATAAAACTGTGTCTGTATACTCCAGTAAAACTGTGTTTGTATTCACCGATAGAAGTGTGTTTGTTTTCACCGATACAACTGTGTCTGTATACACCAATAAAACTGTGTTTGTATTCACCGATACAACTGTGTCTGTTTACACCAAAAAACTGTGTTTGTATTTATCGATACAACTGTGTTTGTATTCACCGATACAACTGTGTCTGTATACACCAATAAAACTGTGTTTGTATTCACCGATACAACTGTGTTGGTATTCACCGATACGACTGTGTTTGTATACACCAATTAAACTGTGTTTGTATACACCGATACAACTGTGTTTGCATTCACCGATACATATGTGTTTGTACTCACCGATACAACTGTGTCTGTATACACCGATTCAACTATGTTTATATATCCCCAAAAGTGTTTGTACATACAAATAAAACTGTTTATCAAGTCAACTGTGTTTGTATCCACCAATAAAACTGTGATTGCATATAACAATAAAACTGTGTTTGTATACACCGATTCAACTGTGTTTGTATATATCAGTAAAACTGTGTTTGAATACACAAATAAAACAATGTTTGTATATACAAATAAAACTATGATTGGATATAACCGATACAACTGTGTTTGTATACACCAGTAAATGTGTGATTGTATTCACCGATACAGTTGTGTTTGTATACACCGATACAACTGTGTTTGTATACACCAGTAAAATTGTGTTTGAATACATCAATAAAACAGGATACAATGCAACTGCTCAATGAAGCAGATGTACCTAGAGCAGCACGATATATAAACATTTTATATAAATTGGCGATTGTATAATTTAGGATGATGCGATTTCTACAAATATTAATAGCAATGTCTGTTCTGTACTGATAAAACTGGTTCTCTCATGAGGACACACGTATGAACCTTTTCAACTTTGAAGCGTGACGCAAACATCGAATATTCTGCTTTCTTGCAGGGAAATACCCCTTATAATTATTATCGTATACAATAATAGATTCTTAACCAAAAATCAATTTTAACCACTAATTACATTTTAGGACATTAAATACATAGAAAGGACCGCACGTTAAGGTAAATAAAAGCGCATTAACACATCGACTCATTTTGAATATTCATTTTACCGATACTGTTTCTATAGAACATGTTTTTATGTTCTTTTTATTGAAATTGTTTACTTGCTTCTTATTTTAAATGATAATTATACTCTCACAGTTTATAGTTTTTATTTCATAAATATTTTCTTCTTTTTTTTTTTATTTGAAACCTTCTTACTGGGTTAAGTGCTTCTGAACCATTAACAAATTCAAGTTGGTACAATCAGCTATTAACAGATTATTGAAATGACCTTATAGGTTTAAATTTTGCTAATTGATTTTATTTTCAATTAATTTTTGAATTATTCTGCATTGATTATCTGTAATGCTACACCAACTTCTGTGTTAACGCTGAAATGACACTATTATAATTGCGCAATCGTGTTTCATTAAAAAAAAACTAACTTGCTGGGTACTTTTCAGGAGCAGCGCCTACGTGCAGCTACGCCAGTGCTTTTATTTAAACATCGTGGTTTATAACCTGGGGCGCATCATACTCGTGATATAACATACTATGGTGGAAGACAGAGAGTCGGAAGCACAGCGTGCGGTTTACGTGTTTTTTTTTTAAAATATAGTTATAGATATTTGTTTGTTAAGAACTTGTACGCATAATTGATCTGGATGTAATAGAAGCTGGAAATATTGTTTAAGGTAAATAGTTACTTTTTTCATTCTATTGAAATTGCGTTATACAAAAATATGTAATATAATCCAATTGACGTCATTGTAACATTACCCAATCAATGCCATTGTTACATTAATTAAGGTAGTAATTATATCTTCTTTTAACTGTTGTTATTTTACAGCATTGCTTTTAATTAAATATAAAAAATAGTTAACACACATTCCGGCCTAATGAACATACGTAATTGGTTGATTGATTGATTGATTGAATATTTAGCGTTATTTTTATGCCATCGAGGACTAACAGACGATCAATTAACCTAACCGCTGTTTCCTGGGATTAACTGGTACTCGAGCACACCCCATCTCCGCAAGTAACTGATTACTTTCCCACTTGAATCAGTAGTGAGAGACGAATTATAATGAGACATAATGTCGTATATCAATCATCACGGAGACTGTTGGCGGACGGGGATTCGAACTCACGACCCCTGGATTGATAGTCAGACGCGTAACCGACTGAGCTAATCGGGTAATTAACTATTATAACAGTCAGTATTAAATTTGGCCCGATTAGCTCGGTCAGTTACGCGTCTGACTATCAATCAAGGTGTCGTGAGTGTTATTTAATTGTTTATACTTTCTTGAAGTTTCAGGTGAAAATACTTGGAGATAATATTACCATGACGATATACGTCAATGTTTAAGATCGGTTGGTACATGGACACTGGTAAAACCGATTGGAACTTTACCGTGTGTTCCTTCAACATTTCCTTTGCATATATTTGATTGATAGATCTTGCAGTATCTTTATACGACAGTTCATATCCTAGGTTACACATTTATACGGAATTTCGTACTGAATATGTACACACTACTTCAAGTATAACAGCATCTTTAGACATCCTTACAACTATCCAGCATTTTCTGATATACATTTTACACCGTCAGTCTAGATTTTTTACATAGAAACTCTGGCAACATATTTACATGGCAGTTTACATGGTCACACATTAGCACGACAGTTCTAGCAGCATGTTTACACATTATTGACAGTTTACTGACAAGGTATTTCTTACAAAATCTTATTGAGGATTTATCTAACAGGTTTGATAGTTCTGACAATAGCTGTACACTACACATTAAGCTGTATATATCAACAATACTCAGCTTTGAGAACGTATTTACTTTCTCTTTGTGGGTGGGGATCAGGTGGAAACGGGGATGGCTATGGGGGGCGTAGTTATATCATCTGTTAAACTCATGTCAATACGTTAACAATTTTTTTAATTTTTCTTTAAAAGATCATATTGAATGGCCACTTTCGACACGTGAACTCTGTCCAACAATGCGGCCCATCTCTCTGTACGGGCGGCTTATTTCGGTGATTGGGAAGGTACCGGAGTTGCGGGCTGACTATGAGTGCCAGCAAGTTATATCCTGGTTTAGGAATAAGTCCGGGCTATTCCAGTCGCTTAAATCAGGTAAATGGAATTGTCTGTCTGTTTTGTGTATTTTCGTTTTCACCTAGTCGGTAATTGTAGCGTTATTTAATGATGCTGCGGGCTCAATATGCTCATACAATGTTTGGTTGGGTTATAAACCAGCCTGGGTTAATTTTTATTAAGTTTTTAATATTTTTAGAAGAAATAACAACACCATTTTGCTTTTTTTATGACATTTGGATTAGGTCCCTAACTTAAAAAACCCAAACTGCCATATAAAAGCATTTAAATCAGAAAACCTTTTATTTCAAAAGTCACCACTGCATTGTTCTTGTTATAATTTACATACTATCAGATAAATTGTTCATACATTTAATTTGCAAAATCATTTTCAAAAAATCATCTTTATGTGCAGTTTGGAAAAACGTGTTAACTCTGTAAATTTTTTTAGAGAGAAGTATGTGAACTCATGTACTCTTAATTATAAACGATTACACATTAATCTGTGTTTGTCGATCTTGAGTATATATCTTTTATTTAAGTCTCATCATAGTATAAACATATAACATTTACAGTTTGATATAACATTAACACATATATCATGTCATTCTATAGAATTGTAAGAGACTAATACATCAATTATATCACATTGTCTAGATCACTGTTACATATAAAACAATATTTATAAACTGAGTAAGAATTGGGTAGTCGCTGTTACTCTTGACTCTATTATACACCCCAGCCCCAAGATCACTATTACTTTTTATAAACTGAGTAAAATTGATCAATCGCTGTTACTCTTGACTCTGTTATACCCCAAAGTTGGTTTTATATCACAGTCTAAAAGAGTACTAAAATAATGATCTAATTTAGAAACAAAGTTTAGTAGGATTTAAAGTAGCTGATGATTGGTGTATCTTTAGCACACTAAAACCTAACTGAGGTACAGAACACAGCTGTTGTACACTAACCACTCCTACAATTATCCCTGCCCGGGCAGAAAGTTAAGGGGTTTTAAAGCCACAACTGCCATATAAAAGCAACAAGATTGCTCTGTGGCAGGTTTTATATATTTCAGTATATGATTCAAACCAAAGAACCCTTTACCAAAATTCACAGTAACCAATGCATTGTTTTTGTTATAATGATGCATACTACTAAATTATTGCTAATACATTTAACTGGCAAAAAAAAATCCAAACAGTGTTTGTTATAAGCAGTTTTAAAAAAGTTAAACTCCAAATGCCAAAATGAAATTCGTGGGAGATGCACTATATATACATAGATCTGTGTTAATTCACCGTCAGCAGATAGCCTAGAGTAGCGTTGTAATTCACCATCAGCATATTGCCTACTGTAGCGTTGTAATTCACCATCAGCATATAGCCTAGTGTAGCGTTGTAATTCACCATCAGCAGATAGCCTAGTGTAGCGTTGTAAGTCACCATCAACAGATAGCCTAGTGTAGCGTAGTAATTCACCATCAGCATTTAGCCTAGTGTAGCGTTGTAAAGCACCATCAGCAGATAGCCTAATGTAGCGTTGTAATTAGATAATCTCCTCTTACAAATATTTACTACTCTGACAGAAAAAAATAGGGATCAAATAACTTTTATCTTAAAAGTTGAGATTGTTTTTAAATTTCTAAACATAACTTCACGTGTGTCGTAGAGTAAGTACGTCCGTCGGTCCGTCTCTCTGTACATTTTGACTTAGCTACTTAAACGCACTGATGATTATCATATATATTACGTATGTCATTAAAATGATATAGTAGATAATCGAGCTGAATACTTAACAAATACCCTGTCGTCAAAATAGAAAAAAATCACTACCCGAAGTGTGCATTAAATCTTGGTAGGTTATCTGGGATCACAGGCACACACTCAAATAATTATGCAACGGAATTTGACACACTCATGCAGGATTACCTCTCCTATAGATCTATTGAATTATTTACGATACTTTGTATGATTAATTTAAATTATGTTTTGTCATTTATTTGAATGTGATGATATATACTCGACAAAATAAATAAATTAAGGACCATTTAATTTATTTCCCATAAATGCTACATTTAATGAAGGACTTGTCTAGATCTATGTAATGCCTTGATTACATGTTATAAAGTGTAGCTTTTAAAAACAAGTTTGGAACCGCTCTAATACTTAATGCCAGAAGAATCTTATAACAAGTATATTAGAAAAAACTATATTAATCTAAAAAACTATTATTTTAATTTACATTATTGAAAATTAACTCATATTTAAAAAAAATCATTACCCCCCCCCCCCCCCCCCCCCCCCTCATAATTGATATTTTTCAAAATGTTGTATTTTTTTATTTGATTACTCTCATAAAAAAATAAATAGGGTTAAATCTTCAAATTAATTTTTTTCTAAAAATATTTGTAAATAATTATCTCAAGCTAAGTTGACCTAGCAAGGTTCAGAAACTTGTTTTCAATTACCTTTTCTAGGCTTGTCCGTAAAACAATTTAGAGTTTAGTTCAGTAGAATGTATATAGGGCATATTTGAGGACTGCTTAATGCATGTCGTATATATTGTCCTCGTCTGCATTTAAACGTGAGTATATATAACGCATGGCTATGGAAGGCTGTTTTCTACATTCTGCATAATATAATAAAGAATGCACATTACAAAATGATTAAAACACATCATATAATGATTTAAGTACATCATATAATGATTAAAACACATCATATAATGATTTAAGCACATCATATAACGATTAAAGCACATCATATTATGATTAAAGCACATCATATAATAATTAAAACACATCATATAATGATTTAAGCACATCATATAATGATATAAACTCATCATATAATGATTTAAGCACATCATATAATAATTAAACACATCATATAATGATTAAAGCACATCATATAATGATTAAAGCACATCATATAATGATAAAAACACATCATATAATGATTAAAGCACATCATATAATGATTAAATCACATCATATAATGATTAAAGCACATCATATAATAATTAAAGCACATCATATAATGATTAAAACACATCATATACTAATAAAAACACATCATATAATGATTAAAACACATCATATAATAATTAAAACACATCATATAATGATTAAAGCACATCATATAATGATTAAAGCACATCATATAATGATAAAAACACATCATATAATGATTAAAACACATCATATAATGATTAAAGCACATCATATAATGATTAAAGCACATCATATAATAATTAAAACACATCATATACTAATTAAAACACATCATATAATGATTAAAACACATCATATAATAATTAAAACACACCATATAATGATTAAACACATCATATAATGATTTAAGCACATCATATAATGATTAAAACACATCATATAATGATTAAAACACATCATATAATGATTAAAGCACATCATAAAATGATTAAAGCACATCATATAATGATTAAAACACATCATATAATGATTAAAGCACATCATATAATGATACATCTGCATACTATAATGGTCATTATACATGATGTAATAACGAATGTACATCACATTAATACGATAAATGTACATAATATAACAGAAACGCACATAATATAATGGTAAATCTACATAATATAATGGGTAGTCTACATAATATAATGGTTAATCTACATAATATAATGGTAAATCTGCATAATATAATGGTAAATCTACATAATATAATGGTTAGTCTACATAGAATAATGGTTAATCTACATAATATAATGGTTAATCTACATATTATAATGGTTAGTCTACATAATATAATGGTTAGTTTACATAATATAATGGCTTATCTACATAATATAATAGTTAATCTACAAAATATAATGGTTAATTTACATAATATGATGGTTAGACTACATAATATAATGGTTTATCTACATAATATAATGTTTAGCCTACAAAATATAATGGTTAGTCTACATACTATAATGGTTAATCTACATACTATAATGGTTAATCTACATACTATAATGCCTAATCTACACAATACAATAACAAATCTAAAAAATATAAAGAATAATCTGCAAAATATAGTGGCTAATCTACATAATATAATGGTTAATCTACATACTATAATGGTTAATCTACAAACTATAATGGCTAATCTAGATAATATTATGGTTAATCTACTAACTATTATGGCTAATATACATAATATAATGGCTTATCTACATAATATAATTGTGAATCTACATAATATAATTGTTAATTTACATAGTTTAATGGTTAATCTACATAGTATAATGGTTAATCTACATACCATAACGGCTAATCTACAAAATATAATGACTAATCTACAAAATATAATGGCTTATTTACATAATACAATTGTGAATCTACATAATATAATTGTTAATCTACATACCATAATGGCTAATCAACAAAATAAACTGGCTATTCTACATAATATAATGGCTAATCTACAAAATAACATGACCAATCCAAAGAATAATGGCTAATCTACAGTATATAATGACTAATCTACAACATATAATGGCTAATCCATATAATATAATGGCTAATATATATAATAAAATGGCTAATCTACATTATATAACGGATAATCTACATAATATAATGGGTAATATATATAATATTATGGCTAATCGACAGTTTATAATGGCTAATTTACATAATATATGACTTATCTACATACTATAATGGTTAATCTACAAAATATAATGGATAATCTACAGAACAAAATGGCTAATATTATAATATAATGGTTAATCTACATAATATAACGGATAATTTACATAATATAATGGTTATTCTACCTAATATAATGGTTAATCTACAAAATATAACGGATAACCAACACAATACAATGGCTTATGTACATTATCTAATGGTTAATTTACATAATATAAAGGATAATCAACATTAAATAAAGGCTTATATACATAATATAACGGTTAATCTACATGATATAACAGATAATCTACATACTATAATGGCTAATATACATAACATAATGGCTAATCTACAAAATATAATGGCTAATATACAAAATATGATGGCTTATCTACATAATATAATGGTTAATCTACAAAAAATAATGGCTAATCTACATAATATAATGACTAATATACATAATATAATGGTAAATCAACATAATATAACGGATAATATACATAATATAATGGCTAATATACATAATATAATGGCTAATCTACAGTATATTATGGTTAATTTACATAATATAATGGCTAATCTACATAATATAATGGTTAATCTACAAAATATAACGGATAATCTACATAATGTAATGGCTAATATACATAGTATGATGGTTAATCTACATAATATAACGGATAATCTACATAATATAATTGTTAATACACATAATATAATGGCTAATTTACAGTAAATAATGGCTAATATACATAATATAATGGCTAATCTACATAATATAATGTTTAATTTTCAAAATATAACGGATATTCTACATAGTATAACGGCTAATCTACATATGGTTAATCTACATAATATAATGGCTAATCTACATAATATAATGTTTAATTTTCAAAATATAACGGATAATCTACATAGTACAACGGCTAATCTACATATGGTTAATCTACATAATATAATGGATAATCTGCATAATATAATGGCTAATATACATAATATAATGGCTAATCTACAGTATATAATGGCTAATTTACATAATATAATGGCTACTCTACATATTATAACGGCTAATCTACATAATTTAATGGCTAATCTACATAATATAATTGCTAATCTACATAATATAATGGCTAATCTACATAATGTAATGGCTAATCTACATAATATAATGGCTAATCTACATAATATAATGGCTAATCTATATAATGTAATGGCTAATCTACATAATATAATGGCTAATCTACATAATATAATGGCTAATCTACATAATATAATGAAGAAAGTCCAACTGACAAATGTACATCATATAATTGTAGTAAATCTACATCGTATAATAAAGAATGCACACTATATAAAGATACGTTTACACAATATATAATGAAGAAAACACATACTATAACGGAAAGTGTACGTCATATACCAAAAATAAAGTACAGAAAACAGCTCCGACTTTCCATACATGTCGTTTATTGTCTCAGCCTAAAGCCGTATATTCTTCCAGTCTGTAGTTAAAGGTTTAAACATAAATATATGTTTGCATTTACCCTCGCCCTTTGAACCAGTCATTTTGGCGAGCAGGATGAGCTGATTATTAAAAACCAAAAAAGATAATTCCAACTTTCTGTGATGACTAATGAGTGATGAATGAAGATGATTCCAACTTTCTGTGATGACTAATGAGTGATGAATGAAGATGATTCCAACTTTCTGTGAAGACTAATGAGTGATGAATGAAGATGATTCCAATAGATAAGGTGTGCTTATATTTAAATCTGAAGTTTATTTTAAACTAAGCTGCATACATATTACAACTATTTCTATATGGATTCGGTGCTTACTATTTAATAGCATTGTTTATAGTTTGGATGTAATTAAATTTGTAGATTGACGATCATTTTAATGTGTAGATTAATTATCAAAGTTTACATATATTTGTAATAGTATTTGTGATTCTTAAGGTTTCGGCTACTTTAGATTCTGGCTACTTTACTCAGTTAACATATATTTGTTATATATAATAAATATATATGTATATTTGTGATTTTTAAGATTTCGGTTGCTTTAGATTTTGGCTACTTTGCTCCTTTTATATATATTTGTAATAGTATATATACTTCGTCCTCAGACAATATCACATTTCTCAGGTCCATAGAACTACATATTCACCTCAGTCAAAGTCAATAATTGTTTAATAATATTTTATTGCCATCATATTTACAGCAATGGGGTTGGGCCACACTACCCTCTCGAAGCATCGCCTGAATAGTTCGATTCTCTTTCATTTAAACGTGGAGGTAATCGTCCGCTGAGGTCCGCAAGTTCTCACAACATTGGTTGCGGCCCTCTCCTAATATTGGGTTCACGTGTGCGTGCGTACGTGCGTATGTGCATGTGTGTATGCAAACTGGGCCCGGAGATTGGGGATATGTTTGGAGGGGGTCACACCATCTTTAACCAAGACTGCCCGCGTAATCTATACTTAAAATAACTACGACTTCAAGTCTACGTATACAATAGGCCATTCCCACATCTACGTAGCACATTGTCAGAAGTTCAGACGGATTAACCAATAAACTTATTGTAGTTGACAGGAAACCTGTTGATCTGTGATAAATGGTTGGCATTTTGATTGACTGACTATACTTATATGGATTTATTTGAACGCATGACTCAAAAGCAATGTCCGAACTTTAATGCGTCACGGGGCTCTGTGGTATATTTTCAGTTAGATAATTATGTAAGTACAGTCGAACCTGCTCTAAGCAACCACTAAAGAGAAGAAGCAAAAGTGACCTTTTAAGACAGGTTATTGCTAAATACAGGTTCATTTCTTTTGAAAGCATAGAAATGGAAAATACCGAATGTGGTTGCTCAAGGCAGGTTGCTACTCAATAGAGGTGACCGCTTACCCAGGTTTGACTGTATGTGATGCATATTTGAACTTAAAATACACGTTTATGTAATTTTAATTCTTTTATTAATTTTGAATAGAGACATAACTCAGATAAATGGATGGTTCGAACATATTAAGGTATCTATTAATAATTTATTATATATTTATTGTTATTATTATCATTTAATTAGTAACTGAATCTATCTAAAACCAATAGAAACTGGTAAAATTAAAATAATATAACATAGGCTCTTTTTAGGAATGGTAGAAATAAAACTTAAAAAAAAGCTTCACTTATTTTCAACCTTCTTTTCAAAACTTCCGTGACACCAGTCTTTTATAAACAAGAGGTCCAATAGGGCTTGTGTCGCTCTACTGTTCAATCTGGTCCAATTTGACAAGAAATATCTGAGACCATGAACGTAAGAAATCTTGACAAGTGTCGTTAGGTTTGGATCAAAACTGGCGGTCGAATGTTGCTAAGAAAATAGGCATTACCTTATTTCGTATATTGATTATACCCACTTGTGGTTATACATGCATGTTCATAGATGATTTAATACAAGAATGTTAGTAAACACAATACCAACAATAGTCGCCGCGGTGTCCCTTTAAAATTCCATTAGCTCAAGTACGTCGTCTTCCCCTTTTACAAGAAATTAATCAAATTTACATTACATATATATATAATACTTTTTAATAACCAGAAGTATTATATGTTATTCTTTACAATAATACAGAAGTATTATATATGTAATACTTTTCAATGATACAGAAGTAATATATCTAATACTTTTTAACGATACAGAAGTATTATATAGAATACTTTTCAATAATACAGAAGTAGTATATATATATATATATATCAATTCTGTATCATTATAAGGTATTATATATATATATTACTTCTGTATAATTGATAAGTATTATATATATAATACTTCTGTATCATTGAAAAGTATTATATATATGATACTTCTGTATCACTAAAAAGTATTATATATATATATATATTATACTTCTGTGTCATTGAAAAGAATTACATATAATAATTTTGGTTATTAAAAAGTATTATATATATATATATATCACTTCTGTATCATTGAAAGGTATTATATATATAATACTTCTGTATCATTGAAAAGTATTACATATATAATGTATCATATATAATACTTCTTTATTATTGAAAAGTATTATATATATAATACTTTTGTATAACTGAAAAGTATTATATATATAATACTTCTGTATCATTGAAAAGTATTATATATATATATAAAATACTTCTCAATGATACAGAAGTTTCAGATTAACGCCACAAAGGACAGCCAGACAGTATGTACTTTAGTATTCAATCGATCAATGATCATTCTGAACACTTCACATACGGTCTTTTTTAAGTGATAGTTTTAATACAGGCTTTTACAATATTGTTACATTTTATAGTTAAATACTTCAAAGCAAATTAATGTAAACGACTTTCATGAATGAATTACCCCTAAAATATTTAACCTTGCCTTATCTGAATTTAATTGGCACTAGAATAACAGAATTTTTGACCTTCGGACATATTACCTATAAAAACAATGTTGTTATTGTCCATGCTAAACGGATAATCTTATTAATCAGTTTATCGAAAGCCGCTTAACCTTTTGTCTTTTCAGTAATCGAACGTTTAATTTATCTAGCCTGTTTCTATTTTACGGACCATTATACTAGGCTTTTTGGGCCCGTGTTAGTTAATATAGGAAAACATCTGTAAGGGATGTTTTTGTAATAAACTGAGTCCATTCCTCTATTTCATTTATATCGGATTACGATACAGACAAACTTTCCTTAAGTAGCCAGTGAAGTGTCTTTTTAAGACAGGTTGTTGGGTAATACAGGCTTATTTGCTCTAAAAGCATAAACATGGGAAAAAGCCTATATGTAGCTACTCATTAGAGGTGACCGCTTACATAGGTTTGACTATATATATTGTTTATCATATTGAAAGGGTCAGCCGCAATGGACCAATAAGACATATTCTATGCTTCCCACAAACTATGTTAGCAAGGCTGTTTGACATTCGGTATCCCTCAGTTTAACTAGCAGCTTTCAACGGGATTCGAACCTACGACCTCCCGCTTTAGAAGCGGACGCCTTAACCATAAGACTACGGAAGACAGTCTATTTTGTTGATGTTGCCATTGTTGTTTAGTTGATATTTGACAAATATACTGCTTAATCCCAGGAAACAGTGGTTTGGTTAACTGATCGTCTGTTAACGTTCGATGACATAACAATGACGCTAATATTCAATCAATCAATCATTGTCATTCATCTCTCACGTCCAATTCAAGTAAGACAGTTAATAGTTGCTTGTGGAGATAGTGCTCGAGTACTGATTAACCGTCCAATATCTCAGGAAAGAAATATCAGGTTAACTGATCGTCCGTTAGCCCCTGATGACATAGAATAACGCTAAATATTCAAACAAGCAAACAATGCTATTACAGAATCCATATAGATATGACTATACAGATATGACACACCTATTGCGCGCTATTGGAAGTATTCTTTCCAAATGCGCAAATGTGTGACGATCGGGCGGCGTGCTCTTTGTCGCAATATCCGAATGAATGGCGACATTGTTCCGTACCCGCCTATCTTCACCGCAACTGCGGTAAATAACAATTAATCTCTGATCGTTTTTGTTAAAAAAAACATAATAGCATTAAGGCATTACAGTGCTTATGTGTGCAGGGAATCACTGATATGCTTCCGTATTAAATAGCTCCATTATTTAGCTGTAAGCCACCGACAAACAGTGACAAGACCGCGCCAACTGCTGCAAGTAAACACGTCAGTCGGTCGCTGCATAGTTTAACATAAATCGTTATTTTCAACAGTCCGCGCGTTTCTTAATAACTTTTTAAGGATGCTTGTCCGTGATTAGTCTGTGATTTCATTCTGTGATAGGGGGGAATTAGGGTCAGCATGTTCGGATATGAGACCCTGTTAAGTGTCCTAAAGAAGGACGTGGAATTAAGGACGGACTTTGAATGTCAGAATTTGGTTGCATTCTTTCGGAATAAAGTACACATATTCAAAGATCTAAGGAAAGGTAAGTTGTTTGTTAGGCTATGAAACCTAGTGATACATGATTAAAATTAGTTTTAGTTTAAACTTATTTTACTTCGATTGAGAAACAAGTTATTACAACATATACAAATTACGCTCGAAGTCTTACTACATAGAACCAGCCAATACTAAGCATATGTGGAAATGTGTCTTGCTCAATGACTCCACACAGAGCCGCGGCGGAGAATCGAACCCACGACCCTCCGATCATGGGACTGATGCTCTCCATTATAAGTTTTATATGTGTATTTAGCATAGTTGTTTAAGGATATAGACCTCCTCGTATGTGCATATAATTTGTTCTTTGTAACTGGAAAATTACTCGTTGTAACTTCATGAATGGAATTCCCGTGGTGTTGACTGGACGGTTTTAATCTCAGTATGTCAAATGTCTCCCGGTTTCTAACCACATTTGACCTATTACAAATGTAATCAACTTAGTAAGTTTTTCCCATTTTGCAAATCTAAATATATAAGATGGTGAATTCTATATCTAGTAAAATAACCTTCTAGGCAGAGTGATCTAATATATTGCCTCGAGATCACTTGTTGCTGGACCCGGTTAGGGCAGGCGGTAGCGCGTGAGACTATCAATCCAGGGGGTTGTAAGTTCGAATCTCCGCCCGGTTAGGTCTCTGTGATGATTTATATACAATATACGTTATGTCCTTAACCATTCACATGAGTTCCGTCTCTTTCCAAAGTAGACAACAAAGTTAGAACCTGCATACATACTTGTGTATTTTATTTTCACATTTACATGATGTAAATATGATTTTTAAAAAAAGTAAACATTTCTCATAATGAGTGTTTGTCCTCTAAATCGGATACCAATGTTTTTATGCATGTTTGACACATACCTAAGTAACCCTGGATCAGTTATTGCCCCGTACCAGAAAAACAACAACACTTGGAACAAGTTATGGTAAGTTCAATACTGGCCGTCTCTTATTATTAAACAAAATACGAATAAAGGGATATAATCTATGGTGGCATAGATTTTATCTAGTTAACTATTGCGAAAACTATCTAGTTATCTAGTTAACTTACGCGATAAGTTTCCAGTTACGTTAAATATCTTAACGCGAAAAGATCCCTGTTTACTTCTCTGCAACTGCCACCACATATCTACATAACTAATTGGATAACTAGATAATGTTCGTGTTACCAGTTATCTAACATTCGGAATACTTCGGTTTTTACTCAATAAAAAGCATTCCCTTTTTCTCAGAAATGGCCAAGTGGTTACGATTGGTTGTAAAGCAGCACAGATGGTTGAGGGAAGTTTAAATATAACTAAGGATGTTTACTTTTATTTTAAATGTTGAGACCATATAGTTTATGAATTGTCTAGTATATTTTCTAATGTTTTTAGCTAAATTAGCTTGGTTTACATTTCCATTAGCCGGCATCTGTTGTTTTGGGATATAGCTTTTTATTGTTTTGCTTCAATTCTTGTGGATTTTATAACCTCCATGAAATGTTTGTCCTACCAGTAACGGTTGAAGGCGGTAGTGATTGAAGATAAGCACTTTGTGTAAAGTTCAGCCATTATACTTTAATTTGTATATTCAATAAACGTAATGATACAACATAAACATCCGTTTAGTAAATAACAATATATACACTTTCATACAATCATATAAGTGTAACGGGAAAAACACTTGTATACCGCATGTCCGCAGATATGCACAATAGTAATATAGTACAGAGTTACATAGTCACTGCTACTTAACATATTTGTCAGAAGTTGTCATTGTTTCTGTTTGAAGTTGAAATGATAGAAAGGTTAGTTAGAAGTCCTGATTAAGCATTAAGCACGTTCGCAGAATCATCGCGTCGCGCCTATTGGTCGAAACCGCTACATTACTTAAAAACTACATTGTGAATGTTGAAATTCGAAAACTAAAGAATGAAACTAAGGTACGCTGCGACCGATAACTCATATTTCATAACTAAAAAGTGTTTAATGAACTTTACCATGTTACTAGCACATGTGACCTATATAAACCAATTAAAAACAATACTTTTTGGCGGGTATTTTTGATCTTAGCAACACCCCCCCTCCCACACCCAGTAACAAGTTTTGAATTGGTAATAGCCGCCAGGATTAATTGTAAAGCTGGTGGCTTTCCAACAAGAACAGATAAATTAATAAAGTGGTTAAAATAGTTCCATGTGTAGTTATTGTAATACGAAATAGTAATACAATGATGGGGTGAAAAAATTAAGAAACACGAACTGTGTTAGATTGATTGATTGATTGAATATTTAGCGTCATTTTTATGCCATCGAGGGCTAACAGACGATCAGTTAACCTAACTACTGTTTCCTGGGATTAACCAGTACTCGAGCACACCCCGTCTCCGCAAGTAACTGATAACTTTCCCACTTGAATCAGTGGTGAGAGAAGAATGATAATGAGACGCAATGTCGTATATCAATCATCACGGAGACTGTTGCCGGGCGGGGGATTCGAACTCACGACCCCTAGATTGATAGTCAGACCAGTAACCGACTGAGATAATCGGGCCCGGCTAGATAAGACTGCTTTATTCGACCTCGTGTGAGAGAGTGATAGATAAGAAATTGGGTTGCTAGGCATAGCAGGAAGTATTATAGAATAGCCACAAATACATTATGTTAATATGTTACATCCTCCTTCTTTTAAACAAAGATTCAACATTTGTATTCGCATTGCCAAATACTATAGTTTCAATAAAAATGTGTGCATTAATATTTTTTTTTTGCTGAAATATAAGATGTGTACATGTGATAACAAATTGTTAATATTCCTGTAACACAACTAATAGATAATGGTTATACAAATCAAGTTCATGCGCTAATTGATCTTATCTCAATACAGTCAGTACTTTAGCAACTTTGGATCATTTAGGTGTTTGTTTGGAATAACAACTCTGCTTGATCTTGTTGTAAAACCTGTATGGGAGTTTGGGGATTGTTTAGATTGTCCAGTTTCATAATCTGAATCTTGGGAAACGGTAGGGGTATTTCCAGTACTGTGTGTGTTTGTATTATCAGTGAATATTTGTTGGTCAAAGTAATTAACTACTGGATACAGGTCATTCTTATAAGTGATTTGATGTTTGGTCTTATGCAAGAAATGTCAGTTTCTGCGATAAACACCGCCACCATGTTGTCAAGTAGTTTATTAAGATTAATTTGTTTAGGTTTCAATTGTTTATGTGTTGCTGGCAATATAGATCCTAACCTACGTCCCTTTAGAAGTTGAGAGGGAGATTCACCACAACTGAATTGTGTTGTTCTGTATACAAGGATTGCCAAATATGGATCCTTGTTTATGTCCTTAGCTTTACTGAAAATTCGTTTGACTGTCTATACGAACTTCTCAGCTAATCCATTACTTTGAGGGTATCTTGGACTGCTGGTTACATGTTCAAAGTTCCATTCTTTTGAGAAGGAAGCAAACTGCTCTGAACAATAATACATTGCGTTGTCAGAGATAAACTTTTCTGGTGAGCCATGTCTTGCAAATATAACCTTGAGCTTTTGTATTATACTACTGCTCTTAATGTCAGTCAGTAGGTCAACTTCGAAATGTCGGCTAAAGTAATCAACAGTAACCAAGTACTCCTTATTTCCCCATGAGAAAACATTTGTAGCTACTACTTGGCAAGGTCGGTTTGGAATATCATGATATTTGAGTGGCATTTTGTGTTTGAATTTCGGTGTTTCAAACAAATTTTACATTGTAACACAAAGTCGGTTTTCTCTGAAATCATTTTCGCCAAAACATTATGTCACGTGCTCTCTGTGTACATTTTCAGTACCCATGTGTCATGTATGCACGGCTTGTCTCATGTCATTACGCAATGAGCTTGGAATGACGATTTTCTCACCTCTGAAAATTATGTCATCTGAGACGGACAGTTCGTCTCTATGGTTCCAATCAATACTCTATAATTGAGGAGGGGCATTTCTGTCTTAAGTAGGGCCATCCGTCAAGAATAGTCTGTCGTAATGTTTGTAACTGCGTGTCAGTTCGAGTGGCCTGTCGTACCTGTTCTAGTTTACGATCACTGACAGCAATACTTGATATAACTGTATGTATATGCAAGTCTAACCCATTTGACAGTTCTGGGTATATTTCTGGTAGAAAATTACGCGATAAAGCATCTGCTACTTGAATACATTTTCCAGGTACATGCAGTACGGATAAATCATATTGCTGCAACTGTAACATCATGCGCTGCAACCTAGCGGTGCTCTTCCTAATGGCTGTTTCATTATTGAAGATAAGGGCTTGTGGTCAAATTCCACAGTAACACGATAACCCTATACATACTGGTGAAAGCGCTACATGCAAATAATATTGCAAGCATTTCTTTCTCAATTTGCGCATACCCTATTTCAGTTTGCGTCAGAGTTTTTTATACATATGCAATTGGTTTGCCGTCCTGTAACAAGGTTGACCCAAGTCCATATTTGGAAGCGTCTGTCTGAATTGTCACAGGTTTGTCAGGGTCAAAGAAAGAAAGGACTGGACTGTCTGTCAGTACGCGCTTTACATTTTGAAATGCATTGTCATGTGTACTGTCCCAAATAAAGTCTGCATCTTTCTTCAGTAAATCTCTCAATGAAGATGTGATGCTAGCGAGATTTGGTGCAAACATTGTCATATAGTGTGGTATAATCGACTCAACAACGTTCTTTGTATAATAAGTAATTTTATTCACTTATTTATATAGTTTGCAAAAGTTCAAAGTCACAAGCTAACATATTTAAACTCGCATTTGCTCATTTAAATTAAACCTAGTCTAACTGACATGTAACCCTGTCCTTGTCTACATTCTGACTGAAGGACTTATCTCAACTAAAACCAGTCCCTGAGTGAATAAACAACTATTCTATAATTGGTCAATTCATTTTTACTTTTCTATTGGTCAGTATTCTAATTACGGATTTAAAATCCCGCCCATAAATTAACTGTCAAATATACATCAAGATAACCCTAGGCTATTATTTATCTCCAGTAATCTGTCATCCTATCGTATTAAACTGTCATATGTAGTATCTACAATTATAACCTACTATAATGTAACATCTCTCCCATGTTTAAGATAAAATATATATTTACTTATATATTTTTCTCTATTGTAATCAAATTATTTTTGATTACACTTTTATCGGTTCTGCCACAGGTCTGAATACGGTAACTGGTCGTAATTAAGCAACAATTACTTTCTCGCTGAGGTGTCAAACATAAAATATGCCTCAAACAGCGGATATGCTAATCACTGATAAGTCTCTAATTACTCTAGAATTTCCTGGTTTGATTTCAATCAAGATATGACATAATTATTTCCGGCTATCTAGTTAGTATATACATTTCCCTAATTCTGTACCTTATCATAAACACTCAGTTGTTTAAGACAGATACATATACACTAAAGTAAGATTTTGCAATAATTTCTGATTTAAATCATTTTGATTAGTTTCCAAACTTGTGACAATTTATATTACATAACATTTTTTTTATAATATTCTAACATTTATTCATCCTCTGACTTATTACATACTCTGCACTTTCGTTCGACAAATGGTGTTCTAATTGGCTGATCCAACGGCCTGCCTCTACTTCTAATCGAATTGACAACACTCGTAACTTAGCAAAAGCTTTAATGAACTTGTCAAATTTGATACAATTTATAAAAAAGCTGAAATCTAAAATTAATAATACTATTGTAAAAGACTGCGCGTGTTGACTCAATTAAACGACTATGCCAGTTTTTAATAAATTTGTCACTATTACCGCGTTGTTTTACTATTAAAATAAATGTTTGATGTAAATCATGTTGTACTCTGACGAGATTTAAAATATTGAAATATATAACAGAAATAAATGATATTGTCTTTGAGTACTTTTTAGTATTTACATACAGTAGTGTTATACTTTTCGTTCATGGAACAAACTTAAACAACTAGAGAGGATTCGCCATATCTGAGTGGTCTAAGGCGCCGTCCGAAGATCCCTACATCCCGCCGCTGAGGTCATACGTCCGCTCGGTTCAAAACTTAATGCCAGTTACTTGCCGAAGGGCGGTGATTATACTGAAATTAATTCTCAAGGTCTCCCCTATCCAACATCCCCCACCCCACCCCTTTCCTTCCACACCCCCATCAGAAAAAAACTGAATATGCCACATCTGAAATGTGTGAAAAATGACGTTAAACCTCACATAAAAACAAATAACTAGAAAGTATTTAACAACTGTAAAATTCAAAACCTAATTGCTCGGACACCCCGGCTCAAATTCATCTTATTCAATGTGTGTTTTATTTGTGATATAAATAGAAATAACGGAATAAAGAATTCCATGGTACAAAAAATTTCGTCTGAAAATATAATAAAAATTACCAGTTCTCTGATAAGATTTGGCATAAACACCTTATTTTGTCTGCCTCATTTGAATTTCACAATTTCAGCAATCGTACCCATCTTTGGCTTAATGCTATTCATATTGTGTTTTAAATGTCAACAGCAGAATTCATTCGTACGTAACAATAACTAGTTTTATCAATTGTCTACGCAGATAAAGGGGCGAATGACAAGTCTACACGGATAGTGTTTCATTGGGACACAATTGTTTGCGAGGATTGTATGGCTTTATCGCACAGTCTCGTTTAAATAATGAAGGATAAAACAATTTGGGGTGCCATACAATTACAAAATAGATCACCGATCAAAGATCTATCAATAAATATATAAAACATTAAACCATTTAAGTTTGTCTTTATGTTCGTGGATTGGTGACTGCAATTTTATTTATATCATTTTGTATGCTAATGTTTATATAAAGTGCGTAGGATTACAATACTTATTAAAAACGTCTAACACTGGTTGTACAATTATTTCTTTTTAATTACAAACTAAACTTTTAATGATAAAGAGGAAATTTCAAACTGAATTGAAATTGGAATATTGTGTTCTAAGTCAAAGTTCAACGTAACAATGAACACAAATAAACAAATGGACGTGACAGAAATCATTTATCTGAAATCTATGAGAAATTAATTGTTTTGTTATTTCTGTCGAGCGGTGATCTTTATCGATAGAACGTGCGACAAAAAAGATGTTTTATAAGTTAGTGTTCTCATAAAAGGCATTGATTATTGGTAATCAATTTAGTCTGTTTTGAAGCAACCGAGACTCATCTATCTTCTATTTGTTTGTTTCATAAAGAAAATTTCGTAAAGCAGGAGAACGTTTCCTGTGTTAAATCATAAGAGATTTGGAGTAATTTATTTTTTTGTTGAAAAAGTAAACAAAGTGAGCTAAGATCACAAGTTTGTTCTTATTGTGAGCAGTGAGTGAATAAGGACAAAAAATGCACGAAGTATTTCTGACCGTGGTTCAGAAGCCGACTGAACAGAGAAGCGAGTACGAATGTTTGGAGATGGTACCATGGCTACAGAGTCATTGCACGATCTTTGATACTTTACCGCCAGGTGGGATTTTATGTATACATTTATATATGCTTATATCTTTTTTTTAATTATCAGGTTAATTACATTGTTACTTGTGCCAAAAATTAGCCTTATAATATTTATATATTTGCTAGAAATGTTGTATTTATAATTTAATGGGATTTTGCGCAATTTACAACACAAAATTGATTATAAATGTCATTCAGTTTTGTTTCTGGAAAAATCCCTTGACAGCAGATACACGAATTCTAGTAGGACCTCTGTTCTCCTTCAAGGAACTGGTAAACATTCTATAATAAAGTACATATACAGACAAATCCTTGACCTCGATGCCAGGCATGGCTCAGTCGGTTGTGCGCCTGACTATCAATCCAGGGACCGTAAGTTCGAATCTCCGTCTGGCCACAGTCTCTGTTGTGATTGATATATTGGACATTGCGTCTCTTGTTATTCGTCTTTCACCGCTGATTCAAGTGGGGACGTTATCGTTACTGGAGGAGATGGGCTGTGCTCGAGTACTAGTTAACACTCCTGGATCCCAGAAAATGTGGTTAGGTTAACTGATTGTCTATTAGCCTTCGCTGGCATAAACATGGCGCTAAATATTTAAAACAGCAAACAAAAGACCTCAGTGAACTTTGAGATATCGGCTAAGACTGCTAAGACATGGAGTGGGGAAACCTACAGTAGTCTAGAATAGAAGTGGGGAGGGACGTAACGCAACATTCGGATATTTCTATACGAAAAATATGAACCAATGCTTTCTTTAATGTGATGAGAGGATATCTGATTATCATTAGTTACTGACGAGAAAAACAATAGTTGTATACATGTATGTTGTTTTGCATCGCTTTCAGTTCACTTTAAATGACCACTCTGAACGTTGTACATTTGTGTATGCAATCAAGGGCATTTTACACTCATTTTGAGTTAAAATACTTCAAACGAACAAACATGAAATTTGCTTACAGTTCTAAATATCCTTCAGCTGTATCAGTAATATTTTCAAGACAAAAAATAAAATAACATTTTATTAAAAAAAAATCTTCAATAAAGCGGAACCAATCAAACAGATCATTCAAACGGATCATTGACACAGTTTAAGTGATACAAATCTTTTTACTTCATAATTTTAAATAGAATTTGGCAAAATCTGCACCTGTAACATGTCTTTGTTATGATTATATTCTAAACATGCTATATGGCAATTATATCATCTTGTGATATGGCAGCTTACATTTCGGGTTTATGTTTCACACCGTCATAGTAACATTGATGAGGATATGAGATACTGTCATTATCAATAATATATAATATTGAATTTTTTGTTTGTTTGTTCGAATGGAGTTTTTGCTTCCTTTCTGCAACAGTAGTTCAGATACATAACGACGGTCAGCGCACCTATTACGGCGGTCAGCGCACCTATAATGTAGGTCAGTGAACTTATAATGGTGGTCAGCGCACCTATAACGGCGGTTAGTGCACCTATAACGGCGGTCAGCGCACCTATAACGGCGGTCAGCGCACCTATAACGGCGATCAGCTCACCTTAAGGGCGGCCAGCGCACCTATAATGGTGGTCAGCGCACCTATAACGGCGGTCAGCGCACCTATAATGGAGGTCAGCGCACCTATAACGGCGGTCAGCGCACCGATAACGGAGATCAGCGCATCTATTATGGTGGTCAGCGCACCTATAATGGAGGACAGCGCACCTATAATGGAGGTTTACGCACTATAACGGTAGTTAGCGCACCCATAATGGAGGTCAGCGCACTATGACGGCAGTAAACGCACCCATAATGGAGGTCAGTGCACTATGACGGCGGTTAGCGCAGCCATAATGGAGGTCAGTGCACTATGACGGCGGTTAGCGCACCAGTAATGCAGGTCAGCGCACTATAACGGCGGTTAGCGCACCCATAATGGAGATCAGTGCACTATGACAGCGGTTAGCGCACCAATAATAGAGGTCAGCGCAATATAACGGAGGTCAGCGCATATATAATGGTGGTCAGCGCACTTATAATGGAGGTCAGCGCACCTATAATGGAGGTCATCGCACTATAACGACAGTTAGCGCACCCATAATGGAGGTCAGCGCACTATGACGGCAGTAAACGCATCCATAATGGAGGTCAGCGCACTAAAACGGCGGTTAACGCACCCATAATGGAGGCCAGCGCACTATAACGGCGGTTAGCGCACCCATAATGGAGGTCGGCGCACTATAACGGCGGTTATTGCACCCATAATTGAAGTCAGCGCACTATAACGGCGGTTAGCGCACCCATAATGGAGGTCAGTGTACTATGACGGCGGTAAGCGCAGCCATAATGGAGGTCAGCGCACTATGACGGCGGTAAGCGCAGACATAATGGAGGTCAGTGCACCTGATCATCGTTTCTGGGATGAGTTCATGCTAATTCATTTAAGCTTGATATGCATAAAAAGGTCAATGCTAATATGAACCGCTCTCGAGTCCGTTTCCTGGGTTGAACCAGTACGTCTCACACCACTATTACATTTCCCATAGGGCTCCATTGTAACATTTATGTCCAAAACAGAGTGAAAAATGAAATTCTGCAGCATGTGTCTGGGCACAAATTCTTCACTGGCTCAAGATATGCACTTATAAAGGGGAAAAAAAGCATACATTGACCAGGTTTTGTTTTTTTAAATTCAATGCTTTTGTGTGACCTATCAATTTCCAGAGTAATAATATGTCAACTATTCGCCCTAGATGCGGTTCGAACCAACAGAAAGCTGGTATCAGCATCAAATTATTTTCAGTGGTGACTTCTAAAATACTGACCATTTAACTCATGCTAGCAAAAAACAATAACAAAACCAATGCAATACAAAGCCCTGAAAAAAGAAGAAAAAGATAACTTAAGTTTTATTTCTACCTCCTTCATCTGTAGGTCCGGAATACCCAAGAGGTCCGGAGTACTCAAGGGAGATAATAGTGGTGTGAGTCCTGAACTATGTGTTGTATTTTGAGAGACACCGGGTCGAGCTGAGAATTAAACCCGAAACTCTGGCGTGAGCAGCCAACACTACACTACCGCACCGCTTTCTTGGGATTCGCTAGGTGGTTAGTCAGTACTATCAAGTCACTGGTTTCGACATGCTTCAAACATTAACAACACTCTGCCAAGTTGATGCTAGTGAAACAGAAAAAAGTACTGTTAACCAGACTTAGACTTATTCTTAAACAAGACACTTCATTATAAACGATTTTGAAAATCGCATATCTTGATATGATGGAAATTTATTTTAATACTGGTCAAATACTACTTAAATATATTTCTTAATACATTTATATATAACTGATATAATGATTTAATTTATGACGATTGACTGTATTTTCACTTAAAAACGCCATTTTTCTTTTTTATAACTTTAAAAAAGTGACAGATAAGCCTGTTTAGGCTGAATACTACTGATTGGTTACTACTAGTATGTTGGATTGTCTATGTTTGTAATCATGTCACGTTCATATATAAACAAATATTAATAAATCCTCTTATCGATGTTGCAGATGCGTTTCTTCCATTTCAAATTAATACAAAGAAACAAATCAATATACATTTGGATCCTCCGTGACAATTATTTAACACATATTAGATACAAAAATTACACATTTTAGATACAAATTACACATTTGAGATATTATATAACGAGTCATTAAATGTGTTTTTGTTTCAAGACAACGTTTTGATAACTTATGTGAATATAACGTTTGAATGCAATGTCCTTTGTAAAGGCATTAATTCAAATCTCAAATAATTAAATAAAATAATGTGTCAAGGTGAACGACATTTTAATTTTTCCCAACAATTTTTACAATACAAAACTCATATATTTCTGATATAGGATAGCAAATTATCGAGACATACTTTTGTTAAAACATGATTAAGAGCATTTGTGTTACTAAAGTGATAAAAGGTGAAGCAAATGTTAACGTCCTATATCATCTCCCGAACTTCTCCAAACCCCGCTCGGCTACATTTGGAGATCCCTAACAAAATGGGTATTTTTAGTTAACGTGCTTAAAGGCCCATGTGGTTTTGAATGTACACGACCATAGTGTTATACTTAAACAACTGCATTGTACGTGCTTAAATGCCCACGTGGTTTTGAATGTACACGACCATATTGTTATACTTAAACAACTGCATTGTACGTGCTTAAAAGCTCACGTGGTTTTGAATGTACACGACCATAGTGTTATACTTAAACAACTGCATTGTACGTGCTTAAAGGCCCACGTGGTTTTGAATGTACACGACCATATTGTTATACTTAAACAACTGCATTGTACGTGCTTAAAGGCCCATGTGGTTTTGAATGTACACGGCCATATTGTTATACTTAAACAACTACATTGTACGTGCTTAAAGGCCCACGTGGTTTTGAATGTACACGACCATAGTGTTATACTTAAACAACTACATTGTACGTGCTTAAAGGCCCACGTGGTTTTGAATGTACACGACCATATTGTTATACTTAAACAACTGCATTGTACGTGCTTAAAAGCCCACGTGGTTTTGAATGTACACGACCATAGTGTTATACTTAAACAACTACATTGTACGTGCTTAAAGGCCCACGTGGTTTTGAATGTACACGACCATAGTGTTATATTTAAACAACTGCATTGTACGTGCTTAAAGGCCCATGTGGTTTTGAATGTACACGACCATATTGTTATACTTAAACAATTGTATTGTACGTGCTTAAAGGCACATGTGGAATGTACATGGCCATAGTGTTATACTTAAACAACTACATTGTACGTGCTTAAAGGCCAACGTGGTTTTGAATGTACACGACCATAGTGTTATACTTAAACAACTACATTGTACGTGCTTAAAGGCCCATGTGGTTTTGAATGTACACGACCATAGTGTTATATTTAAACATCTGCATTGTACGTGCTTAAAGGCCCATGCGATTTTGAATGTACACGACCATATTGGTTTTCTTAAACAACTGCGTTGTACGTGCTTAAAGGCCCACGTGTTTTTGAATGTACACGACCATATTGTTATACTTAAACAACTACATTGTACGTGCTTAAAGGCCCACGTGGTTTTGAATGTACACGACCATAGTGTTATACTTAAACAACTGCATTGTACGTGCTTAAAGGCCCATGTGGTTTTGAATGTACACGACCATAGTGTTATACTTAAACAACTGCATTGTACGTGCTTAAAGGCCCATGTGATTTTGAATGTACACCACCATAGTGTTATACTAAAACAACTACATTGTACGTGCTTAAAGGCCCATGTGGTTTTGAATGTACACGACCATAGTGTTATACTTAAACAACTACATTGTACGTGCTTAAAGGCCCATGTGATTTTGAATGTACACGACCATATTGTTATACTTAAACAACTACATTGTACGTGCTTAAAGGCCCATGTGATTTTGAATGTACACCACCATAGTGTTATACTAAAACAACTACATTGTACGTGCTTAAAGGCCCATGTGGTTTTGAATGTACACGACCATAGTGTTATTCTTAAACAATTGTATTGTACGTGCTTAAAGGCCCATGTGGTTTTGAATGTACACGACCATATTGTTATACTTAAACAACTACATTGTAGGTGCTTAAAGGCCCATGTGGTTTTGAATGTACACGACCATAGTGTTATACTTAAACAACTGCATTGTACGTGCTTAAAGGCCCATGTGATTTTGAATGTACACCACCATAGTGTTATACTAAAACAACTACATTGTACGTGCTTAAAGGCCCATGTGGTTTTGAATGTACACGACCATAGTGTTATACTTAAACAACTACATTGTACGTGCTTAAAGGCCCATGTGATTTTGAATGTACACGACCATATTGTTATACTTAAACAACTACATTGTACGTGCTTAAAGGCCCATGTGGTTTTGAATGTACACGACCATAGTGTTATACTTAAACAACTGCATTGTACGTGCTTAAAGGCCCATGTGATTTTGAATGTACACCACCATAGTGTTATACTAAAACAACTACATTGTACGTGCTTAAAGGCCCATGTGGTTTTGAATGTACACGACCATAGTGTTATTCTTAAACAATTGTATTGTACGTGCTTAAAGGCCCATGTGGTTTTGAATGTACACGACCATATTGTTATACTTAAACAACTACATTGTAGGTGCTTAAAGGCCCACGTGGTTTTGAATGTACACGACCATAGTGTTATACTTAAACAACTGCATTGTACGTGCTTAAAGGCCCATGTGATTTTGAATGTACACGACCATAATGTTATACTTAAACAACTGCATTGCACGTGCTGAAAGGCCCATGTGATTTTGAATGTACACGACCATATTGTTATACTTAAACAACTGCATTGTACGTGCTTAAAGGCCCATGTGGTTTTGAATGTACACGACCATATTGTTATACTTAAACAACAGCATTGTACGTGCTTAAAGGTCCATGTGATTTTGAATGTACATGACCATATTGTTATACTTAAACAACTGCATTGTACATGCTTAAAGGCCCATGTGATTTTGAATGTACACGACCATAGTGTTATACTTAAACAACTGCATTGTACGTGCTTAAAGGCCCCTGTGATTTTGAATGTACACGACCATATTGTTATACTTAAACAATTGCATTGTACGTGCTTAAAGGCCCATGTGATTTTGAATTTACACGACCATATTGTTATACTTAAACAATTGCATTGTACGTGCTTAAAGGCCCATGTGATTTTGAATGTACACGACCATATTGTTATACTTAAACAACTACATTGTACGTGCTTAAAGGCCCATGTGGTTTTGAATTTACACGACCATATTGTTATACTTAAACAATTGTATTGTACGTGCTTAAAGGCCCACGTGGTTTTGAATGTACACGACCATAGTGTTATACTTAAACAACTACATTGTACGTGCTTAAAGGCCCATGTGATTTTGAATGTACACGACCATAGTGTTATACTTAAACAACTGCATTGTACGTGCTTAAAGGCCCACGTGATTTTGAATGTACACGACCATAGTGTTATACTTAAACAACTGTATTGTACGTGCTTAAAGGCCCACGTGATTTTGAATGTACACGACTATATTGTTATACTTAAAGAACTACATTGTACGTGCTTAAAGGCCCATGTGATTTTGAATGTACACGACCATATTGTTATACTTATACAACTGCATTGTTCGTGCTTAAAGGTCCATGTGGTTTTGAATGTACACGACATATTGTTATACTTAAACAACTGCATTGTACGTGCTTAAAGGCCCACGTGATTTTGAATGTACACGACCATATTGTTATACTAAAACAACTGCATTGTACATGCTTAAAGGCCCACGTGATTTTGAATGTACACGACATATTGTTATACTTAAACAACTGCATTGTACGTGCTTAAAGGCCCATGTGGTTTCGAATGTACACGACCATATTGTTATACTTAAACAACTGCATTGTACGTGCTTAAAGGCCCACGTGATTTTGAATGTATACGACCATAGTTTTATACTTAAACAATTGTATTGTACGTGCTTAAAGGTTCGTGTGATTTTAAATGTCAACGACCATATTGTTATACTTAAACAACTGCATTGTACGTGCTTAAAGATTCGTGTGATTTTAAATGTCAACGACCATATTGCTATACTTAAACAACTGCATTGTACGTGCTTAAAGGTTCGTGTGATTTTAAATGTCAACGACCATATTGTTATACTTAAACAATTGCATTGTACTAATCCCCACAATCGGTCACTTAGAAGACGAGTCTTAGATGGTGTACGTTCGCATTTCTGTTCTTGCCACTTTAATATTTAAACCATTGAATAATTATTCAACGTGTGGCCAATGGCGGATCTACTCTTTTAAAATCTCGCCGCACGCCACCGCCTATAACTCCATATTTTATCAAAATCCACTATATTCCTACTAAAGAACACATGTGTCCGTTCAGATCTTGTGTTGCGACTCCTTAGTACGCTTCTCTAAACTGAAATCCTGGATCCGCCCCTGGTACCAGTCAGGGCCGTAGACACACTGAGGCAAATGTAGGCACTTGCCTCCTATAAAATTTGTAGATGTTCGAATTTTAATAACTGTTCTTGTAAAAAGAAAATTAATATAGTTTGCTCCAAAGTATGAATTACTCTTGCAACAGAATGTCATGTCCTTTACATATCATATTTTCAGACCTAATAATATTATTAAACAAACATTATTCTTGTTAGATCTACCAAGAGTTGATATATACAATAATGTCAGGTCTAAAAAACTAACATTGTATTGAAGATAATCAAGATTATCGTGTAAATCATTGGCAACTGTATAAAATGCAGCTGGTGTTATCGATTTGAATGGCTTAACATCTCAGGAAAACACAGGGACTGCATTCTAGGAGCTCAGAGGTTTCCGGGGAAACATGCCTCCCATCCCTCTGTCATAGTTTGATTCGTGTCTCCTGTAAAAAACAAACTTTGGCTACGGCCCTGCTTAGATTGACTATTTATTTGTATTTAATAACATGAACTTCGTAAATATACCGTTAATTCCATTATGTTTCCCCAAATGACGTCACTAGCTCCGTTTGATCTGCGTGCTCCGATTGATTGACCGATCGCTGACCGATCATTCATTTAGTTATTATCGTACGAAGTGGTTAAAAGCATGGACTATCTTAAGCGAAAAAATACTCAAAATTTGTCTCATTTACTATGGAAGCCCAGAAGGGACATTTATTACATAAATATTAGTACGTAAATAGAATAGGTCACAGAGCGTGTATATAAAAATATTAGTTTTGACGAGATGTTTTGTTTGGAAAATACGAGCTTACCTTATTCCTCCGCCATAACAATGAATCCCAACTATTATTTTTTTCCATACACTTTCAGTAACCTTTGCTTCAAAAATAGTTCGTGAATTTTAGCAAACACATACATTTCGCCCCGAACCATTTTCGTACCGGAAATATTACTGACCATGACAAGTTTTCTAAAAAAGATGACACCATTTCATGAATTCATTAAACCACTTAAATATTCAATATGAGTTTTTGAATGCCGTTTCATTGCAGTACTCCTGACTTGTTGCGGGAAAAGTTCAAAATAAAATAGTTCTAATAGAAACAATTATTTCCAGGGTTCATTGTACAGGGACAAAGAGCAATGCGTTAGGACCTCCTAGTGGTAACAGTTTACATGTTCTGTATCATATTTCACGCATAACTATTCATACTACAGTTAATGCCTTGAATATTGTGGAAACTAAATAGTTTTTTCTTTTTAGGCAGGTTTACATCTCTGTTGATTTAATTGCTTATTGATCATTCTAGTGGTATGTAATGAAAATAGAACATAGAATAAATAGAAAACCATGGTAACATTCTATTGCTATATACAATAACTGTCCATTTACTAGCTCAGTCATATTTCAGAGAACTATTTCGATGGAATACATTCAACTTTAAATTAAACTCATCTAAGATTATATAGAAAAAAGAGCAGATATTATAATGCTTAATTATAAATTCGGCATATGATCCTATAAATTGTTCCACGATCATTTTACGCGGTAAAGTAAGAAAAACAAGAACTAATATTTAAAGAATAGCAAACTCGCAATTTTCAATTTAAGAAATAAAGGACGTACTTCATTCATAGTTTAAACATATATTATAGCCGAATATATAGACATATACATATTACAAGCCATTGTCGGATACCCCCGGGTTAAATCCTTGGTTAAATCCAAGAAAAAACATCGCATCCATTCAACAACTGCTCAAATATTCTCTTTGGAAGCCTTGAAGACGCCATTTTGTCTGTAAGTCCAAACGCTGTTTGAAACGAGCGATGCGATTGGATACATTTTCCTTCATGGAAACGTAAAGGAACCAATCATATTGCTACATTTAGGTTTGCCAGTAACGACGAAAAGTAAGCGAAATATCCCACGGGTGATAAATGGAGAGTATCATAATGGATTATCTGTGGGTCCGGCCACAAATCTTTACCACATTAGCTATACGAAACACGTTCACCAATCTTATGCCGAGATCGGTAAACAGGCTAAACTATCATTTTGTGTGTGCTTGTTTCTGTTGTGTGTATCATACGTACTTACAATAAGTGCTATGATTACATTTTGTGTGCTTGTGTAGATTGTACACGAACTTAAATGGAAAGTTTCACAGCTCTCATGTCTGAGCTGTGTTATATTTCGAAAAGCTGCACTATAATATCAAGGCGTTATCTGCATGCGGACGGTAGTTTTATTGTTTATTAATAAGCTGCACATATATTTTATAGCGTTGTTCCGTTAGATAAGACAAGACGATACACAGCTACACAAATATAGATTAAATTATAAATCAAATATTGACAATAAAACGGTTGTTGACAGAGTTCCAAAAATCCATGTTCCCATAAAACAGCATTGTAGCGATAGGTTGAAGTTTAGTAATTAAGGAATACCAAACAGTCATGTCAAACTTTAATTGATCACCCCAAAACGGGTCAGATCTGTGATTTTGTAGAACAGCATTAAGATGAACTCTATCTTAGCTGACATCATGTTCACAAAAATACCAACCCTGTTTTGCGACGGTGAATGTTAGGCAATATTCATGTAATCTTGACCCGTAAAGTTTTGCGAACACCTTATGAGTAGCTATTTCATCCCCATAAAGTTTTACGCGGAACTTAAGTTCGGGTTAAATAGTGTAAAAATGTGATTGTCCGTAAAGATTTAAAATAAGTGTCAAGTACTTTGTTGAATTTTAAAGCAGAAGTAGCAATGGTGGAATAAACGGTAGTGTATCATTAAAACAGTATCAGTAAAAGTGGCAGTAATAGTATCCTGAACAGAAACAGGAGTAGCAGTATCAGTAGTAGTAGCTGTAGGGGTAACAGTAGCAGTAACTGTAATAAAACCAAGAACATGAGAAATAATAGCAGTAGCTGTACCAGGAAATGTAACAGTGGCAGTAGTAGTACCGCGAACAGAAACAACAGTAGCAGCATCATTAGTAGTACCTAGAACATGAAAAGGATCAACAACAGCAGTGGCAGTAGGACGGGTAGTAATGGTACCAGGTACAGTAACAGCTGTAGTAAGTGTTTAGTAGGAGTTATGTAGATATAACTACACTATTATTCAAAAGTAAAAGTTTTAGCTATAGTTGCAGTTCATATTGTTATATGAAATTAAGAAAATCAACAGTAGTATAAGCTACGAGTTCAATAGAAGAACTAGCAACTTTGGCGTCAACATAAAAACACTTTAACGAAAATGAAAATGCACTGTAAGAGCTGAAACACTCTAAGTGCAATGTAACAGCTAAAACTATGTAACTGTACTGTAACAGCTGAAACACAGTAAGTGCACTGAAACACTGTTACTGCACTGTAAGAGCTGAAACACTGTAACTGCACTGTAAGTGCAGAAACACTGTAACTGCACTGTAACAGCTGAAACACTAACTGCACTGTAAGAGCTGAAACAATGTAACTCCACTTTAACAGCTGAAACACTGTAAGTGCACTGTAAGAGCTAAAACACTGTAACTGCACTGTAAGAGCTGAAACACTAACAGCACAGTAAGTGCACTGAAACACTGATACTGCACTGTAGGAGCTGAAACACTGTAACTGCACAGTAAGAGCAGAAACACTGTAACTGCACTGTAACAGCTAAAACACTAACTACACTGTAACAGCTTAAACACTGTTGCTGCACTGTAAGAGCTGAAAAACTGTAAGTGCACTATAACAGCTGAAACACTAACTGCATAGTAAGAGCTGGAACACTTACTGCACTGTCAGGGCTGAAACACTGTAACCGCAGTGTAACACTAACTACACAGTAACAGCTGAAACACTAACTGCACAGAAAGAGCTGAAACACTAACTGCACTGTAAGAACTGAAACACTGTAACCGCACTGTAACACTAACCGCACAATAATAATAATAGTATGAGTTGAAAGGCTATAAGTGCACTGTAAGTGCTGAAACACTAACTATACTGCAAGAGCTGAAATACTGTTAGTGCACTACAACAACTGAAACACTGTAACTGCACTGTAAGAGCTGAAACACTTACTGCACTGTAAGAGCTGAAACACTTACTTGACTGTAAGAGATGAAAAACTGTAACGGCAATGTAACAACTGAAACACTGTTATTGCACTGTTAGAGCTGAAACACTGTTAATGCACTATAAGAGCTGAAACACTGTAAGTGCACTGTAACTGCTGAAACACCAACTGCACTGTTAGAGCTGAAACACTTACTGCATTGTAAGAGCTGAAGCACTGTAAGAGCTGAAACACTGTAACTGCACTGTAACAGCTGAAACACTGTAACTGCACTGTAACAGCTGAAACACTAAGTGCACTGTAACAGCTGAAACACCAACTGCACTGTAACAGCTGAAACACTTACTGCACTGTAAGAGCTGAAACACTTACTGCACTGTTAGAGCTGAAACACTTACTGAATTGTAAGAGCTGAAGCACTGTAACTGCACTGTAAGAGCTGAAACACTGTAACTGCACTGTAACAGCTGAAACACTAAGTGGACTGTAACAGCTGAAACACCAACTGCACTGTAACAGCTGAAACACTAACTGCACTGTAACAGCTGAAACACATACTACACTGTAAGAGCTGAAACACTCACTGTATTGTAAGAGCTGAAACACTTACTGCATTGTAAGAGCTGAAACACTTACTGCACTGTAACAGCTGAAACACTTACTGCACTGTAACAGCTGAAACACTAACTGCACTGTAACAGCTGGAACACCGTAAGTGCACTGTTACAGCTGAAACACTTTTTGCATTGTAAGAGCTGAAACACTTACTGCACTGTAAGAGCTGAAACACTGTAAGTGCACTGTAACAGCTGAAACACTTACTGCACTGTAAGAGCTGAAACACTTAGTGCACTGCAAGAGCTAAAACACTGTAACTGCATTGTAAGAGCGGAACACTGTGACGAATGAAGAACTGCATTATAAGTGCTGAATGCCAAGTAAAAAATATATAAAAATAAATGTTTCACCCAATCATGTAGATTTACAATTCGTTTCTTACTTTCAGAAATCGTTTCCGATGTCATTCGATATTGTGAGTTTGAAAGAAAACAAAGAGATGATGTCCTCATCAAGCAGGGAGACAGTGGTGACAAGTAAGAGTTATATCAGTATATTATAAATATCTTCCATTTGTTTTAGAGAACACTTTTTTGGAACGATTTTTGGGATCATTTCAGATGCATATATTGGTTTTCGTCAAATTCTATCTGGGGAAAATGAACAAAAACTAAAGCAATCGCCTTTTAGGCAATTTAAAACAAAATGCTTACCGAATACTAATCTCTGCACATCTGCACAGTATTTAAACGAAGATACGGAGGAAATCGTTAGAAAATATTAAATCAATGACGATGGCGAATTGGAAGCCTGAAAATAATTCAGTCATTCGTTCTATACATTTTACATGTCCCTTGTATTATACATTTCGGCATTTCTCTCACGGTAGGATTTCTTCCTCTTCTTGCTTCAAACGTTTCTGTTTTTACCATCATATTTCCCTTGTATACCTAATACCGCGATATACATAATGACGCAAATGCCCGTATAATAACAATCTGGGAAGACATGCGCAAAGCTCCAACTTCCGTTTCCGTCGACATTTGTATGCATTTCGTATCGGCAACTGTTTTTACTCAGCACACTTAAGTAACATTATTACTGTTTAGTATTGATGCCATTCTTTACAGGGTTATTTTTTTTAGACTTGCGGTATTAAGTATTACCAGTATATCAAAGACGTATAGCTTACATATCTCTATATATCAAGTTATTGCATGTATAACCGTCTAATGTATTGACTTTTGAACTTGTTAGTTTTTATATAACACAATATTTTTGAATATTCTAATGTATACGTTGTCTAAATGTTGTGAATGTTGAAGTTGTCATGGTTACTGTTTGATTATATGATATGCTCTTTTATAATTTATACCTAAACAGTATTTTAATCTGAACTCTGTAAATTATATGCTGTTACACCTGTAACTTTTGTAACATTAGTTTAGAAACCCGAAGACATGATTTATTCAGTCGGTTGACAAATGCTATCCTATCGCTTTCCCTATGTTCGTCCTCGTGGGGCTTCGGACGGTTTAGTATTTTACTACATCATGATTCAATAATTATGTTTTCCAACTGTGAACTTTAAGTTTCAAGTCAATCTAATACTATTATGTTATAAATGCCAACGTCATGCTCTAACCAGTGACTTAATAATGACTTTATGTCACTGGCCTAACGAGCATATATGCATTTACAGGGAAAGAGCCGTAATTAATGTTGTTAAGAACATGTTGATCGACCCTGTTGTACACATTACCGCAATAAGATATGTTTAAATCATCATTTAGATCTACTGTTTACATTTATTTTCTGGAATCAGATATATTATTGTCCGTAAGTATTTACCTGACACTTATGAATATTCCGTGTATATCCTTTAGTTAATTTCCGGTGTCCGAACGTCAATAGTATATTATTATTTATAAACCGATACCAATACATGAACAGAGAATAGCTAAACATAATGATACAAGTTTACAACTAAATACACAGTAAAATGAGAGACAGGTGCTAATCTTGAAAAATAAAAATAAAATCACTAGTTTTTCTCACCCTCTGCGCTATTAAGGTAATATAAAATCTATTTTTAAACCGAATTTTGTCATGAAAAACTTAAAATAGGACATGGTTTGACTTTATCATTCATGACAGTAAGTTTTATTATGTATTTTGACGAGAATACCTCGCATCAAAATAAAGTTTTCATTGAAATTCATATACAACCTATTACCTTATATAGACATGTAGACTAAGTGATAAACATTTTGTGCGTAAAAAAAATGCATTATTTCTTTTTAGTGTAGTTTGCTTTAAATTACGCTTGTGTTCTACTTTGGGTGGTGTTTGTTGTAGATTATAAAGTTTTTGTCACATAATATAGGGTGCAAGAGTGTAATAAACCCATGACATATTTTTTATATTAATATATTACTTCCGATTCATTGTTCGGTGTTTTCCGTATAACCCGACTCTCGTTCGTAAAATGTCGAACTACATTCCGACTTTCCTCAATAATTAGCTGACGTCGATTTGTCATGGTAAAATAACGTGATTTTGAGACGTAAGGTCATACGACGAATGACGGAAACAATATGCTGGACATTTTCTCGTTCTTATAGATTTGATATGGTAAATAAATGATAAATGTAATATTTTTCTTAGTTATCTGATAAAAAGAATCTTACATTCGTGCTCATTTATTATTTAATTTATTAAACTCTTTGGCAAAACGTATAAATCTACAACGCTCGGCAGCGCTTCACATATAATTTTTGCCAACTCGTTTAATCCATACATTAATAAAAGAGCACTCATGTACGAACTTCTATATATTGACTAATACATTTATACGCATATATTGCAAACTTAAAACGAAACTTCGACTTTTGTTTTAGGTTGTATATAATACTGAAGGGTGCAGCGTCCATCTACGTTATACAAGACAAAGAATCACCGCATGATATCCTCCAACAAGTGGAGCAAGTATGTGCCAAACAAGATTTGGAACGAGAGCATCTTGGGCAGTACGTCTGGACGTCAGGTGAGTATTTACTGAATTGTAATGTGCTTTAAGTAGATTATAGAACGGATTCAGCTCTCCCCGCTTAGGTCCGTCACAAACCGATGAGATTTCAGCACGTTCATTGGTCAGTTGCTTCAGCGAAAGTTTAATGACGTCATAGTTTGGTAAGCGTTTAAGCGCTACGGATTGTGGGACAGGCATCGATTTCCTTGCCTTTTCATCGGGGTTTAACAGATCTGGTTTAGAAGATACCAGGGACTAGATAGACTTGGTTTTTGGCGTCACCTGTTTCAGAAGGGTCTGTTTTCCCGTTCTGAACTAATGATTTATTATCGGGGATTTATTGTTGTTGTTGTTGTTGTTGTTAGGGAGCAAATAATAACTGAAATTTATATCTCACGAGTGTGTATATTCTTCTATTTACATGTACATCAACATACAGACATCAAATACATATAAAATGAAATATCATATTTTATACATATATGTTGTTTAACAAAAATCAAATATATGTTGTTAAACAGAAATCAAATACATATTTATATATGTTACAAACAGAAATCAAATATCAATAAACATTACTACATGATATTTACAAGATGGGGAATTACTCGCTAATGTTAGAGATGGTGAAAGGTATAAGGTATAGTCACTTTAATTAATTATAGCCTAGTCGCTTAAAAGTAATTAAGCTTAATTTGTCGTTAACATAATTATCATAATTGTTCGAAGAACAATATATTTTTAAATATATTTTCTTCAGTTAAAATCATTAAATCGAGACAAATTTTATCATAATTAATTTAACAAGAAGTTTGACTTATAATAATTTAATTTAGACAGAATCTTTTGAAATAAAACATTTCATTTACCTTTAAATTCATATCCCACGAGTGTGTATATTCTGAACTGTCAAATCTTTGCGTTCAATCCTTTATTATACACACTCGCTCAGGACATAATACAGAAAACTGTTTATTTAATCTGACATTTAAATGTTTTGATCTTGGTTTGGTTTTCCTTAAGGCACAAATAAACTAATTAACATTTCATGTACTCCCGTGTAATAATAATTATCTTATGTAATGTTCAATTTTATTATATTAAATAAGAAATAAATATTTACATCTCCACGAATATGAATAACATGTTATATAATATTTCAATGATAATTGTTGAAATAATACCATAAAACATAAACATTATAATATGTACAATTTCACAAAATAAAATCTTTGTGAAACCTGAAACAGTCCTTCGGGTATCAGTGTGAGACGTTGTTTTACCACTATTACAGAGCCGATGCAAAAAACCTTAATACATATTTTGGCAACTTTAATATTAAATGTTATATCTCTTCATCAGTCAGGTAATGATATATGATAAAAAGGTCTCTTGTGTGCACAGAACATAATGGTCCAGTGATAGAGCATCAAAGTCAGGATCGAGGGGTCATGGGTACGAATCTCCCCCATGGCTGAGTGTGGTGTCCTTGAGCAAGATACACTTTCTGCATTTGCTAAGTACTAGTTCTACCCGGGAAGAATTATATTTTAAGTCGGTGGACTTCATCATGTCAAGTATCTACTCAATATGCTGATTAGATAAGAGAGTAATTACATTATTTACTTTCCTGTTGATCTGTTTTATGAAAGTAAAACGACTAACCTCAAAATCCTATTAAAATCAGGAAGTTAAAAAAAAACACATGCTTTATGACACACGTCCCAGTTTCACCAAACATCTCAACTTATGTTTTGGAAATGATATAACTTCATTTACAATGACCATTTTGCATTTATTTTGCAAATGAGCTAAGATTTACGTAATGCATTTCAGTAATCATTTAGAGAAATTACTACTACTGCTACTACTATTGCTACTTCTACTACTACTACTACTACATTCTACTACTACTACTCCTACTACTACTACTTCTACTACTACTACTACTACTACTACTACTACTACTACTACTACTACTACTACTACACATACTAATACTACTACGACCGGTACTTCTACTACTACTACTACTACTTCTACTACTACTACTACTACCACTACTACTACCACTACTACTACTACTACCACCACTACTACTACTACACATACTACTACTACTACTACTACTACTACACATACTACTACTACTACTACTACTACTACTACTACCACTTATACTACTACACATATTACTACTTCCACTACACATACTACTACTACTACTACTACTACTACTACTACTACTTCTACTACTACTACACATACTACTACTACTACTATTACTACCACTACACATACTTCTACTACTACTACTACTACTACTACTACTACTACTACTACACTTACTACTACTACGACGACCACTACAACTACTACAACTACTTCTACTACTACTACCACTACACATACTACTACTACTACCACTACACATACTACTACTATTACTACTACACATACTACTACTACTTCTACTGCTCATACTACTTCTACTACTACTACTACTACTACCACTACACATACTATTACTACTACTGCTCAAACACAAGCAATTTTCAACGTTATGACATAAAATGCTATTCTGCATTTGTGGAAGAGAATCTGAATTTTTTATAATAATTTTGAAAACGTTCTACCGTACATTATTGTCCATGTTTATCATTAGATGTTTTCATATAATCATTTAATAATATATATATACTATTTATTTATTAAAGTGACAGGTACAATACATGTTAGACTTACAACATTGGCAAAAAGATTTATAAATTTTAAGAAATACACAGCCTAATAAACGACTTTTCATTCACTATTTTATCAAACTTGCAATTACTTCACAGCACATATGTAAAGATACTTATTTAACATCGAAAACAATAAAGAAACCAAAGCAATATGAACAAAATAAAACGAATTATAACATTTATGTATCAATGCATTGAAAAAAGTCTTTAAATTTGCGCGCTTAAAATAAGACAAATTTAAAGACTTTTTTCAATGCGAGAGATATGATTTCTACGCGAAAATAATTAAATTTAGGATAACACAAAATAAAATGTATTTCATCTTCAATAGTATTCAAATTATACAGCTTAAAAAATCGTTAGTCTCTTGGTAATCCAATGTACCAACCTAACTTGATTGCAATGGGAAGGGTACCGGAGCATTGTTCTGTAATGCACGATCTTAAATGTTTGTCAAGGTTCATTTTAACATATAACTCGCACTCAAATTCAATTCTAATATTCTAATACACAATTAGTTTATTTTGAGAATTTATATCATTTGTTCATTTTGTCTTATCATTTTGTAGTAAGAAATTACTCACATTTTTTTTTATAAATATGGTGTTATGAACACTACTTATAGACATGGAATTAAATTTACATTCTTTATCAATTTCTTTATTATAGATTTAACATTTGAATATTAATTATTTTTACATCTTAAATAATGATATGATAATAATTTTGTTTACCTTCTATCGTTCACAGCTATATTTTTTCAATAAACGTTAAGCATGTTGGGTTTCCCAACCAATACCACATTGAATCACTTGTAGATGTACATTTATATACACTTAAAAATAATTTGATAACACCATTATGTAGTGTGTTAGTTTAAGAATAACTTCCCATAACGAAAATGTATAGTCCATTACAGGCACTTTTCTCGCATCATAAATTTTACCGTACGTAAAAAAGCCAATTTTATTGAACAAGTTTGATACAAGACTAGAAAAGCTCTAATGGCTAACTCTGTTAAAACATTAGCAATATCTGTACAATCTGGATATTCAGTTAAACCACACCAACATATTTATAGTTATGGCATATTTCAATAATAGTATCACCAATTCTGAAAATAAATGCAGTAACCTTTTTATTGTCTTTGTGATATCAACATTCATTTTGTTTGCTGAACACCACATATTTAGATATGCTAACATACACTGCAGATGCTCTTCGTTTTGGGATATTTCAACTGCATTATGAGCAAATAGTTATATACGAGTAGTGACAGAATGTTCAGGGTTTGATTTGACTCCTTTATCAAGATTTTTTTGTTTCAAATTCAAGAGCATTGATATAATGTTAGGGAAATAACATTCCATTGCCTTACACCACTACATATAACAAATACATTTGTTTATTTACTATTTACATCAACGGTGGCTTTACATTCATTAATCATACAACTTTTTAAGTGATTAAAAAATATTGCCCGACACACTTACTTTTGCAAGTTTTATATATAAAATATCTCTATTTACACAATTAAAATCTTTTGCCATATCAACAAAGCATAAAAATGTATATACATTTTGTGTTTTCCTATTTCTAATTATCGTTGTTAATGAAAACATAATATGTTCTTCACAAAACATTTTTGTTGAAAACCATTTTGTTCATCATTTGTTTCTAAATATTTTACTAAACGTTTATTAAGTCTATTTGTATAAAGTTTACATACCGTAGATATAAGCCTAAACCCATGCTAATTTGTAGGAACACTTGGATCATTTTTTTAGTTTTCGGTATAGGTTTTATAATGGAGTTCGTCCATATAGACGGTGCAACAGGCGCTTTTTTTTAAAACAGCAGAACTCCGAAAGCTCAAATCCGACGGGACTGCACAAAACAGTTCCAGTTAAGGGTTGTTCGAGCCAAGTATAGTTCAACATCATACCATACATATACATGTCAATAGGAATGGATTCGAGACCAGATAAGTGGTTCGAGCTATATATATATATATATATATATATATATATATATATATATATATAATGTTCCAGCCATCCGTGTTGGAGCCAACGCAATTCTCTTGTAATGATTTTAACAATTGGAATGATACAAAATTTTTAAATAACTAATTCGGAGAAAATCAATTCCAACCACATTCCTCTATCAAAATAGATTCGTTAGATTACCTACATTTTCACATATATAATTATTGGTATATTCATTATTTTAGAAATCGTTTTCATCAATAACATTATAATCGGAATTTGGGTTCGATAGATTTCTGAAATCTGAGCGTCATTTTTCTATAATAATATCATTTCATTTTAGAAAGTTCCATCATTTATACGAATTTCATCCGGATTACTGTTATTTTGTTTATAGCTAACCCTTGTTTTCAAATTGCTCCAAAATCTAGTTTTTTACTACATTTGTTTTGTGTTGTAGTTGGAGAGTTACATTGTAATGGTTTTGCCGCCATATGTCAGTTTTATATTAGGACGCAATAAAACCCATATGAAGTCCATAACAGAAATTCATTAAACAATAGTTAAATAACATTTTTTTATTTTTTTTTAAAAACAGCAACATATGCATGCCTTATAGTTAAAGCTAGCTAAGTCTGTTATTGAATTACAAAGTATATCCTAGCTTAGAATGACGTCATATGCTTTGCTGGTATGGATACATTTGGACCTAGCAGAGAAAATGTTGGCATAGCATATACTGAAATAAGACATCACTGGTGTTAAAAAGTGACTTTTATAGGATTTCAACATGCATGTATTTATGAGTTTTTAGGGACTTCTTTTCTTTAAAAAAAAAACTCATAAAAAAAACAAGCTGGCCAACCTACACGTTATTGTGCATTTTTATGCGGGTACACATTCCTGCTACGAAAACAACATCTATGTGGAATTCTTTTTTTACCATGGAAATCCTTGACTTTATTTGATATAGAACAAAGAACACAATTCAACTGTGTAGTGAGACCTTATGTTGCTTTGATGATGGATTTGTCAATTGAGTAATATGTCACCTGTTGGTTGTAGAATATTGACATTTGTACATGTCACCACCGGAATGTTAACAACACATTTATGTCCTTATGTTTTCAGATATAAGGTGCATTCTCGTATTTTTCATATACCATTACATAGTGTTTAAACATTTATTGTTTATTTTAGGCGAGTAAGGTCGGATACGTTTTTTGCCTGTTAATGGCATATACTTATTTTGTGTTAGACTGGGAAGGAAACCTAATTGTATTCAACTTCTAAAACAAAGACTATCTTAAAAAGAACAACATCTTAGTACAACGACAGACATATTTCTAATAATCTTTGCTAGCCAAGTCTATGATAGAAATACAAAGTAAATCCCAGCCTGGTGTGACTTCATATCCGTTTTCGGTATGTATGCATTTGAACCTCGTGTACCTGTCAAATACTCGCAGAAGAATGGGTGACATCTTTTCCCGATTGAGGACCTCTGTTATAATCAAAATGATTGGCTTTTGTTGATCCAAAGCTTCCTGTACCTCCATCTGGCACCAAGGCTTTACAATAAATGCATTTGATACAACAAAAATCACCAAAGCTGAATCCTCCATACATTGCATAACTTCTCCCAAGATCGTGTAACCCGGTCTAAAATCGTTGTCACCCATACAAATATAGTTACAATCACTTTGTGTCATATCTTTTAAACGTCTGGATAGTTCTGGATAGACAACCGTCTGCACCAAATCTTCGTCGTCACTGCTAAATGATAGAAACACTAGAAATTTTAGATTAAATTGATATCCTCTAATATTGTTGATGAAATTTTTCATTCGTTTACGTTTGTTTCTAATTTTTCTTGTTAGCAAAACTATTGCAATGGACACAAAAACAAAAAATACGAAACAACTAGCTGTGGCAATTGATATCTTTATTGTATTTTGTCTTTTGCACGTCTCCTTTACATATGAATACGCATTTGATTTCATATCTAAAATTTCTCCATCAAATCTACAAATATATTCTTCGCCTTTAATATGATTCAGGAAAGACGATTTCTTTATCCAGGCTATAAACTGCAAATTGTTGCACATGCATACAAAGGGGTTCCCTCTTAAATCTACTACTAAATCTTTTCCAGTTGATGTTTTAACAAGCGCAATTAATGTGTCAATTCCTTCTCTATCTTTTTCATTTAATCTGACAATGTCATTGTTTTCCAAAATTAGATATTCTAAATTCAGTAAATGAAAGTAATTGAAAGTGATAGCCGTTAGTTTATTGTTTGAAATATTCAAATGTGTCAGATTACCATTCTCGCTAAATATTTCGTACGAAAGTTTAGTTATACCGTTGTATGATATATCTAAAACACGAAGATTTACTAAGTTCCTAAACAGTTGATTAAAATCAGCATTGTGGTTCATCGCCATGTTGTTTAGGTCGTTATTTGACAGTATGAATCGTCGGATTGAGTCGGCAGGTTGAATAAACGTTGGTGAAATATATTGCAGTTCATTATGCGATATGTCAATGTCTTCTATGTACACATGTCCGTATGAGATAAGTGACACATTTAAAATTTGAAATCGATTATATCTTGCCTCCAACCTCTTCTGTTTGACATCATGCGATGAAATATTAATGCACAGTCCATCTTTGGCGGTGATAGGCCATATTAGATTTTGAAAAACTGAGTTTGCGATGACTACCTTGGAGCTCAAGGAGAAACTAAAAATCAAAATCTTACTTGGTTGTTTGATCGCCCATTTGATAAGTTGATCTATCGAAGAGTTGAAACGATTCATGACATTGGCAACCGCTGGAACAAAGATGTTGGTAATATCGAGATAAGAAAGGTTGAAACATTTTTCAGAAGGGTCTCTGTAGGTGTTTTGTAATGCATTTATTGTTGATCTCCTTAAAGACCAACTCCGTATATTACAAAGCAGTTTTGGATTCGGTAAACGTATTCGCCCAATTGATAGATCTTTTAATTTGATAGTATGAAGTCTCTTTCTTTCGTACACATTATTAAAGAATGTCTTATTTACCAGCAATGCATCCTTGTTTCCCTTTGCTATATTATCTATGATTAAACTGTTTACTTCTGGGATAATATAATCATTTTCCAGTGCCTCATTAATGGCATGTATATCAAGGTTATCTGTTCCATTGAAGTGCAACTCCTGCAAATGAATTAATCCATCTAAGGATCTGGATTTCATCGTTGACACATTTTTACTAAATATCTTCAAGATCTTTAGCTGTTTTAGCTTTCGAAAATAGAAATCAGTTATTGTATTATTGTAATATTCATTTGGAATGACGTCTAGAATGTGCAGCTCTGTCACATTTATCCAGCTCGTATCGGCAAAATTCGTGGCATTAACACAATCCATTTTCAAATTATTTAATTCGACAACGATGATACCTTCTGGAACAGTTTTTGGAGGCATACTATCATCACACTGCATAATCTCTCCATTGCACTGACACTTGTGTGGACAGCTCTGAGCACCTGCGCCGAGTACTAGAATGACACTCGCTATGTAGAAATTTACTATTTTCCTCATTGTTGACTTTATCACTATCCTTTGATGTTATTTCTTCGACCTTAAATTTGTAAATAATTCTATAAAGGCAAGTTCTGTTCTTCGTTTAATAGCTATATATGCGCATACAGCACAGGGTTTATAACCACATATAGTTAAAACTTCTGAAAAATGAGTCACCACAAATTATCTTTATCGAAACCTGACATGATATATATTCACATGAAAACATATGCTAGTTAAGTCAGTTGCAACATAAGCATGATTGCAAAGATGTTGTCAACTATTTGAAATATTCCCAGTACATCAGTAACTTAACAATAAAACTAATTTGCCTACGTTAGTCATCAGGAAATATAAAGTGTCACAAAGCGGAGTATAATACCGATAAACTTGCATCTAACTGGATTTAAAGGTCCAAGTAAAGAGTCTCAAGTGTTGTGGCTTTTAATTATAATATGTAGAACCATTGTTATATCCGTACATTATACGTGAGGACATTAAATAAAATATTAATTTTTAGGGCGTTTGTTCCAGTCAAATGTTGCGAGTCTTTTGTGTTAGTAATTTTGGTTTGACATTTAGATATTTAATAAAATATTTAACCAGTTATACTTAATACTTAAAATAAGTGTTTTATTTTATAAATCTAATTTATCTTGAGCTATAGTTATTTAAATTCTAAAAGTCCACCAAAACATTGTTTCTTCAAAGTGTTGTAATCCGATTCATATAACACGTTTTCATTTACTTTCACATCAATAATATAGTTGATCTTATGTGAGTGCTCATTTATTTTTGCATGTATTAAACGAGTCAGCAAACGTATACTAATCGAGGCTCTGTTGAGCGTTATATCATTTTTGCCAACGAGCTTAATAAACTAAACAATAAGTGAACACGTAAGATTCTGTTATCACAACTCGGAAAAATAGTACATTAACCATTTAGTTATCATATCAAGTGTATAAGGAACAAATTAACTTCACTATATATTCGGGAAAGTTCGGCATTTTACGTACGAGTGATACGTAAAGCATCGAACGATGAATCGGAAGTGATATTACACTAGGTTAATAAATATGAACACTGAAAATGCTTTGGATTGTACATCGGTCACGTTGAAGTGAGCTGGCGATGCCGTGTTCATAAAGTTCGAGTTGACCTGTGAATATTATGAGTGCTAATGAACATTTGGATCATGTGAAATAAGTATATTTGTGTCATTTAAGTGTAAAATGTTGGATTCTCGATGATATGACAGTAGTCATTCACAGAGGAAATGTTTGAGTGACCGGATATTTAGTTTAAACAATATTTATCTGTTATCAGCATATAACATATACATATATTCTATAAACAGCGATATATAACAACAGAATTGAGAAAAAAGCTATTTCGTCTCTCTTCTGAATATCTTGCAAGGACTATACAATGGTGTAACAAATGCAAAGAAAACAAGTTAATGACTGTAGAGAGAACAACGTGGAAAGGAGTAGGTAAAGGTCTCACTGAACAATTACCTCCCTTACATGACGGTAGATTATTACGCCCAAGAAATTAGAGCTGTGTAAAGCGGTTGGGCATTTTTTTTTGTTAAAAATGCATAAAATGTCATATTTCTTTGTGCATATGGGAACATTGGAACATTTTCATGATTTCTGTAAAGTTTGGGTGACACTGGGAACTGTTTGATGATGCTATAACAGTTTAAAAATGCGTAGTGATACACTGCAGCAAATGGGCAGAATTGTCAAAAATGAAGGGGTGCCATCAAACCATCGAAATTGTGAAAAAGCAACCTGGTCAACCCCATGTTTTTTTTTGCATATTTGGACCAACAGAGGACTATCTATGGGAATAAGGCACTTTTAGAACCATTGGTTATGTATCCAGTGTTCCAGAAGTGCATGTCTCTATATGTACAACAGTACAAAATTAATTGGTGTGTGAGACGTAAAGTGGATAGATAGAATAAGGAAAGGAGAGTTGTGATCGCAGGAAGCCTATTGAGGTGTTGTAGGTCACTCTTTTGACCGGATGTTTGCATGATGTGATTTCGCAGGAACATTGTTGTCATTCAATTTCTATAGTAAATATTCTTTTGCACTGTTTTTTGTCAGTTTCTTGTCTGTTGTGATTCCAGCAGCCTTAACCATACTTGTCGCAACGCCCATGCCTTTCCCATCAATTTAGGTCAAGCATGTTTGTTATGATGTTTTGACAGCGCGTATCAATACAGTGGTGTAGTGAATCGATAGTAATATTATACTATGTAAATAAAAATCAATATCATGGGTTTATTACACTCCTGCACCGGAAGTTATGTGATAAAACACGTTTTCATTTACTTTGACATCAATTAATATCCGATATTGGAATCACAGACAACAAGGAAGAAAACAAATTAGCAGAGTGTTATTGAATCTGTTCAGAAGCGGTGTTAAAGCGCATACAATGGAATAAAACAATCTAGGTATTGTTCTTATTAACATTTTAAATGTTCTATCATGACTAAGATTACATGATTTTTTTCAAATTAATGTCTTTGTTGTGAATAATGATATACTCCAAATCAACAGGATCCTGGAAAATGGTTTATAAGTTTCATGTTTTAGTGGCTGAGTTGTACACCTGTATGACTCCGAGGGTATTATATATCACAGCTGATCATCTATGCAGGAAAAATACCGTTGAAGATCATTGTTATTTTCGTGTTTTCATACTCGAGGATCTGTCTGCATTTGTGAGAGTAAAATCCGAAATGTTAACAATACTTTTGCAAACATTCTGCAGGTTATTAGCTATCAATATTCTAGGTTTATCTCTATTTTCTTTTTAAATAAAATTCCATAATTGATATATGGTAGAGTGCATTGTCCTGTGGCGAGCATCCGACCCATGATTTAATAGTCATGGGTTCGATCCTCCGCCAAGGCTTGGTGTGGTTGACTTGAGCAAGACACTTTATCAGCATATACATAATATTATTTCTACCCATGAAAACTTCGAGAGTAATTTGCCTAATGGCTTTGGATTACAATCTAAGTAAATGTTCAAACATAGCTTAATGCAATGTTGTATATTGGTATATATTTCTAAACAGTTTTATCTGCTAATGTCTTGTACAAAGTAGACCCCAGCATGGCGTGACGTCATATCCGCTTCTGGTTTTAATGCATTTCAACATTGTCTACTTCTAAAATATTCAAAGAAGACTGGACGACATCTTTTCCCGATTAAAGAACACTTTTCTTTACATTATTTACATTAATCAATAATTCTATAGTGAAATCAGAAATGTTGACAATGACTTTGAGATTGTGGGTGTTCACAATAAATGTTTAATATATCAATTCATCTTAATTGAAATAGATATATTGTTGCTCGGATTTGGGTTGCCAGTTAATATTATATACCTGTTTCATATTGGGGATGAAAGGAAACATCAACGTAATTACAATATATAGGAGAAATTGATTAAAAAATAGAACAATTTTAACTGCAACAACAGAAAAATATCTAGTATTTTCTGCTAGCTAAGTCTATAATCAAATCACAAAGTGAATCCCAGCTTGGTTTGACGTCGTGTCTGTTTCGGTATGGATGCATTTGAACCTCGTGTACCTTTCAAATGCTCGCAGAAGAATGGGTGGCATCTTTTCTCGATTGATAACCTGTTATAATCACAATGATTGGTTTTTGTTGATGTAAAGCTTCCTGTACCTCCGTCTGGCACCAGGGCTTTACAACAAATGCATTTGTTACAACAAAAATTACCATAGATGAATCCTCTATACATTGCATAACTTCTCCCAAAATCGTGAAACCCGGTCTAAAAGCGTTGTTATTCATACAAATATAATTCGCATTACTTCGTGTAATCTCTTTTAAACGTCTGGATATTTCTGGGTAGACAACCGTCTGAACCAAATCATCGTCGTCACTGCTAAATGATAAAAACACCAGGAACTTCAAATAAAACTCTGCCCTCTGATATCGTTAATAAAATGCTTCATTTGTTTACGTTTTCTTCTCCTATTAGTTTTCTCATGGCTGGCTTCATCTGTACTTTTTCGTTCATGACACGTTTTTGGACACTTATATGTTTGCTGAATAAATTGCTGTAAGTAATAGCTGCACACGCGATTGTAAAAAGTGTGAATTACTACCTATAGTTAAAACATTTACTGACCTTAGAAAAATCAACAGGCACCAATTTTTCTTATTAAAATCTGGCAGCATGGAATATAATGATATAAACACAAATAGTTGTTACGCGTATTACAAAAGAAGTATGGTTACCAACAATGTTTGTCAGTTCGATTAGACCAAATTTATCTATGAGTTGTAAAAATAATCTAACAAAAGTTTTCTTCTTACGCCAACCGGCAGGTCAACGAAACGTAACATAATGCATCTTCACTTACATCAAACTAGAGAGGCATTTAAAATTTGTCTTTTTATACGGACATTATACCGACATGTGATGAATTATTATATACTTCAAGGCATTTGTTTCCTGCTTTGAGACACTTGATAAATTACAGACACACACTTATCCTTGTTTTATTAATCAGAAACTTCTGTTATCAAGAGATTTGATCACATTTAAAAAAATCAATTAGTGTTTTTATACAGCACTAGTTTTTCAAATTCTGATACTCTATCAACTTAATTTTTACCCAAAGGTAACCATCCGTTTGATAGCAAAAAACTAATCAACGTTTACGGTAAGTGAATTAATATCTGATAAAAAAATATGTATAAATGTCTGACTTCACAGTTGAATTGTGTTCTATATAAAAAAATGTCTAGGATCTCCATGGTAAAAAAAGAATTCCAAGTTTTCTTTTCATGGGAGGAATGTAAACACACATAAAAATGCACAATAACTGGTAGGTTGACCAGGTTGTTTTTTAAAAGAGGGTGTAGGTGACATCCTGAGAATTTATTTAATACATTCATGCATATGTTGAAATTCTATAAAAGTCACTTTTTTAGCACCTTGATGTCTCATTGCTGTATATGCTACATGTATACCAACTTTAGCTCTACTCATCTGCAGCAAGAAATCACAACTACAATGAACCAGGGGCGTTACTGTGTAGTGAGATGTAAAGCATATATATACCTTCACCACTAAAAGAGAAAAAACAGACTAGCTGGTGCTTTTCTGTCGTCATCGACGTCAACCATTCAACGTTTTGAGTTGATATCTGTTTCTAAGGAAATATATGACCTGGAGTCTATATCCAATATACCTTTAAAATTTGTATTACTTTTTAAAACTATACACATTATTTTGCTGGTGACCTTGGCATCAAAATATTATTTGGCTATTTACAAACCACCAGTTATAAAAAGTGACCATGCAAAACTTGTATTTTATTTGCAAAAAGTGCAACAGCATTTTGTCCTCAGTAAGACAATTATGGTATGGAGATGAGCAATTTATAAAGAAATGCCGTTGCACCTTTTGCAAATAATTTATTTTTCAATGTCCACTCGATATCACCTGTGGTTCATCTCTATACAGAAACGGTATTCGTTTTCATTTCTTGAACTATTAAGAAAGTTATCTGCAAAGATATTACCTTGAGCGGGCACTTTCACTCCTATTTTTTGCAACATTCCAGATCATAAAGTGACGTGGGTTCGCCACCGTTTTACGTGAAGCGGACACCTTTCCTTCGTTTCATTCACCACGCTATAGCATAAAGCCACGCGGGTTCGCCACCGATTTATGTGAAGCGGACACCTTTCTTTCGATTTATTCATCACGCTATAGCATAAAGTCACGTGTGTTCGCCACAATGTCTTAGAAATTGAGCATATTCACAAAACTTTTGATTGAATATTATAACAAGCAATCAATGAAAAAGGGATGGAGATCAGTTAATGTGAGATAAGAATGAAATTAATAATAAAGAAAGAGTCATGTCATTTTAATGAAACTCAAAATAATCATGACGTATATGGTGAATTAATGTGGCATGCACATACCGCCAACGTGTTTTATGCGTAATATATTTGAGAATATGGTCGTTTGACATAAGGAATGTCTTTAAAAGATGTGTGAAAAGATGGCGCTGTAAACAGATTTTGCTAATTTTATATGAGAGAGAAGGGTCCTCCGTGGTTGGTGGCCGAAGGCGCCGTCTCAAGATCACTTACGGCTAAGGTCATAGGTTCGAGTCTCGCTCGATAAAAACTATCGTTACTTGCGGAAGGACGGTGATTATACTCAGTTTCATTTTTTGTTTCATTATATGGTCTTCCTCCGTAAAGTCAAACTGGATATGTCCATTTAACCTAAAATGTATTAAAAAATGGTCTTAAAACCCATTAAAAAATATTTTATTATTTCTTCAAGAAATTTGTTTCTTGTCTTTGGATATACCGTTGAATATGTCTTTAGGCCCTTTAAAATGGTTGATTTGGAGTTCTGTACTTGATGAGACACTGCGATTAAATTCTTGAGGCTCAGTTTGGATGTATGCTAATTCGCATGTTTAAACTGAATGGGTTTTAACGTCAGTTTGAAACCGTTGTAGTGTGTAGACATACCAAATTTGTGCAAGGTGTTTAACCATTTGTTGAACTAATCTATAAACGAAACTCTGTATTATTTGTAGGCGAGGGTAAGTCGTTCGGAGAGATAGCCCTGCTCAAAGATGATTGCATACGTACAGCCACGGTGGTGGCGGACTGTGACACAGACCTGGTCATCATTGACCGTAATTTATACAACCGGTCAGTGCGAGATGTACTGGAGAGAGAGTTCATACAGAAAACCACATTCGTGGAGGAAAACACTCTGTTTCAACAATGGCCAACTAAACAGAAGAAGTTGGTGGTGGTCGCCTTGAAGAAGGAAACTGTAAAGTATGGGGGCCCGCTCAGCAAGCAGGGAAACCCTGCGGAAAATATGTTTTTCGTATTGAAGTAAGTACCCACGTAATAGATATTGTCCTGGGCCCCATTTCACTTAACATCTCAAGCTAAGATTTTCCTCAACTCAAAAATCTCAATTTCTCGAAACGATCAACTGAACTCTTTACCCAATAAATGACCACACAGAAATAAAGTTCACATCTTAACTCATTGGTAAAGGATAACATGTAAAATGATACTTTTTTATAAAATTTTGAGTTGAGGAAAATCTCAAGTTGAGATGCTCGGTGAAGTTAAGATTTTTCGTCAACTCAAAAATTTCAATTTTTCTTAATTATTACTTGAACTCATAATCTGTTAAACAACCACATATTATTGAAATCAGAACAAATCTTTATTTCTTTGTAAAAATAACGTGCAAAGTGATCAATATATCAATGAAGTTATAGCATTTCAAATATTTGAGTGAAGGAAATTTGAGATATTTTGTGAAACCAGCACCTGAACCCATATTCCCAAAACATCTCAAGTTAAGTGTATTATGTATACAGTTTTAAAAATATAGCAATAGAAAAAAACTGATGAATAATAATTGCCTCCTAGATGATACCACGTGACCGTACAATTTATAGAAGTTTATTGCATCCAATATTTTTTTTATTGTACAGTTAAAAATTCATAATGGCGACTAAGAAAAAAGAAAGAATATGAATTTAGTAGAAATTTCAACGATTGCGATGAGAAAATTCGGAACTTCCTTTATCTGCCACTTTGAGCCCGCGGTTCATTTATTTAAAAGCATCTTTATTTTTTTTTTACTCTTTTTATAAATTTCTTTCAGATTGAGGTATCAGATAAAAACACCATTTTACAGTATTTTGTACAATGTGGGAATACATTGTACTCGTAGATATTGTGGTGAAACCGTATTGGACTCGACGGCTACGGCGTCCCGTCCAATATGGTTTTCACCACAATACATACTCGTACAACATATTGTATCAATGCATTTCTTACCAACGGCTATTAGGGGCGTTTTATCACAAACCCGAGATGGCTTCCAAAAATATGTAGACTCTTTAAATTTATTTCTTATAATGAAGCTCCCTGATATGCTTATGATGTGAAGACACTTCCATACGATTATCTTATGATGAGTTTGTACTTTTTATATGTAACCTAGCCTGATTTTCATATATGTTTCAATAATGATTCTCATGTGACACGTGTCTAATTATTTTCATATGATAATCATATGTGAACCAGTTGCCGGTGTGCAATTCCATCTATTTAAACAAGGAGACTCTTTTGAATGAGAAAGAGAGTGAGACACCCAATGTATTTATGACGTGAAAAATAGTTTTCTCTAATACACCAACCAATTCGTACCAGAATAGCTATTTATCTAAATATATTTAAGTATTAATGTTAACATTGCTACATGTAAACTGAAGTAAATAAAATGTCAAAAGATTGCAAAAATAAGAAGCATGTTGTCGTTTTTACCACTGTATTTGTTTATATTTTCCATTTCTCATGTTGACATTTTTTCTATTAAGTTTTATTGACCGATTAAATGAAAAAGTGATTATTTCATTAAAAATTTCTTAAGAATGTCGACTTTAATAGGCACCATAAAAGCAGTTGAATTAAAGTAATTTTATGTGTATTGCTAAGTTCAATATTGATTTGGTATTTAAAGTTGAATTCCTAAAATGTAAAGTATCATGAGACATATATAAATACCTCATAAATAGAAACATAAATATTTAGAATATAACAAAAGAAAAATCGCAACTACTGTTTATTTTAAATAGATAGTTTTTGGTCACTCCACGTGTACATGTGATATGTCTATGTATATATTACAGTGGTGAGGTTGAGGTCACGTGTGATCAGAGTACATACCATAGTCAGTATGTGGAGTTATGGCACGAAATGGAAACGTTGCTTCCAGGACTGTTACCAAGGTAACAATATAAAACATAATAAAACAACAACAACAATAAACAATATACAACAGTTCAACATCAACAACTATGTTAGGTCTTAGTTTGGCTGCTACTTGTGAAGGGATGGTGGATCCGCTCGGACAAATCCATGTAAAGCATTGAAGATGTTGAAAATAGCATTGAAGCTTAATTTAAGAAACAGACCGCCTTTTACAAAATTGCCCGTCTCCGATCACGTAATGAAATCTGATTTTTTTTTATGTACCGATACTTTCTGGTTATTATTATTTAGCAGGAACTCTTACGTTAACCCATTAATTTTACTTTCACTGAGTCTCGTTCTTTGATTAAACCTGTTAGTAGTCCCACTGGCTGAGGTTTTCATTCATCAATAAAACCGAATATGCCATGTATAACCCTTAAACCTTCAAAAATCATTGTGATGATCTACGCTATTTGGAGCGCGTAGTTAAGTAGATAAGGGGTTTATTCATACATATACGAAGACAACGAGCGGGACTTATAGGTCTCACCACACAGTTTTTTTTCTATGTTTTATATGAACAAATGTCTAAGATTTCCACGGTAAAATACATTTTTCAAATATTTAAAAAAAAAATAATTTCATAGCATAAATGTATCCGCAAATAAAAATGCACAATAAATGGTAGGTTGGCATTGTTAAAGACAGTTCAGTGACACCCTTAATTTCTTTTTAAAAATATGCTCATGAATACATGCATCTGCTATAATCATGTACTAGTCACATTTTCAACACTTTCTGCAGCAGGAAATCACAGCCCCTATGAATTATTTTGAAAATTACACAGGACTTTAAGACTTTTGCCACCGCGACAACATTGTTACAGTTTTTAAGAACTTGTTTAGCTATCGATGCAATTTAAATACAGTTACTTCGTACTACTAATAGAATGTGTTGAATATATAGAGTAGTAACGTTAACTCAGCTTTGAAGTGATATTATAACTATTTGAGTAGTCTCCCTTTAATAATAAAACCCATTATTGGAATCATATAAACTCAACGCTTCTAAAAACGCATGTTTTGAATATTGAATATATTTATGCCAATCCTGGATCTGCTATCATTTTATTTAGGTTCCTATTTGTTACAAGTTCAATTTATTTGATAAATTTGTGTTTTAAATGATAGAATTATTAGAATAAAATTGAAAAATAATGTAAGGAAACACACTATGTTACACGAATTTTGGTTACTTATCAACACTTCTTGAAATACATCTTGTGGTTAATATGCATATTGATTTAGGTATTTTTGTAACAGTATTTAGTGGAAAGTACTTTATATACATCAATGCAACCAACAAATATTGTAGATATACTTACGTTTTTCCCCTTCAGAACACCCGGACTGACGGAAACACCACACGAGTCTCTCCGCAGAAAAAGGACACAGCATAAGCTACTGCAGATGTGCTTGCTGGGATCCAATGAGATAGTTGGTAAATAAAACAAAAATGTTTTTAACTTCGGTTTAATCTTTTTAGACATATAACGATGTCATTGATTAAGAATGGCTATCAGTGTTATTTTGCGTGCTATGCTACGTCATTAGCCGTCCAGCGATGAGATAGAGACGTCATGCATTGTATTGCAGCCACGATATATCGTAATATGACTGAACAGTTTGTAAGCCGACTTGATTTAAACACACTTTTATACACTTTAAATGATGAAGGTCAAACGTGAAAAGTCTGATTAGTATAAGTTTACTACATGTATACAGTTTCATTTGATATGTGCATCAAATGATACTAAGCCATCGAGATTTGATGGAATTCATCATTTTAAAGGGATGGCCGTAATTAATGTGGTGAGCACTTGTGGCCTAACCATTTTGCCTTTATTTATATAAATGTTCCGTGAATGCTTGTTATATATATATGCATATATTTGGCAATAAAATATGTTTAAACTTAACTTCTTAGAATTAAAGTTAAAAGTATGAATGTTCTGAATTCTGTATAAATCTACTATTTTATAAACATCCAGGTGTTCTTGAGATTTTACTTGGGCTTCCGACATCGTTGACAAACTCCATAGTTACAAGAGAAGCGGAAGTGCTGCTACTGAGCAAAGAGAACTTTGAGAGACTATTTATGAAGAAGTATGCCGTACGCGCTATGCAAACACTGCGTGAACGGTTGACAATGCGACTTTATTTATATATCCACCGCACAGAGGTTTTTGACAGCACTCAGAAATCGCCATTTTTAAAATTTCTATCATTTCTATCTCAAGATGAAAAATCGTTACAAGATTTGAAGAAATTAAAACGGAAGGAAAGAGAGGAAAAGAAGGGGATTGTGTCTTCATTAACTAATGGCACAGGTGACGGTGACAAAATGAATACAAAAGACGCGGAAAGAGTGTCAAATATGTTAAAAGTGCTGGATATTAAACCCAGGTCTCCGCATGGACGACTTCCTGTTACCGAGAGCGGTCAAAAGGTCATAAATGATATCGAGGCTGGTCTGGAAAATTGGAAACAGAGGAGCAAGGGAACTAACTCCCCAGTTACTGTTAGAAATAAGGTAGCCCGCCATAAGACGTTTAGTGGAAATGTAAGTGAAATAGCTTCGTATAAGTAACATATCTCTATTACAAATGTCTTTTTCTAGAAGGGACATTTGCAGAGAAACGAAATGTCACCGTTATCGCAAAATGCGACGAAAAAAATTTTTTCAAACAGAAGTCGGAAAAGTAAATAAATAAAAACATAATTGTGACATAAGTTTTATAAAGAAGTGTTTAATTTTTATATTTTGGTGTGATTGTTTTCTCCATCAATTAAAATCTTGTTAATTTAATTTGATTTTGACACTGGTAGAAGACCTCATAATGACTATGAGTGGAACAGCTGTTCTTTCACAAGTTACTGGCAGTCTTACTCACATAAAGTCATTGCACTGAGCGGGACTCAAACCTACGATTCCAGAGATAAGATTGATGTGATCTTGAGATGGCGTCTTCAGAAAACAGTTTTCAATGACTCTATTTATGCTTGTCCACAGAACAGTTTTAATTTTAGTGCAAGGGTACACCGTGGCCGGGTGGTCTAAGGCGCTGTCTCAAGATCACTTACCTTTCACCGCTAAGGTCGTAGGTTAGAGTCCAGCTCGCTCCAAAAATTTTATGTGAGAAAGTTTCCAGTTACTTGAGGAAGGACGGTGATTCTACTCAGACTGATTCAGTCTGAGGTCTTCCTCCACCAAATAAAACTGGATATGCAATATATAACCTGACATGTGTTGAAAAACGGCGTTAAACCCTATTCATTTTTTTATATTTTTTTCAATTTAGTAGAGTGTATATAGGTCAAAACCCTTATAAGATTTTGAGCAGTATAATTGTTTAGGTGTTTGTGTTTAGAAGTAAACAACTGTACAAACAATAAACGTGTTATCTTGCTAAATAAAATCTCTTATTTGCTATAATAAGATTTTTTCTAGGTGAGGCGGTATTGTAATTGATAGCGTGTTGGCCGCTCACGCCAGAGGTTGTGGGTTCGATTCCCAGCTCGACTCGATGCCTCTCATAAAGTAAGTACTGGTGCTATCCAGGAAGTGGACTCGGCAATCGAGCTAAAATAAATTAGAATAAACTAAACTAACAAATTTTAAGACATTGTGACAGTTAAACTTTATATCTAAATAAGAAATAATTCAATTATTTCAGGAACTACTCAACCCGATGGCCCACTATCACCAGACTCGATCACTAACTCGGTCCAAAACTCCAACATTAAATGAATGACAGAATGGGATGGTGACCTGATTTCCTATTTTTATGCTTTCAGAGCAAATTGACCTTCAATAAGCCACTTTTGTTCTTTCTGTTGTCTGGCTGCTTAAGACAGGTTTTGCTGTTCGGACAGCCAGTAATTAGTTATTAGTTTCAATGGTACATTTTCTACATCGTTACCTTAGTTACTATTTGCCATATAATTTTATTATGTTTTTTGTATATATCTAATTATCATCTGGGCTGTTAGTATTATCCGAATTGGTTATTGTTTTAAACATATTTATTGACATCTTATTATCACAAAGGTGTAAAACGTACGAACACCGTGAGATTAAGAACCTCAATGTCATACAATATATGGATGCATCACATGATGGATGTACAAGTATTGCAGCAGAGGAAAATAAAAAGAACTATTTTCAGACTATCTAGAAAAATTAACATTTTTCAGGTATTCTAACATCATCAGAAACAAAGAAATTCATTGGCTATTTACAATCAAATAAAGTGCTCAAATATCGAAATATGTACACAATTGAAATTTTTCGAACTGTATCGTTTGGAAGTTCTCAAAACACACAATGTAGAAATTCAATTTCGTTGAAAAAAGATCAAGTTATGTATCTGTGAGTGGAGAACTTTCCTGGCTTAATACCTTATAACTTGTTTAAATAAAAGATAAGACACTTCTTACGAAAAAATGACTGTAAATATTGTATAGAGCCTAATTGTTTTCATTTGATAAATTAGAACAATTGACCAATCATTTTAATACCAAAATCACAAAAAATATGTCAATTATTTCAAAAGAAATTATTTTTGCAAACAATTTGAAATTGTCAAAGTACTAGGAAGAAATAGTCCTATCTTCGACAACTTACATTTTGTTAATTATATGCTCATTTATTTCAACACAGATTGTAATGAAGGTCTATGGTTTTCCGCATAAAATTTCATTATAAACTTATGACGTCACGTCGTGACGTCACCAACATCTCATCATAGCATCATTCTTTGTCAATAGTGTAATTTATTTTGCCTTGTTATAGATTAGCAAAACAGATGGGTTTTTTATATATTGTTCCTTTGAAAACACACCACTGTTGTATAAGACCTGAAGATACATGCAATATGCAGATATATAATTCGTCTTCAATAATCGAACTAATATGCAACTTTGATTTTTAACTTTGCTTTGAACTATTATTTCATTTTTAATTCATCATTGAATTTCATTTTTCAAATTTTCTATCAACTCTTTATTTATTGTTTTCTTTTAATCATTCGAATGATTCATAATTGTATTTATATATTTATTGAAACTTTCGAAATAAATGTAAAGTCGTTTCCGTCCAAAGATGTGTTTTTGAGTCATTTACTAATAAAATCGGTTCATAGTAGTTGAATTTTGAATAAAGAATATCCAGGCTTTTATAATCGTTTGTTATTTATTATATCAGCAAGATATGTATTCTAAAACTTGAGTGTTCTTTGTTGTCACACGAAATACCTTCTTCTCTGTGAAATAGTGCGTTATTTTCTATTGCAAAACATTCGATGGTCAAACGTTTCCATAACTTCTCAGTTTATTCTGTAATGTCGCATTTTCATTTCATATATCATTTTGTTCCCCCTTCTACAATCATAGGTTTCCTTTCTATCGCTAAGCATTTTTTGCCTTGAACTCATTTTATTGACAGACAGGGTCACCGCATTGAAACTAGCAATAGCAATGCACGCCACTGGGAGACTTTAACCTGGTTATCGAATGCACACAACTCTCCCTCCACGCCGTCGCATCATAACACGAGCAGGTGTAAATAAATGTTTCCCAGTCAGAAGTGTTCGCTTTGTGATATTTCGTTCTATGATAATAATATATTATATAATATGGTGGTTCTGCAATCGGACCAGATACAATGGGTGATTGTAACACGACATGCATGACGGTGGTTATAGCTAAACAGTGGATAGAGTAGAGTGTTGACCCCTCACCCTGGAGGTTGTGTATTCGGTCCCCGACTCGACCCATTGGTTTCTTAGAAACAACACTCAGTACTGGTTCTACCCAGGAAGCGGACTCGCGAACGGTTTATAATTGCTCTGAGCTTATTTCGCAGTCGAGCTTAAATAAATCTGTATACTAAAACAGCCAAATTACGATAAACATTAACCTGTAAATGTTGAAATAAAAATAGATTTTTACTTTGAAGCCTGAGACATTTATTCCAAACATATTAAAACAAAAATTGTATCAAACGATATGTTTTTATTTCAAATTGCATATGTTATTTTATTATATAAGTCGCAAAAAACCAAGAGTATGCAATGCAGTTTTATTTCTGATACTGTTTACCGAATTTTGTCGAACGCCAAGCTACGACTAAGTCAGTAAATGGTGCTATGTGTGTAGGTCAATGTCTTTAACCCAGTAATATGACGCTTTCCTGGCTGGCAGAACCTCAACACCACCTTCCCACAGCTTGCTAATTGTAAGCCTTACTGATGTCAAACTCTACTGGTTTCGTAATTACTAAGCGGTACATTGCGCTTCTCGAGCGCTCTGCCAGGGTAACGTATTGGCGGAGTTCACCACAGTGACTAACGAATGAAAGGAATTGGTTTAAAGGCGGACGTGTAAAAAGAAACATTTACTTTATTTATAAATATTCTCTCTTTATTTCTTTTCTTTATAGATATTTACACACAAATATAACCGCAGCGTGATCTAGTGGTAGAGCGTCCGCCTTGCATGTGGAATGTTGAGGGGATACTCCCCAGCTGGGTCATAACAAAAACTTGAACAACGGTATCAGAATCTTCTTTGCTTGGCGGCTGTCAGTATTTAGAGGACAGGTTAAGGCCTGTTCAGCAAGGTGTCAGTATAATGTGATTGATTGGGATATCATGCCACGTGTCTGCAGCATGCTATTCTTGTGTGACAGCGCTTAGAAAACTGTTTTAAGTAGACGCAGTCGCAATATGACTTATTTTAAAAGCGGCGCTAAAGACCATAAAACAACAATAACAAAAACAAAAACAAAAAAAAAAACCCAACAAATATGAGCAAATTATATTATACACAAACTACAATGCTACAACTAAATACTTGAACATACATAGTATATATTTACACAAAAGTGATGACAGAAGAAGAAGATAAAACGAAAATTGAAAAGAAAGATTCAGAAAATGTCGAAGGAGAAGAGTTTAAAAATGAAATGAATATATCAAATGTTAAAACATCAGAACTCACATGTCCTCCTTAACAGTTATTATCGGAACGGAAATTAAAAGACAGTCGACGGTTCAACATGTGCATTTTTAAATTATTGGTGTTATGGGTACAATAGTTGGTATACTGTCTCTATCTGCACACAGAGACGTATTTACTCACAAACTGTAT